>OY977949.1:22938688-23538688 GCA_963854355.1 Epinotia brunnichana
AATTCGGATGGAAACCATTTGAATACAATTTGGTTTAGAGATAGTTTGAGTCCTAAAAAAGGACATAGGGTAGTTTTAATCCCGGAAATCCACCCCTAAAATGATGAAATTGGGGGTGAAAATTTGTATGGAGCTACTTAAACCGCTGCACTGATTTGGATGAAATTTGGTATTTAAATAGTGTGAGTCCCGGGGAAGGACAAATGATAGGTTTGATCCCGGAAATCATCCCCTAAGGGGGTGAAATGAGGGGGTGAAAATTTGAAGGTAACCAATTTTGATGAAATTTGGTTTGGAGATAGTTTAAATCCTAGGAAAGGACATAGGATAGTATTTATTTCGAAAGTCATCCCCTAAGGGGGTGAAATAAGGGGTGAAAATTCGGATAGAACCCATTTGAATAGAATTTGGTTTAGATATAGTTTGAGTCCTGGGAAAGGACATAAGAGTAGTTTTTATCCCGGAAATCCACCCCTAAGGGGATGAAATTGGGGGTGAAAATTTGTATGGAGCTACTTAAACCGCTGCACTGATTTGGATGAAATTTGGTATTTAAATAGTGTGAGTCCCGGGGAAGGACAAAGGATAGGTTTGATCCCGGAAATCTAGCCCTAAGGGGGTGAAATTGAGGGTGAACATTTATATCGAGTTTCTTAAACCGCGGCACTGATTTGGATGTAATTTGGTTTATAAATAGTTTGAGTTTGAATCCGGAAATCATCCCTTAAAGGGGTTAAATGAGAGGGTGAAAATTTAGAAGTAAGCAATTTTGAAAAAAAATGGGTTAAAAGATAGTTTAGGTCCTGGGAAAGGACAAAGGATAATTTTTATCCCGGAAATCATCCCCTAAGGGGGTGAAATTAGGGGTGAAAATTCGGATGGAACCTATGTGAATACAATTTGGTATAGATATAGTTTGAGTCCTGGGAAAGGACATTTAGGGTAGTTTTTATCCCGGGAATCCACCCCTAAAGGGATGAAACTGGGGTTGAAAATTTCTATGGTGCTACTTAACCGCTGCACCGATTTGGATGAAACATAGGACTGTTTTAATTCCGGAAATCACCCCTAAGGGGGTGAAATGGGGGGTTGAACTTTGGATGGAACCTGTTTAGATGAAATTTGGTATAGAGATAGTTTGATTCCCGGAGAATGACATTAGATAGTTTTGAAAATTTAGATAAATCCCATGGAGATGAAATTTGGTATAGTAGGAGTCCCAGGGAAGCACAATGCATAGTTTTTATCCCGAAAATCAGCTCCTGAGGGGGTGACATTAGGCGTGAAAATGTTGATGGAACCCATTTAGATGAAATTTGGTATAGAGATAGTTAGAGTCCTAGGGATGGAAATAGAATATTTTTAATTTCGGAAATCATCCCCTAAGCGGGTGAAATGGGGGTGAAAATTTGGATGAACTCATTTAGATGAAATTTAGTTTAGAGATAGTTTAAGTCCTGGGAAAGGGCATAGGATAGTTTCAATTCCGGAAATCACCCCCTAAGGGAGTGAAATGGAGGATTAAACTTTTGATGGAACCCGTTTAGATGAAATTTGGTATAGAGATAGTTTAAGTCTCGGAGAATGAAAGCGGATAGTTTTTATCCCGAAAATAGTTCCCAAGGTAATGAAATAGGGGGTGAAAATTTGGATAAAACCCATTTAGATGAAATTTGGTATAGAGATAGTAAGAGTCCCAGGGAAGATGCATAGTTTTTATCCCGAAAATCATCTCCTGAGGGGGTTCTTAAAACTTTGTAGAAACATTACTTATTTGAGTACAAACAAAGTGTTTTCAGCGTTTTGGAAAATTCCACCCCTAAGAGGGTTAAAAAGGGCTGCAAAGTTTATATGAGGAAACTCTTTTTGGGATAGGAGCTTAAAAGTTTGTAGGACGATTAGTTATTGAAATACAAAAAAAAGGATATTCAGCGTTTTAGTAAATTCCACTCCTAAGGGGGTTAAAAGTGGGTGCAACATTTGTGTGGAGGAAACATTTTTTTAGCCGATTTACAATTTTGTAGAATGCTTACTAATTAAAAATAAAATTTAATACTTTCAGCATTTTAGAAACTTCGATCTTTAGGGGTTTATAAGAACGTTTGAATGAAGAAAATATTTTTTTAGCGAGGGACTTAAAACTTTGTTGAAAGATTACTTATTACAATAAAAATCAAGTACTTTTAGCGTTTTGGAAAATTCGACCCCTAATGAGAATAAAAAGGGGTGCAAGGTTCGTATGGGAAACCCATTTTTTGAGCTAGAGACTTGATATTTTGTAGAAAAAATACTTATTACAATAAAAAAACTTAGTGTTTTCTTTTCAATTTTTCCCCGAAAAGCGTTATTTCAAAGGTTCAAAGTTTGTATGCAGACTATCAGAGCAAGAAAATTTTTAAGTATGAGAATTGTAATCTTCGATCTTAGTATGTTTGTTAAAAGACTACAAAACTCATTTCAGCGTTTTTTGAAATTCATCCCCTAAAAGGTATTATAAGGGTGTTCAAAGTTTGTATGGAGAGCAAAACATTTTTAAAGTAAGGGATTTGTAACTTCAGTTTTAGACTGTTTACTACAAGACTACAAAGCTAATTTCAATGATTTTAAAAATTAATTCCTTAAACAAACATTTAGACGATAACATGTTCTACGCGGACGAAGTCGCGGGCAACAGCTAGTATTTTAAATATCTATACATGTTTCTTCCCATAACATATCCAGCCAAGTCAGGCATATGAAAACTTAGGTCAGTGAATTGATCTTAAAGGGAAAAAAATATATTTAAATTAAGTCATTAAGTACATCATATTATTAAAGCAAAGCATACTAGTAGGTAATCTAATAGTAAATATTAAAAATTATTTCATGGCATGCTTCATCGGCTACACTAAATAAGATAGATTTATTGAAAATTTTTTGCCCTTATCCCATTTATTTGGGGTCGGCGCAGCATGTCCTTTTCCTCCATACCTCCCTGTCACTCGTCATCTCGTCACTTACTTCCTATTGATAAATTTATTGAAATAACATTGATAAAATTTCTAATTCAATGATATAATAATAACAGTCTAATATCATTCTATGTCACATACTTAGTCAAATCTATAATTGGTATGATGTGTTTTTTCTGCATATCTTAAACAGAGAAGGCTTTACACGAATCGTTTTTCACAAACATAATTCTTTATAACAGTAAAGATGGTTTTTCTAAATGCATTATAACATCACGTGGTAGAACTGTGGTGAGATGTCGAGTATCAAAGTCCACCAATCATTTCCTATTTGCAATTGTGCACAAACACAATTTCGTCGTTATTTAGTACGAAATTTAGCATATTTCAATAATAGTCGTTAAAGTGAAGAAGCACGTTTGTGCAAAATTGTGAACAGGAAGAAATGCTGCAATATGGGTCGCTTTCTCTTACGCTGTTACAAAGAAAGTATTCAACTAAAAATACATCACTTTATCAAACCTTGTCCCTGAATTTGAAAGAAAAACAAATTATAGCAATATACCTACTTAGTTATAATTAATCGACAGTTTCATCTGTATTATTAGCTCCCATAATAGGCTGCGCTCAGTTTGGGACCGACGGAAATCCATACTCGATGTAATGGTAAATAAAAAAAACGGTATGTTTTGTGTTTTTGAATACCTCGATAATATTGCTATAAACTTGTTATTAAGCCAGGAAACCTTTGCGCAGCCATAGTTCACGCCCAAACAACTTACAAAGTTATAACACAGACGCCATTTTCCTTATATCGCGTAATGTCGTAAAGTTTTTTCTGCCTATGTTTTTGTCGAACGCACTGAGCCAGGAAAGATATATGCCATTTTATTCCTCCCACCTGGAAATGACCACGGCTTTTTTGGGGCAATGTCGAAACTAAGTTAGGAAGTTTAACGAAGAAAGTTTTAAGGTTTCTTTTTTGTAAATATGCTCCAGAGGGACAAAGTCTGGCCCTTGAGTCAATTGCTACGTTAGGTAACAAAGTTCATCGATGGCCATTAGGCTCGAAAAGATTTTGACTGTCAACTACTGAAGACTACTTACCACCTTCATCATCAGATCAACTTGATAGTACACAATAGTTTTATTGTTATTTGTTTTCTTTATTCATCATTAATAATATAAAAAGTAAAATATAAAACTATGCACACAAAACATAAGATCATTAAAAAAACCTATCCTAGGGTGCCGCCGGCAGCGAGGCGGGCCCTACGCTACCGGTGGTCAGGGCGACAGAGATTTATTATTATTATTATGCTAGCAAATTTTTCTAATAAAACTACGTACTATACTTTCATCGTTTAGGAATTTAATTGAATATAATCATAGTTAATCAATAGTCATGTGACTTTTTCACGCGACCAATCGCATAATACTGTTTATTAATTATATATAATTAAGAATTAATTTATTATATTGGATGCGTCGTACAAAAGGCAAGTTTGATTGGCTGGCTGATTGACTGAGTCACGTGTTTTTGTTTGTATACATTCAGGTACAATAGTACATTGTGCCACTAGGTTGGTAAGCGATTTTTTTTACGAACGAGAGGCTATATTATGAAGCACGACCCTGAAGGCGGAGGGCTTTGATGGCTCGAGTTTGTAAAAATCTTACCATCCGTGTCACACACGATGTATTTCATCACATTTGCGAGGAAAAAAATACTTTTGAAACAAAATTATATCGCAAATATTTTACGCAGACACTACATTACCACATGATACTTACGAATAGGTAAATATCCACCACCCTCATAATATATCTATGTTTAAAGACAATGCTAAGATAAAAAAAAACCGGCCAAGTACGAGTTGGAAAAGCACACGAAGGGTTCCGTACCATTATCTATAAAAAACTATTTTATTCTGTGTTTTTAGTATTTGTTGTTATAGCGGCAACAGAAATACATCACGATATCAGTGAGATACAGCCTTGGGACAGACAGACGGACGGACGGACGGACGGACGGACGGACGGACGGACGGACGGACGGATGGGCGGACGGATGGACAGCGGAGTCTTAGTAATAGGATCCCGTTTTACTCTTTGAGTACGGAACCCTAAAAAAGCCTTGAGACCATACAAAACTAACGAATGGACGTTAGCGGGACAAAAACTATTCTAGATCTTTACTCTATCATCATCATCATCATCATCATCAGCCTATACAGGTACGTCCCACCTCTAGGCACATAAGTAGTTATATAAAAGATACCCTGAATAAATGTTTCACGGAAAACTATCAATCAGAAATAAATACCTAGTGCAAGCATGAAAACATGAAGATATTCTCTTATAAAATACTTAAGTAAGTACCTGTATCTTTTAAGCTTGGTCAACTTTATTTTTCTGTTTTGAACAGTGAACTAATGTGCGAAAAACCGCAAAAGAAGTCGATAACTACGTATTGATATATTAGCCAAACTGAGTAAGACTGTTTAACTATCTAACAACATTCTAGTACTAAATAGCCTGAAATATTTCAAAATAAATCAAAAACTCGCTCACACCTAAAGCTCCTGCTTACACTGAGCCATTCATTTCCCTGAACTGCACGCGTATCTTACGTACAGCAATCGACAAACGTATTTTCAACCCTGAAAAAGCTTTACGTCAAAGAAATAAGACCCGCTTTCGCGTAGCAAAGATGTAATGATAAGTTGGGCAAGGTTAAGTGAATAGGAGCAGTTTGCCGCGTTAATCTACAAGGTTACTCAGGCGTTCCTTGCCTGTATTTTATTATTCCTAGTTTTCTTTGTAAAATGTGACGTTCGAGGGAATATTTCAGGCGACAAACATTTTCTCTGTAATAGGAAATTGTAGTGAGCGCTAAGAATCCCTAAGCTAATTTAGGTGTAGGTTATGTACTGCTTGTACTTAATTTCGGTCAAGAATGGCCTGGAAATGTCAGGCTCGATTATTTAAGTCTTACAAAATATACTTTGTGCACTAGAGCATAAACGTGGTATTTTGCGTAGCTTAAATCCAGCACAAAAACAAACTGTGAAAAAAATATTCATCTCTGCCTATCGCTTCTGAGAACACAAACAATGTATCTATGAATAGAGCACGGTTATTTCCAATAAATATTAAATAATAAATATAAATATAATAATAAATATTTGTGGAAAATCTTACACAAATCGAGCTAGTCCCAAACTAAGCAAAGCTTATATTCAATCTGAATAAAGAGAACATTCCTTCGAAGACACGTAAATAATTACCACTTATTACTGTAAATAACACACTTACTTTAGGTAACGCAAGAAAAACTAATCTCAACACGCAAACAACTATCACCCTCCATTCTCATTTGTACCTTAACAAGACAGCCTAGAATCGATTTTACCGTGACACCACGAATGATGAAAGACTGCTTTGGTCTGGCATAAATTCTTGTTTGTAACGTTGGTCGAAGCCCGACAAATGGCACATTTACCTCTTGGCAAAGACCAGACGACCATAAATTGTGGCATTTTATGCACATATTAATGATGTGTTTACTATGTGAAGCGCCGGGAAGTTATGCATGTTTGAGTAATTCGCCGTTTAGTTTATATTTAGTGTTCAAGTTACGCAAAGCCAAAGTGCATGCACACTTTAGAGTGGAATGAAGAGAATTATTAAAATTTTACACGTTTTTGTACTGAGTGAGTTAGATGAACCACTCGAACCGTTTCTGGAAGGTGAGAAATGAATTTCGTGCGTGAAACTAACAGCTGTATGCTTAGAAATCAAACATAATACCAGTATTTTTTTATTTGTCTTCCTTTTTTTTAGTACAATAAAATTGTGTCCACTGCTAGACATAATTGCGTTCATTGCATGGATGTCCGCTGGATGTTGTAGCATGAAAATACTGTAATTTTTTTCTGACCATCTAGCTATCGGTCACTCCATGTCACGGTTCCACTCCGGTCTACATTCATTGTCATTTTAATTGCGGTATTTTGGCGATGGTAGTGACTTTGGTGCGTTGGCGAACTTTTTTATTTAGGTATGTCCAATTTAAGGATCATTATATGATCTAAAACTAAATAAATCGTTACGATGCGATAACATAAAGTTATTTATTAAGTGTCAAAAACCGTTACGAAAAAACAAGTACCTATATGTAGGTACCTGGTATTTTACACAAAAGCTAAAAAGATATTCCTATTCTATTATAGTGCCCTATAATAACTTATTTACTTGGCAACGTGCGGTCACGTCTTGGATATATTCGTGGAGGATACTTGCTAGACCACAAAATAGATAAGAGATTATTGTACTGACTGGGAAACAACAGAAGAATAGTGTCGGTTTTAACTGACTTCAAAAAAAGAAGGAGGTTCTCAATTCGTCGTAATCTTTTTTTTTTTTATGTTTTTTCCAGGATTAATGGAATTTGAAAAATCCTTTTTTTGTTTGAAACGGCATCCTTCCCAAGTGGTCCCATGGTTATCAGGTCAGGATCTGATGATGGGATCTTTGGAAAATCGAGGGATACATATTCAAACAAGACGAAGTATAATATAAAGTCAAGTCGGTTAAAACTTTGTTTTACAGTTAATTATGTAGAATCTAGACACGCTTAAGTTAGGTCCCGTGCAGTCTGGTAAAATGGTGTTTTTGGAGGCCTAAGACTCTAAAACTTCCTTAGTTTAAATCGTAGGTACGTCACTAACGATAACATTGTCCGATTTCATTAAAAAGATTTGTATGTTTTTTTCAAATGAGGCTGTTTTCAACTTTTGCTTCTAAAACATAGGCGATACTTTGACAGTTCATTTGGGGAAATTATCAAAATACATTAATCTAAAACATCAGTCATTCAAACAAGTGAGTCTCATCAGTCATTCAAATGAATCACTGATCTGTGTTGCAAAAACCCTGATACCTATTACTGAAATCCAAATTTAAAGTGCGTGAACAAAAACCATACCATATCAAACTAATAAAAGAAAGAAAGAAAGACACATTTATAATAAGACACGGTATTAACAATGCTTATCGTTAATAAATATTTTTTCATATTCATGTTTTTAATTTTTTAGACATAAAACAAACCAACGCATAATTATTATTATTATTTATTTATTTTTATACAACGACGGTGGCAAACAAGCTTACGGCCTGCCTGATTTTAAGCTGGTACCGTAGCCTATGGACACTTGTGACTCCAGAAGAATCACAAGCGCGTTTAAAGAATTTACAGAATACAAACATACGATAAAATAAAAATATGGATGTTAAATGAATATATGTATTATGCTAAATTGTACATCAACCCAATGATGTTAATGTATTTTTTTTAATATATTATAATCTAATTATGCAATGATTTTTATTTTAAAAGTGATTCATGTATAAAATATTTTGACCAGTAATGGGACCCTATTGAATGGGATGTCTATTATGAAGAGGGTCCCAAAATATCGGTCTAATTAGACGACTTACAAATAAAAGTCTGAACGAATGTTTCTTTTTGTAACAATTAAACCAATAACAAGTAAATTCTAGTAGGTGGGTGTTTTCAAATAATTGTGTACCCAATTAACGTGAGTCGTCAAACAAGTCTGTGTCAGTTTTGTGACGACAATTTAGTACCTATTCAGTTTGCGTGAACATTAACTTTTTCTTTTCGATCTATAAATGATATGCAATAATCACGTTAATTAAATGTAAAACTGGTTAATTTTCGCATCATTTATAAACTGACACAGGGTTAATAATAGTTTAATTACTCACAATAATTGGGTACACAATTACTTGAAAATAGCCACTTAGTGCCTACTAAATGGCTGGTACCTAGGCATTTTCTCTCTAGGCGTACGCATTTTATTGTATCCTACTCGTTATGAATTTTCTACCACACTTAATTGTACTTCAAAAGCCGTTGAATGAACGATAAAATCGACGTATTAGTTAATAAACCTTCCATTGCAAATATCGAGCCGTCAAAGGCAGCATTTCAATGGCGGTTTTGTATCACTGGTTATCGTCGGTCTCAGTTGCTCTGTGTTATGACAGAGAGAGAGAGAGAGAGGTGAGAACGTATTTTTTGTGATATGTCTAACTTATTACAGCAGTTACGCAACTTGGCGAGAACAGATGAATAAGTGCTTACCTCGTTTCAGTAGTTAATCAAGGTGATATAATATGTATTATATGATAGTGTGCTGTTAACGTCAAAATGATAGACATTGATGCCGTGCATCGATAGCTTTACAAAAGGGATGAGTCCCAGTGACAATCAGTAGTAACCATCGATTCTTGACGAGATTATGAGCAAATAATGTTATGTCAATGTCGGTCCGATTATATAATTTGAACTATATTATCTTACAGAACATAAAAGTTCAATTAATCCTCATTTATATTTGAATTACACAAAGCACGGTGGCACGCTACTCATTCTTATTACGTATTAGTTAGCAATTTGTCCATGGCGGAGGCGCGCGTTCGTACAACATTACATTGGAGAAATAAAAAATTCACAATTATAATCTATTACCTGGAATACAGACATAATTCTGGCAACATAAACGGTGATTTATTACCTGAAACAAATTAAAAAACATGGTTAAATTAAAAATATCAAAAGAAAACGAAAACAGTGTTACACTTGTAGCGCTACTACGAGTACAGTCGCCATCACATACATAGGTACACTATAGGTGTTCAAAAATATCGGCATATGCACCCTAATGCCTTGAAAATAGAGGTGTGTTCCTATGTTTGTGACGTGCTTGTTTGCTCCGATGTATGTGATGGCGACTGTACGTAGAGGTTTAAGCACATTGACAAAAATAAAGTAACGTAAGTAACAACAGGTATTAAGTGTAACTGTTTGTTACCTTCTTCAATTGTATAACTTTTTTAAGTTTAACAATGCCATCAAAAAACGATCCACAACCAGAACTATTTCTAGCCTAACCGAAACGTTCATCAACTTTAAAACATTGACTTAATTAAAGGATCTCTCTAATTTATTTTAAATTGGCCAAATGACTTGGCTGTTCCGTCATCTGTAACGGAAGCGATCGTGAAACTGACGGCACGGAAATTACGGCGCTCTGAATTACCGCAGCCGCATTCATCGTTTGTTCGATGAGTAAACGGCAAAATGGCGGACGGTTTGACAGGTTTTAAGACCGCAGTGCCGTGCTTAGAAAAAATAAATGTAAAATAATATCAGTTGGGTGTAAAATAAGCTTCAAATATTATGAACAATCACTGCTGTAACTAAACGTCGCAACTCTTTTATTTTGGCCCAGCTTAGAATTCCTGCAAACAGAAATATTTAGGTCAATTGTATTTCTCATGTAATTGGCCTTAAACACGTACAATATGAAGACACAATAAATTACATAATTTACAATCAGATTTAATAAAGCTCGAGTGTTCTTGACTTTTGGTAACAGAACATGCATTTTTGTTTTTCAGCGTCTATATGATGGTTGATGACCCAAATAACTATTTGTATCATATATTATGTTGCATTACTTAATTCCCGCGATGTTTATCCTAACAATATTTCAAACGTGAAAATCTTCTTAAACGCATAAACTATAAATGGAGTTTTGCGATTTTTTTCCAGTAGGTATTTAATGTAACTAGCTTATACTTCTTATTAGGACATTAGCCTAAAATGAAATGTTACACGCTACAATTATCCAGTACTTAGTAGCATAGTACCACTAAAAGGCGTGACGCTGGTTACCATGACATACTGGCCATAAAAAATGTCCTTTTACTTTATAAAAAACTCAGTCAAACAATAGTAGAGGTGTAAGAGTCTCTCATCGCAGTAACATGGATCCGTAATATGTCGTGAAAGGGTGTAAAAAGGAGGTCGCGATCGGTAGAAAGAGAAATGCGTTCGATGTTAGCAATGCTCGAGCAATTTTTTAATGTTCAGGCATTTCGGTGAGGAAGGTTGCCGTTATTTCCTGGGCGAAGTGATTTAGTAGTCATGCTTTTTGTAATACATATGTGCAAATTGATAATGTTATGCACTGAATCGATTTTCTAGAAATAATTCATTTTTATGTACTAGGCACAAATATAAGACAAAGCCACTGTCTTTCAATGTTAAGTGTAACGGCTAATTGGTTACGTTGTACTTAGCATGCTGGAACTATTCATAAAAAGTTGTTTTAACCGATATACTTTTCGTTTTAATATGAACCTTGCTACTTTAACATTAAAGTTATATACGAGTAAAGTATTTATTAACACATTCAGTGCCGCCAACCGCTACGCGCTACGCTCCTAGCCGATCCCCTGGTTATTCTCGTATGTAGTGGAAAACGTGTACGGCGTAGGGACTCGATTTCGGGTTTCCCGGCCCTGAATGTGTTAAACTTGGCCTTTTCATTTCGAAGCGTGGCACATGGCTAAACAATGGTATTCTTGTACCGAACGGCCTTAAGATACGATCCGTTCTAGAACAGCGATTTGGACTATAAGGCCGCGGCAGTTCAGCCCCGCTGCTCGCTACCGTCCAGTCCGCGGCCTTACGCTTTCATCCGCTTGGTGGATGTTCTGCTCTTAGGGGCTATTTCCTCTACATACAGGACTCCGGTCTCAATGTCATTGGCTACGAGCGACGCGCTACGCAATCTTTGCCACTGAATGTGTTAACACATTCACAGCCAGGAACTCGCCTAGCGGGTGCCTACGCCGTAGACACTTTCCGCTACTTAGCGGCAAAACCACGGGATCGTCTACGAGCGTAGCGCTTAACGATCCTTGACAGTGAATGTGTCAACACATTCAGTGCCGAGAACCCGCCTATCGGGTGCCTACGCCGTAGTCACTTTCCGCTATTTACAAGGAAAACCACGGGATTGGTTACGAGCGTAGCGCGTAGCGATTCTTGACACTGAATGTGTTAATATACTGTAACGCCTTATTTACCAATATGTGACGTACTTTTTAGGGTTCCGTTTTCAAAGAGTAAAACAGGACCCTATTACTAAGACTTCGCTGTCCGTCTGTCTGTCACCAGGCTGTATCTCAAGAACCGTGAAAGCTAGAGAGTTGAAATTTTCACAGACCATGTATTTCTGTTGCCGCTATAACAACAAATGCTAATAATTGTACTTTCAAAACAAAGTTTTAACCGACTTCAAATCAGTAGCCAAGCTGCTTCAAGTTTGCCTATAAAATTTGAAGAATTCCCTCGATTTCTCCAGGATCCCATCATCAACCCTAGATTTTGGTGACAACAGGACCAATCTGGAAGTATATGCTTTCAAACAAAGAAAAAAAAATTCAAATCGGTTCATAAATTACCGAGATATCGCGTAACATACACACATAAAAAAAATACAGACGAATTGAGAACGTCCTCCTTTTTTGAAGTCGGGTAAAAACAAAATAAAATATATTTTTTAATTGATAATGGTACGGAACCCTTCGTGCGCGAGTCCGACTCGCACTTGGCCGGTTTTTACTATTACTGTACCGTTTAAATTACAAGTGTTCATCGGAAACTAAAGACAATTTGGGAAAATCATTTTTTACTAGGAGAGATTTGTTAAGTTTAATATAAGGGAGAATGTAATATTAATAGTCGTAAAAACATCTAGTTGAGACGAAAAAATAGGATGAGAAGACAAGTTTTTTGCTTTTATAAATAATAGGAGGAGAAACAAGACGATAGCAACGGGGAAATGCATTTTTGCACGTAATATTTTGCATAAACACAGCCCTCCATATTAATGTTGTTAATATAACATCATAATTTAATAACTTCTCGTACTTTAGTGGTTTAATTAGATTTATTTGTGACAGAACAAGGCCAATGGAAAACGTGCAGTTGTACATATATTACTGTAACAAAACTCAGGAAAAAAACGAGCATTTAGTTTTTATTTTAATTAGTGCTATCTGTGAACACATTTCACAAGCGAGCACATCAAAATAATGTCAGGTTTACATTATTTGGATATGAATTTAATACAATACGTATCTATATATTTTTAAAAAGCAAAAGACTGTGAGATTTTATGTAATGGGTAAACAACGAAACCACAAATTCGATTTCAAAATTCCTTCACCTGCGTGTAGAATAGATTTTCTAGATGTTTATGGGGTTTTTTTTATCCCGCGGGTTTTCTTGCCTTCTTTGCAATACGCAGGTGAAGTCGCGCCGGCCGCTAGTGTTGTATACATCATTATAAATTTAAGAGTTAGACTCTAGTCGGTGTAGCTCCCTCCATCTGACTTTATCTAGGGCCGCCTCCTTGACCTCTTTATACAACGTGACTGCTACGGAAGACATGAAAGACCAAGGATAAGTTACATGAAACAAATAGAAGAAAAACCGGCCAAGTGCGAGTTGGACTCGCGCACGAAGGAATCCGTACCATTATCTATAAAAACGGCAAAAAAATCACGTTTGTTGTAAGGGAGCCCCCCTTTAAAAAATATTTTATTTTGTTTTTAGTATTTGTTGTTATAGCGGCAACAGGAATACATAAGCTGTGAAAATTTCAACTCTCTAGCTATCACGGTTCTTGAGATACAGCCTGGTGACAGACAGACGGACGGACGGACGGATGGACAGCGGAGTCTTAGTAATAGGGTCCCGTTTTACTCTTTGAGTACGGAACCCTAAAAGTAGCAGTTGTATACAGGCAAAGCCTAATATGAAATATACTACGTGTGAACAATTTGCTAAATAAATGTCATATGTGTTTATAACATTTGGCAAAACGAATGCCAAGAACCCTTTTCAAGCAAATCAAGCCATAGAACCCCTTTGATTACTAACCACTGCTCTGTAAATAAGGTAAAAGCCAAACAACGGTATGAAAGAAGTCTCATTTGGCGCGAGTGGCTCATTCGGGGGAGTCTAAAGGTCCCATTTGTTAGCCAGGATGAGCTTTCTAGCCTGTTCTCGTATTGCGATGCAACGAGTCAGATTTAACGCCAAATCTTGAGGTTACACATGGTAATAATTTCGCCATTTGGAGCTTACATTGTATCACGCGTGTGGTAAATTAATCGTGGGGTCTGTCTTATGATATGCAAAAACCGTGAACTAAATATTGCTTGCAACTCTAGCGCGCCAACAGCGCAACAAACAAACGCGTAGCGAACTTCGTTAGAAATAGAAATAGAAAAGTTTATTTCTCCGAATATGGTACAATTGTCGGTATGTCTTACACATTTTAGTTTCACATATCCTGCCGATATCGGCGTAGAAATATTATTGAACTAGCTTTTGCCCGCGACTTCGTCCGCGCGGAACTCGTTTATATTGTACCTTTCTCCCCCCCTTTTCACCCCCTTAGGTGATGAATTTCCAGATAAAAACTATCTTTAGTAAGGACTCTTTGGGAAGGCCCCGGAATTCAAAGTATCTCTATACAAAATTTCATCTCAATCGGTTCAGCGGTTTAAGCATAAAAAGGTAACAGACAGACAGAGTTACTTTCGCATTTGTAATATTAGTATGGATTGTATGAAGCAAAGAGTCATTATGGATGAGTTGCATGATTTTATAGATTACCTTACTCCGAACGCCTTTTTTTACAAAATAGACTCCGCCGCAAACTTGGTTTCTATGACCCGCCTCACCATAATATATGCATGTAGGGTTTTTTCAGAATTATTTTGCATATTTTCATATCACACGGCCGTAAGGACCTTTTCTACTAAACCGTAGGACTAAATTAACTGACTTGTAATTTAAATATTTTATATTAAAAATAAAGATACGTCAACAAAATGTTACATCGAATAGTTTTCAAAATAGCCATAATAAAACGTCTTTTTTACCCCGTTTTAGAAAACATCTTCGAAACTTCCGCCATAAGGTACCATTACCCTTGGAACGTCACATACATATATTTACCTATGTAATGTTCCTATTCCCCAGGACTCCCAAATACCGCTATACCGTAAATAGTTTCCATCCAATATTTCACCCCCTATTTCACCTCTTTAAAGGATGATTTTTGGGATAAAAACTATCCATTGTCATTCTCCAGGACTCAAACTATCTCTAAACAAAATTTCATCTAAATGGGCTACATCCAAATTTGTATCCCCATTTCACCCCCTTAGGGGATCATTTCCGGAATAGAAACTATCATATGTCCTTTTCCAGGACTCAATCTATCTTTCAACCAAATTTTATCAAAATGTGTTACAAACAAATTTCCACCCCCAATCACACCCCCTTAGGGGATGATTTTCGGGATAAAACTATCCTTTGTCCTTCCTTTACTATCGCTATACCGTAAATGGGTTCAATCCAAATTTTCATCCACCATTTCTCACCCCCTTAGGGGATGATTTCCTCCTTTCATGTATGCCCAAAATAAAAATTATTCAATGTTCTTTCCTTTGACTGAGACCTCTCTCTATACGAAATTTCATCTGAATGGGTTCTATCGTAATCTTCAAGCCTCATTTCACCACCTCAGGAAATGATTTTTCGGGATAAAAACTATGCATTGGGACTCCTTCCCTGGGACTCCTTCTATGTCTTTACCAAATTTCATCTAAATGGGTTCTATCCAAATTTTCACCCCCTATTTCATCCCTGAGGGGATGATTTTCGGGATTAAAACTATCCGTTGTCATACTCCGGGACTCAAACTATCGTTCAACCAAATTTTATCAAAATGGGTCACAAACAAATTTTCACCCCCAAATACACCCCCTTAGTGGGATGATTTTCGGGAGTAAACTATCCTTTGTCCTTCTTCAAGACTCCAACTCGCTTTACCCGTAAATGGGTTCCATCCAAATTTTCATACCCCATTTCATCCCCTTAGGAGATGATTTCTGGACTAAAAAATATTTTAAGTCCTTCCCCTGTCTTCTTCTCTTAACTATCTCCATACCAAATTTCTTCTAAATCGGTTCTATCCAAATTTTCACCCCTCATTTCACCCCCTCAGGAGATGATTTTTCAGGATAAAAACTATGCATTGTCCTTCCCTGGGACTTTTTCTATCTCTATACCAAATTTTAACTAAATGGGATTTATCCACATTTTCATCCCTATTTCATCCCCTTGGGGAATGATTTTCGGGATTCAAACTATCCATTGTCATTCTCCGGGACTCAAACTATATCTATACTTACCAAATTTGGTCTAAACGGAGTCCATCCAAAATTTCACCCCCCATTTCACCCCCTTAGGGGATGATTTCCAGAATTAAAACTATCCAATGTCATTCCCCAGAACTTAAACTACCTCTAAACCAAATTTTATCAAAATGGGTTACATCCAAATTTTCACCTCTCCATTTTACCCCCTACAGGGAAGATTTTCGGGATAAAACCTATTTTTTGACCTTCCCCGGAGCTAAAACGAATTAATTACTAAATTTTATCCAAATCGGTGCAGCGGTTTAAGTAGCTCCATACAAATTTCCACCCCCCATTTCATCCCCTTAGGGGTTGATTTTTAGGATAAAAACTACCCTAAGTCCTTCCCTAGAACTCTTTCAAACTATCTCTATACCAAATTTTATCTTAATCGGTTCAGCCGTTTTCATGTGATGCGCGGTCACATAAACAGACAAACAGATAAACAGACAAACAGACAAAAATTCTAAAAACTGTTGGAACGTGTTCTGTTATCGATTTTAAGTATCCCTAACCAATTTTTTTTCGAATATCTTTCATGTACAGACTTTCGACCCTCTTCAGCTTTATTATATGTATAGATTTAAGTAGTTAAATCATAAACATTCAAATTATCAAGACATAAATATTAATTAAATACAACATACAATACGACAAATTAATAATAAAAGTAATAATTAGAAAATTAATAATTTAAAAATTCATTTACTGAATAAAAGCAAATGTCAAGCAGCCAGTTAAATAATTTCCTGTCAAATTGATTATTTGGTAAACATTAAATAAATAATAAATAAATATTTGCGGACAATGTTACACAAATCAACCTAGTCCCAAACTAAGCAAAGCTTGTACTATGGGTACTAGACGACGATATACATACTTATATAGAGAAATAAATACTTAAATACATTTCATGTCACTTGGAACATTATTGTACAATTTTATTGCCATAATATAAGCATTCTTACTAAAAATGTTCACATTCTGTCTAGGCTCATAAAGCTTGTGCGGATATCTACCATTGGTTTTATTTAGGACAACGTTATACAAAGGGAACTTGTGCGGATGTCTTTTTACAAATTTAGTTATCTCATATATATATAAGCAGGGCAAGGGGAGAACCTTTAGCTCCTTAAATATTGGTCGGCAATGGGCCAATTGATTGAGTTGATTTGAGGATTCAGCTGTGTTGACAGCAAGAAAGAAATAAAGATTCTTCTCACTGAACACAGTATATCTTCGTATTTATAATATACCTTTAAAAACATTGAAATTAAAATTTCTAAAACACCATTTGCACCGCTCCGTGCATCACATTTGTACATGAACAAGGGCTTGAGAAATTGAGAAAGCGCTAAGTTAAGGCGATTGTTGCTCCCAAAATGTTGTCACTCTCGCTCGTTAGTTGAACGGGAGAGCGAAGCGATCGAAGTTCTCTGCTTCAGGGTGGGACAAACTTTTTCCAGATGTCCAGCTGTTCTCCTCTTTAGAGGGGTAATCACGTTCCGAACGCGCGACGGTACTATCGACAACACAGCTGACTTACCATCCGTGCACTTTATTTGCATTGTAATAAGGTTCAATATAAATACAGGATGGTCAGTTAACTGTGTTGGCGTTTGTACAATTTAACTGTCAATTTTCCATATAAAAAGTGAAACCTTATCTGAGAAGGAAAGGAAATAAAGATAACAATAAAATATGGTAAATGTAATTTCATTGGCATGCCTAAAGGATATTTTACAAAATATGTACACAATTTACCAAAATTAACTCTGCCGATGACGCTACGGCTACGCTATTAAAATTTATTAAAAATGAACCAACATACTCTGACAACCCGTCCGTTAAAATGAAAAGATATTTTCACTTCGCTTTCATATACTGAAGTGGGTACACAGTAGGTAATACTGGGAAAACGTATTACCCAAACATTTAATTAATTGGAGCACTGTAATGAATTAATAAGTTGAAAGCACCATATTTATTATATTGTATTATTGAGCCTTCATAGAACTTCGCTCGTACATTTTTGCTCGACTTTTGAAAAATAGAAGGGTTCTCAATTTCACCGTATTTTTGTTTCTTACATGTAATGTTCGTTTTCTAAAGACCAACTTGCCCAATTTTTCCTGTATTCTGCAGGTCGATCACGTAACGCATTGTACCTACGCGCATCAGGTAGGTCTAAATGTCACTTTTTATATGGAAAATTGACAGTTAAAATGAACCGACGCGCGTCCGGAACGTTACGTGATTACCCCTAGGTCGCATTTATCAACCGATTTTCTTGAAATTTTGTGAGTTCGAGTTTTTATCAATTCAGTATACTTACCTGAAAATTTAAAAAATATGTTTGTTGAAAAAAAAACACAGTCGTGAGTTAGAGCTTAAATTTTCGAAAGTTGGTCGAGATAATACTAGTGGCTCTGTAAGCTCCAACTCGCGAGTCTGTGTTTTTTTTCAACATTCGAGTATACTCGTACCTTAGAATAATAACGCATAGAAGGATAGTTTCCTACGGCCGACGCGCCAAGCGTGAGGCATAAAATGGATTCATGTAGTTGTGATCAACTCGTATTCACACGCGCCAATACGCACATAAACGCACCAATTTTGTTCCACCGATCGGCGTACTGGGCCATTTATGGCCGAGTTTTAGTGGCCTTACCGTTGCGCGTGAACTGCGTTTCTATGCGTTATTATTCTAAGACTCGTACCTATTATATTTTTAAGTTTCAAGTACTGAATCTATAAAAACAAAAAATCTAAATACAAAAAAAAAATACTGTAAATACTGTTCTACAATAATTTACAAACGTTCAGATTATTTATAAAATATTATAATGCAACAGACACATATATACAGCGTGTGGCCTGTAATAGGAGCAAAAAATTAAACCGTAGATTATTAAGCTTGTGAAAAATTATTTCCACGTGGTTTTATTTGAAAAAAGTATTTTTTTTTTCTTTAAAATATGTTAACTTGTATTTTTTTACTCTTCTGGAGTGCTATCAGTAACTTTTTATTTAAAAAAAACTAAAAAATCACAAAAATATCTTTTGAAAACCAAAATGCAAAAACTATTCTGACTCATTACATGATGTTACGTCTAAATCTGCATTGACTGATGTGCTATTATGTCGTGGTGCCAAGATACATTACTTGGAGGTCATAACTTTAGATCAAAATTTCTCCGAATCAAAAAAAAATTAAAATTAATGGGACACAAGGGGTTACTGCAAATGCTCTAAGGAAGCGTCCTTTTGAATATTTGCTCCTATTACAGGCCACACCCCGTATATATATATATATATATATATATATAATAAATAAATAATAATAAATATTACGGGACAATCTTACACAAATCAACCTAGGCCCACGGTAAGCTCAGTAAGGCTTGTGTTGTGGGTACTAGGCGATGATATATATAATAGATACATACATTTAGATACTTATATACATATATGACATCCATAACTCAGGAACAAATATTCGTGATAAATACACAAATAAATGCCCTGACCGGGATTCGAACCCGGGACCTCCAGCTTCGTTGGCAGAGTCACTACCCACTGGGCTACGGAGGCCGTTATATATATATTGGTCTTCACTAGCTCATTTAAAAGGTATAGCATTTCAGAAGCGTTCGTTTGGAGTAGATACTCCCCTTAACGCCACATAACCGTTCCGAAACTATTACTTTTCCGGGTATTCGTCCCAATGGGGCACTTTAAGACATTTTACATGGTCAAGCCACTTCTGCCCGGGGGCCCAATATGCCCCGGTCCCACATAAACAATGTCTAAGAACCTTTGCAATGGCCCCTAAGACGTTTAGGGTATTTTTGGACGAGTTTAATTACCTTGGTTCGGCTTGCTATCTATACTAGTCTATACTAATATTACTAATGGGTCTGTCAGCCGTACAATTCGCAAGCCTGCCTTTAAAAACACGAAAAATTAATCGATAAAAAAAAACAGTATAAATATTGACAAACTGCTCACAAAATAACACAATATTCGGTTGAGAAATGCAAACTGTAGAGGAGAACCAGCCGGACAGACATTGTACATACGAAATAATTTTTGCCCAAGCTGAAATGGAGAACTTCATTACGTAATTCTTTCTCTACAAGCTATAGTTTTCGATACATATCAGAAATGCATTTTATCGAATTCACAACTAGCAAGATATTTATTATGTTGTCTATGAATGTGTTAATTATTGAGGCTATACTTTTAAAGAAATGGATATATATATTTTTCATTCATCGTTGAATCTTCTCGCGACTAAGGTGTTATAATATGTCAGAAAAAAAACTAATAAATAAAATAAAAAGTACATTTATCTAATTCTTTAAATCTATATAACTATAATTTTGTCTTGTCTACCTTTATGCTGTCACGGTCATAGTAAGTACGTAAAATTGGGACTAGTTACATTTTTTGCTAAAAAGTTCTCATTAGAGTCTGAACACCGAGGCTAAGATAAAGTACAAGAAAATGCTCTTACAAATTTAAATCCAAAACCGTAATCCGATTTAAGGAAAGATTTATGAAAGCGGAATAAAATATGCGTTTATTAATTCGGACGAAATATGCTTGGCTTGGATGTTCCAGGAAAAATGCAGGGTGATGAAGTATAATATATTTTACGTCAGATATGGCCATAAAGTGCCAACTATCGCCCGCTACATGGGCGGCCAATTCCATTTCCTGGTCAGGGAAAAACGAATTTGAATACATTGTGGGCGGTAGTAAAGAAAGCCTCAGATCGTAAATTTATGGCCCTTGACTTTGGTTCGAGCATCAAATACATACAATTTGGACACATTCTTAGAGTGACCGCTGACGCAAGAGGAAACGCATGGATAAAGCCATCAGCATATCATTTCAATTTAATTTCGCTTCTTGTTTTGGACATATTATTATGTAAAAATTTAGATGCGACACAAAATTGTGACCAAGCCTCTAATAACATACCATTTATTTATTACTATCAAGTTTACACATTACAGCAAATAACCAATGTGATGCGAAACTTAGACTAAAAAATACAGTTACACTACATTTGGTACAGTCGAGCACCTAGCATCCATCGCCTCACAGAACCTCAAGCATTCATTGCACACAATCGCCTATCGCCGAGCCAACAGTCGCATTCCGTTGTCGATACCAGGAGCGCATTCAGCTGTGAGAGGGTGGGACCATGGGTGATCGTGGAGCTACTGCTCGTTGCGTACTGCCGTAATCCGTTACATGCGTTTAATGAAAAGTACCCCAAGTTATATTTTTTTATTCGTTCGTCGGCATTATTTTACTCGGATTTCTACAATGTTTTATTAAATCCTTGCCGCGCTGTTACCAGCAATTCACACTACTGATATTTTTGTCTGAACACCGGAAAATGTTCAATTGTTCACAAGACGCCCAAAACGCAATGTCTTTGAGACCCGGAAACAAAATTACCCGGACCGCGGACACCTTTCGTCACTAGTCACAAGCTAATGGATTTTTCACGCAGACATGTTTATAGCCGGAAAACACCACTAATCTTCTAACTACTTACTGACGAGGGTAGACTGGAGATAAAAGCGTACATACATCATGCACAGTGACAATAGCTTGTATGGGACTTGTTTTTTACCTGTTTTAGACTGTGGATCATATATTCAAAGGCTTTCGGTGGTTCTGTAGCGCTCGGTATGCCGTGCGTGTTGTTTTCATGACTCTCTTATATTATGACCGAATCGCTAATCTTAAATGGCAGTGGGCGGGCCACATTGCACGTAGAACCAATGGCCGATGGGGCGGCATGGTACTCGAACGGCGACCACGTACCCGCAGGCCCAGTGTGGGTAGACCCCCCAAGGTGGTGTGATGACCTGGTAAAAGTCGCTGGAGTCCTCTTGATGTGGGTGGCGCAGGACCGGTCATTCTGGAACTTTTTAGGGGAGGTCTATATTATTATTTTGGCTCAGCGAGGAGAGTAGTAGTTAAGGAGTTACTTGAAAAAATGTGTATAATATGGACTCCAACTCCACAAAAATTACCCCCGACAAAACGATTTAATAAGTTTAACATGTAGATGTGTGTTTTTGGCATAATAGCTTTTAACCTCATCAGACGACATACAAATATTATTTAAACCAAGCGGTTCGGATAAAAAGTATTTAATTATGTTTCTAGATTTCAACGGAACACAGAAAAAATACTCTTTTCCTTTAAACTTTAACTTACATTCCGTATAACCATTTTGTTATTTCTATAGGAACCTGGAACTTAGAAGGCTATATATATATATATACAGTGCTCGTTGTTACGGGAAGCCGTCGAATAAATTCTCTACTTACGTATACCGGTGCCATCTTTTACTAGGTATGATATTGGGCATGTCTCCTAGACCCCAAAACTGCTGGCAGACCTCCACAGTAATGACGTCAACAAAATCACCGCGGATGAACCGATTTGAGTCGGCTTTTTAGTTAAAAGTCATGATTGACGGTTTCTAGCGAAGTTTTTTGTGTCTCATGTGTTATAAATTTTCTATTTATGTAGTTACCAGGCGGTCCAATAATAACCTGGCCTGATATAGTTGTTCGCGAGTCCGGGTTCACATAAGTCAACCACCCCCCTTACATCGCCGACATGGCCCCTAGCGACTACTTTTTATTCCCTAATTTGAAGCGGGACTTACGAGGAATTTTTATTCTAGTAACGAAGAGTTGAAGCAAGCCGTCTTAGGTTATTTTGAGGACAAGAATTCATCATACTTTTTTAAAGGGATAGAGATGTTAATACATAGATGTCATAAGTGTATACTATTTTGAAAAATTATCACACTTTGGTTTCATTTCCTTTGTCACATCTTGGTTAGGCCAAGTCATTATGGGACCTACCACGTCTATAGATTATTTATGTGTTTGACGACCGGTTAGCATAGTGGTTAGTGACGCTACCTACGAAGCTGAAGGTCCTGGGTTTGAATCCCAGTAAGGGCAAATATTTTGTGATGCGCATGAATATTTGTTTCTCAGTCTTGGACGTTAACTATGTATTTAAGTATTCATATCTATTAAATATACCGTCGTCTAGTACCCATAACACAAGCCTTATTGAGATCCTATGGGACGAGTTTGATTAGTGTAAGATCCTAATATTTATTTATATCTATAGCGTACGTAGAATTTGAATTAATTCTTAGTTTAAATAATACAATAAAAATAAAGTACTTCGTGTCTTATGTCGAACAATCAATCAACAATTAATTCAAAGTTTGTCTTCTTAATCTTAAATCCGAAAAGAAATATATTTTTTAAGTTGAAAAACCATTGAGCTGAGAAAATCTTTACAAAGCGTATTCTATTCAAACATTTACGATGCTCCTTAAGAACGCTTTACGTAATTGATCTTCTAGTCCTTTCAGAGGAAATCCTTTATTAACAAGCTAGTACGGGACGAATAAATGAAAAGGACCGCTAATTTTTATACACAGTTGCGATCCTTTAAAATCAAAAGCTTGCTGTAAACAAGGTTCGTTATAATGACCTCATTATAGTGAACCTTGTGACAGCCGGCTTTTTATTAGGGTTCCGTACTCAAAGAGTAAAACGGAATCCTATTACTAAGACTCCGCTGTCCGTCCGTCCGTCCGTCCGTCTGTCTGTCACCAGGCTGTATCTCACTGATACTGTTATAGTTCCAGATGAATTTTTCACAAATGATGTATTTCTGTTGCCGCTATAACAACAAATACTAAAAACAGAATAAAATAAATATTTTTATTGATAATGGTACGGAACCCTTCGTGCGCGAGTCCGACTCGCACTTGGCCGGGTTTTTTTACCTATCTGTGTCAATCATTAAGTACCTATGGGACTTCGCACAAGAAGATGTATCTCTTTCACTAGCCTCGATAAATATATAATTTTGTTTATTGGTGGTACAGCCAGCATCAAAAGTAGCTACGTAATCGAACACGTCAAAAGTTCTTATTTCCTTTTAGTAAAGACTTTTTACGTCTTCGTTTGCGTAGCTACTTTTGATGCTGACTGTACTTTGTGTGGATGACTTATAGCAATATTCATTATTCGAAAATAACAACTACAGATTTTTTTTTTTGAAAAACCCGTAACTATAAGTAATCACCCCGCGTCGCGTCACCTTACGCTTATAGAATATGTTAGTAAAATATGCAAATACAACTTGCACAAACGTATCATTTAATATTAATAGAATTTAATATTCTTCTAACCGGCAATGTACGAAATTGAGCGTTCTCCATTAAAATGAAAACGTGTGTTGATATAAAAGAAAATGAAAAAAGAAGAACAGGCAATAATTCTTCGACTTGTAAACAACCGTTTCAATTTCATGCCATGTTTATATTTGAACGTATTTTAGTTAGCATAGGATCTTGCTTAAGGCGCATGTTACGATGAAGTCGGGTGAAATGAACGGTTTTGAGGCCTTAAAAGCTCTAAAATACTAACCAAAAATTTAAAAATATGTATTTGTAAATACCCTTAAATCAGGGTAAAACAACATTTATATCAGTCTGACTTTTCAAATACGTTTTTAAACCGCTTCAGAAAAAAGGCATTCTTATATTTTTATGATAAACTCAAGAGCAAAAGTGTCGGGTCGGTGAAATACCGTTATATTTCCTAAAATAGTGCAAGGTTGTACAGTTTTTAGGGTTCCGTACTCAAAGAGTAAAACGGGACCCTATTACTAAGACTCCGCTGTCCGTCCGTCCGTCCGTCTGTCTGTCACCCGGCTGTATTTCACTGATACCGTGATAGTTCCAGTTGAAATTTTCACAGAAGACGTATTACAGTTGCCGCTATAACAACAAATGCTAAAAACAAAATAAAATAAATATTTTTATTGACACGGAACCCTTCGTGCGCGAGTCCAACTCGCACTTGGCCAGTTTTTTTGTATTTCAATAAGTAGGTAATCTTTCTCCAAACGTTTAACCTTGTAACTCAAAAAATAATTTCCCTCATACAAACTTTGCAACGATTTTAACAACTTTTAGGGGTGGAATTTTCCAAAACGCTAAAAGTACTTTATTTTTATGCTAATAAGTAAGCTTTCTACAAAGTTTTAAGTCTCTAGGTAAAAAAACATGTTACCTCCATACAAATGTTGCACCCCCTTTTAACCCCCTTAGGGGCGGAATTTTCTACCGCCGCTGAAAGTATTTTTTTTATTTCAATAAGTCATCTTTCTACAAACTTTTAAGCTTCTATCTCAAAAAAAGTTTCCATGGTACAAACTTAGAAACCTTTTTTAACCCCCTTAGGGGTGGATTTTTTTCAAAACGCTGAAAATGCTTTTTTATTTCAAAAGTAAATATTTCTATATAATTTTCCTCATACAAACTTTGCAACCATTTTTAACCCCTTATGGGTGGAATTCTCCAAAACGCTGGAAGTACTTTACTTTTATTCTAATAAGTAAGCTTTCTACAAAGGTTTAGGTCTCTAGCTAAAAAAACTTGTTTCCTCCATACAAATGTTGCACCCCCTTTTAACCCCCTTAAGGGTGGAGTTTTCTAAAATTGAATTTTTCAAAACGCTAAAAGTACTTTAATAATATTCTTATAATGCTATTTACAAAGTTTTAAGTCTCTTGCTAAAAAAAACGTTGCCTCCATGCAAATGTTGCACTCCCTTTTAATCCCCTTAGGGGTGGAGTTTTCTCAAACACTGAAAGTTCTTTTTTGTATTTCAATAAGTAATCTTTCTATAAACGTTTAACCTTGTATCTCAAAAAAGAATTTCCTTCATACAAACTTTGCAATGATTTTGAACCCTCTTAGGGGTGGAATTTTCTAAAACGCTGGAAGTACTTTATTTTTATTTTAATAAGTAAGCTTTCTACAAAAGTTTAGGGCTCTAGCTAGAAAAACATGTTTCCTCCATACAAATGTTGCATCCCCTTTTAACCCTCTTAGGGGTGGAATTTTCTAAAACGCTGAAAGTAGTTTTTTTGTATTTTAATAAGTAATCTTTCTACAAACTTTTAAGCTTCTATCTCAAAAAAGCGTTTCCTCATACAAACTTTGCAAACCTATTTAACCCCTTAGGGGTGGAATTTTTCAAAACACTGAAAGTACTTTATTTTTATTCTAATGAGTAAGCTTTCTACAAAGGTTTAAGTCTCTAGCTAAAAAAACTTGTTTCCTCCATACAAATGTTGCACCCCCTTTTAACCCCCTTAGGGGTGGAATTTTCTAAAACGCTGAAAGTGGTTTTATTGTATTTTAATAAGTAATCTTTCTACAAACTTTTTAGCTTCTATCTCAAAAAAGAGTTTCCCTCATACAAACCTTGCAACCCTTTTTAGCCCCCTTAGGGATATTATTTTCCAAAACGCTGAAAATACTTTATTTGTATTCTAATAAGTAATCTTTCCACAAAGTTTCAAAGACTCTAGCTCAAAAAATAAAGTTTCCTCTATACAAACCTTGCAACGATTTTCAACCCCCTTAGTGGTGGAATTTTCCAAAACGCCGAAAGTACTTTATTTTTATTCCAATAAGTAAGCTTTCTACAATGTTTGAATTCTCTAGCTAAAAAAAAAATGTTTCCTCCATACAAATGTTGCACCCCCTTTTAACCCCCTTAGGGGTGGAATTATCTAAAACGCTGAAGGTTGTTTTTTTGTATTTCAATAAGTAATCTTTCTACAAACTTTTAAGCTTCTATCTCAAAAAAGAGTTTCCCCTATACAAATTTTGCAACCCTTTTTAGCCCCCTTAGGGGTAGAATTTTCCAAAACGCTGAAAGTATTTTATTTGTATTCTATAAAGTAATCTTTCCACAAAGTTTGAAGACTCCAGCTCAAACAATAAAGTTTCCTCCATACAAACTTTGCACCCCTATTTAACCCCTTTAGGGGTGGAATTTCCAAAAATCCCTTCTTATCCGTCGCCTACGTTATAAAAGGTTGTATAGGTGTAAATTTCAAGTTTCTAGTTCCAGTAGTTTCGGCTGTGCGTTGATGATCTGTCAGGAAGTCTTCTTTTATATATATAGAATAGATAAATACTTAAATACGTAGAAAATATCCATGACTCAGGAACAAATATTTGTGTTCATCACAAAAATAAATGCCCTTACCGGGATTTGAACCGGGACCTCCGGCTTCGTAGGCAGGTTCACTACCAACTAGGCTAACAGGGGGCTCCCATACAACAAACGTGATTTTTTGCCGATTTTATAGATAATGCTACGGAACCCTTCATGCACGAGTCCGACCCACACTTGGCCGGTTTTTTTAGGGTTCCGTAGCCAAATGGCAAAAAACGGAACCCTTATAGATTCGTCAAGTCTGTCTGTCTGTCTGTCCGTCCGTATGTCACAGCCACTTTTTTCCGAAACTATAAGAGCTATACTGTTAAAACTTAGTAGGTAGATGTATTTTGTAAACCGCATTAAGATTTTCACACAAAAATCGAAAAAAAAACAGTATATTTTGGGGGTCCCCATACTCAGAACTAAAATTAAAAAAAAAAAAATCATCAAACCCATACGTGTGGGATATCTATGGATAGGTCTTTAAAAATAACATTGAGGTTTCTAATATCATTTTTTTCTAAACTGAATAGTTTGCGCGAGAGACACTTCCAAAGTGGTAAAATGTGTGCCCCCCCCCTGTAACTTCTAAAATAAGAGAATGATAAAACAAAAAAAAAATATGATGTACATTACCATTCAAACTTCCACCGAAAATTGGTTTGAACGAGATCTAGTAAATAGTTTTTTTTTTAATACGTCATAAATCGTAAACCGCAATTTATTTTACGGAACCCTTCATGTGCGAGTCCGACTCGCATTTGGCCGCTTTTTAATCCTATCATGATCTTTATTTAATTTTACATCTAAACTGCAGAAAATAACAGTAAAAAAAACACGTCACCTGGTTTAAATCGGACTCGTAAAAACCCATGAAAAAAACAACGTTAACGGAGCGAATCGAAAATCGTCAGTTTTGAATGTTGATATTTTTATGATAGGATCCTGGAAATTGATAATACATTTGGGTATTAGGAAGAATAGTGTATATTGTAAGTAAGACTAGTATAAATATTTTGAAAAACCTATTGCGGTTTTTTAATTTAGGGTGACCCGCAACCTTTTGCTCTTGAGTTTATGACATCAAGTATTTTTTCCTGTTGATTTAATCCCGTTAAATATTATAAATAAAAATAAATAAAATTAATAGACTTTATTTCCAGCATAAAAATTATGAAATTTCACTAGGTACAGATATTATATTATATACTATTATTTAGAATTAAAGTTATTCAAGTAAGTATTTTACTGGATGCCCATTTTACGGGCAAAGGCCTCCTCCAATCCCTTCCAGGTATCTCTTTCTTTGGCCTTGCGTGTCCATGTAGCGCCTGCCACCTCCACGATGTCGTCGCGCCAGCGCCGCCGCGGGCGGCCGCGCGGACGGGTGTCCTCACGTGGACGCCAGTGGAGTGTCTTATCACTCCACCGCCCATCAGTTGTTCTCGCTAGGTGTCCGGCCCATCGCCATTTTAGTTTACAGGCTAATTCAGCTGCATCTATTAATTTTGTTTGTTTCCTGATATCCTTATTTTTTTTCCTGTCTTTTAGTCTTAGCCCTAACATGCTTCGCTCTGCCGATCTTTGGAAAACTTGGATTTTGTGTATAACGTCCTTTGTTAAGGACCAGGTCTGGCATCCGTAGAGTAGAGTAGGGAGTACCACCGTATCCATTGCCTTCTTTTTAAGTCTCGTAGGAAGATTGGATTTGAATACTTCCTTAAGTGACCAATATTTTGACCAGGCCTTTTTAATGCGTTGGTCCACTTCATACGATGTTCCATTTTCAAAAGATATCGTCCGTCCTAGGTAGAGATATTCATCGTTGTAGTCCAGGGTTCCTGAGTTCATGACTATGGGTATTTTTGTACTATTGGTCATGGCAAATGTTTTGCGAGGGTTCATCTCTAAACCACATTTTTTTTATATTATACAAGTCATAAAAAACTACGATAAGCCAGTGATCCCAGTGAACTCATCTCAGCCCCTTACAAGTTACCCACTCACTTGACTAGGCTTAGTCTCAATAAATCCTAGGGTACCTTCTTAGAAGATCAGGGGAAGTCAAGTGCCAGTCCACAAAACCTCGTTACTATTATTAAAGTACTATTGTAATTCGTAGAGTTCAATTTAAGGGTAAGCGTGAGTAGAACTCCCACAAGGTGGAATGGTGATCTGGTAAAGGCTGCGGGAGTCCGCTGGATGTGGGTGGCGCAGGATCGGTCACTGTGGCACTCTTTGGGGTAGGCCTATGTTCAGCAGTGGACCTTTGTCGGCTGATATAATGATGATGTTAAAAACCTAATGTAACCGTCCATCGCAGTCAGTTTTGTCATCATCATATATTTAAGAGCTAAGCTCTTGTCAATGGAGAAATTTCCATTCCTCTCTATTCTCAGCTTTCTTCTTGACATCCTGATACGACACAAGTCAGTTTTGTATCTCTTGCAAAACACAACAGTCTGTTTATAATGTAATGATTGACTATTTCAGCAAAGTTTCATTTAAGAATATCCTCGTTCAAGAATTGCTTTTCTCACTAAGTAAGGATTTGTTAAAAGCAACAATGTTTCACCGGTTCAGGCTAAGCTAACGACTGCACTCATAAATTGCGGGAACTTAACTTTTATTACAATTACTCTTTTACGTTTATGTTACCCTAGAACTAAAAATGTTAACTACCCTATATAAGGGACCCGGATGCAAGTTTGTTCTAAGAATCGGACCAAAATAAAGAACGTTTTAATGCTGGGGCTACATTTGATAGTGCATGTATTGAATTGGAGTCTGTTTTGTTTTGATCATGAGCGTTCGCTTCTAAACACTCACCAAGATGCTAATAAATCGACATAAAACAACATGTATGTCATATTTTGACAAACATTTTTCCGTCAAAATTAATTGAGGATAATGAATGACCTAGGAGCATTGTTCAGGCATAAACACTTTAATCATTGTCCATTCAAATCGGATTGGCATATTACTAGCGCCAACACCGCGCGCGACTGCAGCGCTCAAGAAGATGGTTTTAAAAGACCGAACTAAGGCTTATGCAAGATGGCCTTACAGGGCTATGAGTGCGCTCCCGAATAAAATGGAGACGCGGTCGAATTATCAAGTTGCTGCCCGGTAAGGATAGTGTAGTGCGCGTCGTTGAACTCCGTACTCAAAAGGGCACATTTCTGCGGCCCGTTTCAAAATTAGCCCGGCTGCCACTCGATGTTTAGGTCAACCAATGCGTGCTTGGTTCGAGGGCAAGTGTATGTTCAGGCATAAAAACTTTAATCATTGTTCCAATCAAATCGGATTGGCATATCACTAGCGCCAACACCGCGCGCGACTGCAGCGCTCAAGAAGATGGTGTCAAAAGATGGAACTAAGGCTTTTGCAAGATGGCCTGGCAGGGCTATGAGCGCGCTCCCGAATAAAAGGTCGGAAATCGGATGTATAATGTGCTTTTGTATTGAGATTGTGCTATCAAACGACATTAGTGACAAGGAGTGATAAGAATTGAAGAAATACAATCCTGGGCTGCAAGCTCAGCCCACGCGACGGCGGTCTTCAGACGAACGGAACTTTTTTTTTTTTTTTTTTTACGTTGGGGAAATGCCTTTACGCATCCCGCCCGCCACGGGGAAGAGACGAACGGAGCCTGGCAAAGGTATGTTTCTGATACGTTTTGTATGGCTGAGATTATTGTAGTGCAGTGTTGGGCAAAACGTAATTGAATTACTAATTAATAATTACAATTACAAAAAGTAATTGCAATTACAAATTATAATTACAGGGAAAATGAAATTGTAATTATAAGTTTCAATTACAATTACAAAATGTAATTATTAATTGAATTATTAATTACATTTTGCAATTAATTACTTATTCAATTACAAATTACTTTTGTTTTATTAAGAGTGTATGAGTGTAATAACTTTGTTTTCGAAGAGCTTTGCAAGGTTTAGCTTGAAATGAAAAAAAATATATATACGTGTTGTATGCAACTAATTTTACATTTTTATATCTGTCCGGTCTAACCTAACAACAGTATTAGTTTTGTGGTTCAGTCAATTCAAATAAATATAAATATAGGTACACACATTTATTGTTTTGATTATTACATCATTGCAATCAGACCAAGTAAACACGTATGCTTCTCATTGTTTATAAAAAAAGTTGACTTAAAGTAATTTAGTAATTTAATTTATAAATAAATGTAATTACAATTACAAATTACAAAGTAATTTCAATTACATGAAATTTTAATTACATTCAATTTAATTAACGTAATTGAATTAATAATTGTGTAATTTGTAATTAAATTACAAAAAGTAATTAATTACGCCCAACACTGTTGTAGTGCCTAAACAGGGGTTTAACTGATCTACCCTTGATTACGTGCATAAGGATAATGCTTACCTTTTTTTTGCGACTGCAGGAGTCTACTTGTCTTGACGTATTAGGATTGGCTTGGTATTTGGCACGCAGCTATAGTCTGATACAATAATAAACTTGGCGCATATAGAAGCGAGTACTGACGAAAAATGTTTTATTAACTTATACTCATACTCATCCTCATACTAACTTGTCACTATAGAGTACCCAACATATCCCCAGTAGAAACGATACTAAAAAACCGATTAAAAGAGATGCACCGCGTTTATATTATATTCCGCATTCACGTTACTCGATTTAACAGTCTCTTTACAGTCCTTTTACGGCTTCCGAGTATATAATGCATGGACATAGAATCATATAAAAACACATTACGACCTCATTTCGTTATATTGACCCATAAAACTGTTTTTAAAGTTTCCTCACCGTAGTTGTAATATTACAATAGCAAATTGCACTGTAAAATATGCGTTGTAAAGTTGTTATTTATCAGGTTTTACGGACTGCAAGGTTCATTATGAGGTCGTTTGAACGTTATTTATGACAAGGGACTTTGTTTATTGGTCTTAGGTGTGTGTTGTTGATACCTAATTTAACTTCTACATTACAAATTTGACATGTATTCTGTCTGTTTATTACTTTTTAATGATTTGTGTGTAAACAGAGTCCCAGAAAAAAAAACTTACTTTTGATCTCAGAAATTGTCATCTATAGCGGTGAACAAGTTCTGGCACAGCTTGTTTACTATTTATATAATACCGAATTTACGCAGTTTAAAACGATTTTTTGTGCATTTTTATGCCATTCTATCCACTACTTCTCAACTATCATGGATTACTCAAATTAAGAAAAATCAAATTTCAATCACAAAACTCGAGCTTTTTAAAAGCTTTTTTGGTTTCGCTCAAATAACTCTAGAACACTCTAGCATACACGGCTCTGGACTCAACTGGTAGGCATCAATATTAACGGCGAGTACATCACTCACCTTCGGTTTGCTGACAATATAGTAGTCTTGGCTGAGACCATGGAGGACTTAAAGTACGATGCTCGATGACCTCAGTAAAGCTTCCGAGCGAGTTGGTCTAAGAATGAACATGGATAAGACGAAGATCATGTCAAATGGCCACGTAGTACCAACTCCCATTACAATGGGAATCTTTACGCTCGAAGTTGTAGACGATTATGCAAACCTCGGGCAGACGTCCAGTTAGGTAGTAAATTGCAAATTGCAGCGTGGGTAGGCCCCACAAGGTGGACTTGTAACTTGGTAAAGGTCGCGGGAGTCCCCTGGATGCGGGTGGCGCAGAACTGGTCAAGTTGGCACTGATAAGGGGAGGCATATGTCCAGCAGTGGACGTCTTTAAAATAATAAAAAACAACGCAATTAAAACAGATTAGTCAAACAAACTGCTTACTCATCACCGCAACCAATGAGAATAGTTTAATTATAACGTATCCTTAATCTGGGATTCAAAATCAAATATATTCCACAGTTCACCTCTAAAACTACCTAACGTTTCATTTTAATTAGCAGTACCTATTCCAGGCTAACTTTGCAAGTGCCGAAAACCCATCGGGCCGGAACACACGGAGACAAAAAGCGAAAACGTCCAATTTCAACCGGGATTGTTTTGCTAAAGCACACCCTTTTTACGTTTTCATGCAGTGTGAACATTTGAACAAGCCTCGGCAAATTGTGACAACAATTTTTCGGCAATGGCTCTGTTACGGTAATATGCACAGAGTTGGTTTTTTGAATAATGGACAAATGGCGGCGGGCTAAATTTAAATTGTAACGAATACTCGTAACACGCTGTGGTAACCTAGTGGTTCAACCAAGCGGCTGTCACTCTAAGTATGTGCGCAGGTTCTGATCAGTTCGTAGCAATGAGTTGGCTCTGTGAGCTGTAGAACTCGCTAGCCTGTCTTTTTCCAAAATACATTTTATTTTATTACGAAGAAGTTTTTTTAATTATTATAATTTCAAATTTCACGAGAATCGGATGAGAAATGCGGCCTGTAGAGGAGAACAGCGGGAAAGCGGGACATCCGGACATACAAACGATTTACAGCCTAAGCTGAAGCATAGAACTTCATTCGTTTCGCTCCCTCATTCGATAATACAGATAGTCATTTGATATTTACCTACCATTAGCTTTTCTTGTGCTTCTATAATACTCGTAAAATTATGGTCACGCCTGGGCTACACCAGCACATGAATCTTGAATTGTGAAAAAAATCAAAGGTGTATGGTGAAGCTACCAACTAGCAGTGGCCTAGCGTTGACAACGCTTTAAATATATGTATTTATTATAGGGAATAAACGTGATTGACATACATCAATAATAATTTTAAATTGCATTGCATTTCGATTTCAGCAAAACGAGGCAAAAACACGAATGGTTTCCTCATTAAACCTACTAGTAGAAAATGCCTAGCTTTCCATCCTTCTCATCTGAGCGCTATCCAAATTGCATCTCATTGGCTCAGACAGGAGTTTGAGCTGTGGGAGCGAGAGATCGGAGCATGACCTTACGCTCCCGCTGCCGCTGCCGCTGCCGCTGCTGCTGCAGCTGCCGCTGCCACTGCCGCACCCACTACCGCAGCCGCTGCCGTTGCCACTGCCACTGCCGCTGCAGCTGCTGCTGCCGCTGCCCCTGCCGATGCTGATGCCGCTGCTAATGTCGCTGCTGCTGCCGCTGCCACTGCCGCTGCCCCTGCTGCAGCTGCTGCTGCTACCGCTGCCGCTGTCGCTGCCGCTGCCACGCCCGTTGCCGTTCCCGCTGCCGCTGCCGCCAGTCGTAGCCGAGCCCTGCCTTAAAGCATCCTCTCATTTGTACTATTTTGAAAAGTAAGTTGTAGGTACCTAAAAGACGTTCTAGTACCATTAATATGGTAACAAGCTTAGTTAATATAATATATTGCAGTTTCGTTTGAAATTGACCCAATTTTAAGTATGTAGATCCTTTAATTTGCATATTATCGACTCTGTGTGTATTTATTTGGTAATCTATCTCGGATATCGGGCGAGCTGACTGGTGCAAAAATTATAAATGTATTTTAGGGTCCGGGTCCCTATTATGTTGTCTCGCAAATTTTGGACGTTATAATTTTGAAAGCAATGCATGTACTTGTTTAGATTTTTTTCAAGTTTCCTTAGAAAATATAATTTCTAATCATCAAATAATAGTAATGTGTTTGTCGAACCTAGGTTTATTTTGCGGCTTGTTTTTATGAACGGTCTATGATCTATGATCCTTTTCAAAAACGATTTTAAATCCGTTTATAAAACGGCGTCAAGCTCGGTAAGCAGAATAATTATTTCATAATATGTAGTATCCTTTCATTTACAAAAGTTATGTTAATTGATATTTGGATGGAAACATTTTTTCACCCAAAACTGTTAATTATTTAACTTAGTCAATTTTACGTTAGCATTGAAACTTGCCCGACCGATGTGCCCCAAAATACATTCTGTCCAACAGTGTGAAAATCGGATAAATTATAAAATATGAATAAATTCGATTTCCACTAACATCGAATAGACTTAACTATTTTTATACGCGATTTTGACTTCCTATTTAAAATATCCTCATATCTACTGCAAGCTTTTTTCTAATGACAGGGTTCTCAAAAAGTCCTAAAATTGATCTATTCTAGGCAAGCTGTTATTGCTTTACAATAAGGATGTGTGTAGGTAGATTTTGACCTTTTGGAACGCGTAGATACTTCTGCTGCTGACTGTATTTTACGGTCGTGTGGACGCTCACAAGTATCTTACGCAACTGACATGCAAATTCACAACGATTGCCATATAAATTGCGGCCCCATAAAACTAGACGATATGTATATTTATTTTTAAACCTCCGTTATTTTGGAAGTAATACAGCAACATTTTTAGATTGAATTAGAGATGTAGTTGGAGTTTGTTAAAGTTAAATTTTGAATTGTTTGAGATCATCATCATTATTTAAGAGCTAGGCTCTTGTCGGTGAAGTAACTGCCACAGATTTTTGTCATCTGCCAGCCTATTGACGTCTTCTTACGACTCGACAGAAACCTTCTCTTTTATTTGGCTGGCGTAAGTAGGTATACTAAGTATGTCTGGGCCTTCCACTGTCTCTCTTTCCTTCGATCTTGCCCTCCAAGATATTTAAAAAGAAGATGTCGTACAATGAATTGTCATTGCTAACAAAGCCTTCAACAATAAAAAAAACACTTAAGACACACTGTTTATCTAAGAAAACCAAGAAACGTCTAATCAAAGTCTATATCTAGAGTATTGCATCGTACGAGAGTGAGACGTGGACGCTGACGCAAAAGAATAGAGAAAGGCTAGAAAGCCAAGCGATTTTACACAACATCCTAATAATTCTCATGATATTTATTAAAGAGAACCAGTTTGAGTGATGAAGATGGTGTAGGTATACAGGGGGAAATAATATTGACCGTTCAAATTTTCATTTTGGATTTGGAATGGAGCAAAAAATAAAAATACATGTTTTTTTCGTTCAGTATATTTCAGTACTCAAATGTTGAGACACATCAGCTGTAAGATATCCTAAAAAACTACGCGTTCGTGGATACCGCAGTAGGGAGGCGGCACGCGCGCCCCTCCCCCGCACCGCTGACCCCTAGCGTCGCTCAGCTCACGATTATCCACACGTTACTAATTATTCATTTGGACAGCACATTTTATTGTGAAAATTGTAACTACATTTTTTTTTCAGAAATCTGTATACCTAATCACAGTGTTGACTATACTATTCTACTACCTAAGTCAAGACGTGGTTGCCGGGTCCACCTGGACTAGGGTTGCGGCGGACCGCACCCGATGGAAACTGATGGACACCCAAAGATGAGTAGGTACCTAAGTCAAACGCGACCAGATAACAAAAAAATACAAATTAATTAGATATAAGTAACTAAATTGTTATTCATTATACTTATTTACATTCACGTTTACATTTATAAATAAATAAATATTATGAGATATTTTTTACACAAATCGAACTAGCTCCATAGTAAGCTCATTAAGGCTTGTGTTATAGATACTAGACGACGATGATATCTTTAATGGATATAGATACTTAATTGAATACATAGAAAACATCCAAGACTCAGAAACAAATATTCGTGCTCATCACACAAATATTTGCCCTTACCGGGATTCGAACCCGGGACCTCCGGCTTCGTAGGCACGGCTACCCACTATAGGCTAACCGGTCGTCCGGAGTCTTTATAATATAACAATAATTATAAAAATTGCTAGCTTTTACATTTGTAATAAAAATGCTATTCATTATTAATTGCGAATGTTATAATTTTATAAGTTGTGTATGATATATGTATATTTTACTTGGAATAAATGGCTTATAAATATAATTATGGACAGCCGACTTGATTCGACCGTGCTGGGGTTTCTTAAGGGGACGTAGGTTCGTGGTCTTCTCTCCCTCTCACTAAGCATAAGCGTGAGCGAGATGGAAGTGCGTGTTTGGAAGCGCGGATATCATGTTTTTTAATTGTATTTCTTTGTGCGTTTTAATAAATAAAAAAGTAATAGCTGATTTCTCTCAAACATAACATTGCCGATTTTAAGAACCAATTGTATTATATTTAGCTGTTGTGCATAATTTGTTAGATTTTTTTTAAGTGTATTTTAGACCTATGTTCGTGATTTTTTTCTATCGAGCGAAAGTCAAAAACTCAGAATTCGAATAGCTGATTTCCCTTGAGAAAGGCCTCAAGATTGCTAAATAAATTTAGGGCAGCCGTATTATAATCCAAACAAGAGCTACGATTTTTTAAAAATCCGTTTTTGGAGCTCACGTCGCCTTAACATGAGAAAGCATGGCTCTCCATCTGAAAGGAAGGTATAAGTACTCTAAAGATAAAAGAAATCTTGTCCCACGGCGGACCTGCGTACATTCCGACTGACCGAGCAAATGGTCCATTAAGTAGGACGTTACACTTCGACTTTAAGTGCAACTGTAAAAATTCCGTGTCGTTTTAACGTCTCGTACGTGGTGTCGAAGGAAAATATCAAATAAGTTAATGCGGCAAGGGACTTTCGATGTATGTTTAGCTGTTTACTGGCGGTTCTAATAGTTTGTCTGCATATTTTTTTTATTAAATATTGAATATATTGCTACACGAAAAAAAAAATACTATTAAATGTATTCAGAAGACATGTACAGTCGCCATCATAGACATCGGTACACTATAAGTGTTCAATAATATCGGCATATGCACCCTAATGCCTTGAAAATAGAGGTGTGTTCCGATGTTTGTAACGTGCATGTTTGCTCCGATGTAATGGATGGCGACTGTACATCTATAAAAAAAATGACGTTAGGAAAATCTTACTGAAATCGACTCAGTCCTTAATTTAAATGAAGCTTTATACAAGATCTATCCTTACTTAAAACTTGCTTACTTACTTTACTTACAGATAAAATGCTTTTGAAGGAACATTAAATCCAACTGTTCTGTTCTCATTTAGTAGTTTTTAATGTGGTAACATTTTGATGCCTGCTTTTGACAGGTGTCAAATTATAAGATTAAAAATTTGTCAACTCACTTGCCTTGACATCGCTTTGAGAGACGGTTGTAAAAAAGTTATCGAGCTCCGCGCGAATAGACGCGCGGTTTAGTGCCTTGAAGGGAGCGGACGGACATCTCAGCGGGCGTACTCAGGTGGCAGGTAACCTTGGGATCAGGTGAGTCTGTGCAGTTCGAACCAGGTCTCGGGGTCCTACACCTGACGAAGGAGCAGCCCAGCAGCTCCAGGCATCGGTGAGTGTCCTTTCAATAACTTCAAGGTGCTATATCGTCGTTTATCTCATTATTTCTCGTTCTCGAAATTTTGAATATACAGTCCATTTAATTAACATATTAACATTTTGTTCCTACGAGCCGAATTTGAAAAGGCGTTGAAAGGGTTTTTGAAGCAAATCCATCTAATTTTGGTGTTAAATTGTCGTTTTGCATTAATATTTTTTCGTCCACCAAAATAGAGGGTAAGCTTCGAAATTTTTGCATTCCACAGTTTCGTAGTTTTATTTACGTTTCGTTATAGGCAATAGTTGTGTAAATCGGAACGCACCTTTGCCACATATAGATAAACCTACTAACTGTCAAGTGACGTTTTAGCTCAGTTAGTTCGCCTAACCTCTAAGTTGATTGTTTATGTATGAGTACTTTGATTTTGCAGCTTGTTTTTCGTGGTAATTGTTTACAATGAGCGACCATGGGGATAGGAATGCATCCGTGGACGTTGATATGGCCCGTGTGTCAAGGGATTACGCGGTGATGCGACTTGATCATATATACGAATCCAGTTTGGTCGGCTACATTGAACAAGATTTGTTTGATTTAGAAAAGGAATTCCATGACGCACAAATAAATCTGTTGTTAAGCTTAAGTCCACAACAACGTTCGAGTGAATACGTGGTTTCAAGAGATTTTGAAGTTCGATTAAAATCGGTACAAGCTAGGTTACGAAAAAGTACACAAAACGTCGACGTTAAACCGGTAGAAGTGAACAATTCTTTAAGTGCTGCCCATTTACCAAAAATAACGATTAAAATGTTTACGGGGAAGCTGGAGGACTGGGTTGGGTTTAAGGAATTGTTCGACTCACTAATTCATAAGCGAAGCATATCTAATGTCGAAAAATTGCACTACTTGGTGTCAAGTGTAGAAGGTTCCGCTTTTGATTTAATCAAAGGGTTTCCGTTGTCTGATGATAACTATTTGAGTGCTTATGAAACGCTGTGTAAACATTATGATAAAAAGCGTCAAATTGCTATTGTTTATTATGAGAAGCTGCTAAACTGTGAACCAGTTAAAAATAAAACTGATTTGGACCGACTATTTAGGACTTTCAATGAAAATTTAAATATATTGTCGAAATTTAAATTGCCTGATGAGAACTTCATGCTCTATTATTTATTACGGTCCAAATTGGATGTATGTACCCGCGAAGCATTTGAGTTACAACTTGACTCAAATGTTGACATCCCGGACTTTGAAAATTTGCAATCATTCATTGAAAAAAGAAGTCAAGCATTAGAAAATTCAAATCCTAAATTAAGGGTATCGACCCCTACTAATAAATTTGTTGGTAAAAATAATTCTTCGCTTATTTAGCCTTCAGCACCAACACCTGTGGTGAGTTGTCCGATGTGCGCTGTTGTTGGGCATGAGTTGGGTAAATGCCCTAACTTTTTAAATCTGAAGCCAACTGAGAGGTTTTCCAAGGTCAAGGAGAGTAGGCTATGTATCCTTTGTTTGAAGCCATCACACAGCATGAAAATGTGTAAGTCGAGTGTGCGCTGTGAAAAATGCAACTATCGTCATCACACCTTGCTCCACTTTGACAAAGTTGGTGAAGATGCTCACGGGTCAAAGGACAATTCTCATATGACAACATTATCGGTTCCGTCTTTTAGTAACCAAGTGTTATTCTCTACAGCTGTTGTTAGGGTAAAGGATAATAATGGACAGTTGGTACCAATCCGAATTTTGTTCGATTCGGGCAGTGCTTGCAATTTTATGACTTTGGGTGCAGCAAACCGGCTTGGATTACCATTAAGTGAATGTCACCAAACCATCAATGGCATCGGAGTGACATCTACGGGCACACTTGCGGCTGTTTCGTGTGAGATTTCTCCCTCTAAAGGAGGATCTTCACATAGATTTGAAATTGAAGCATTTGTTTTGCCACAAATTTGCTCGGACATGCCATCTGGTCAAGTTGATATCTCAACCTGGGACCATCTTAGGAATTTGGTTCTTGCTGACCCACTTTTCTATGAACCAGGACCAATTGACATGCTAGTCAATGTCAGTTTTTTGTCGTCAGCGCTTCAACCTGGTCTTGTAAAGGGCGAGTCAGGTCAACCCATTGCCATCAATACTGTTTTCGGATGGCTAATAATGGGTGAATGTGCTGTTGGCATTGACTATTCTCGTTGTCGCTCTCGAGACAATTCTAGGGTCGCTACCACGGATTGTAATCTCGTTTCGTCGTTGCCTCTGGGCAACACTAGTCAGCAGTTTGCGGAGATATAGAATGTCGTAACTCCTCAAACAGCTGTTCTCTCGAAAAAATTGTCGTGTCGTGTTCGTAACGATTCTTGTGTGGCTACCAAGGATTGTTTTTTCGTTTCAAGCTTGTCTCTGGACAACAATATCAAGCGGTTTTGGGAGATAGAAAATGTTGATACTCCTGAAACTGTGATTATGTCGAAAAATGATTTGTCGTGCGAAAGCCATATAGAGGCTGGTTATCGTCGTGAGCCTGAAGGAACAATGGTTGTTCCACTAACTTTTGTGGACCTTCAGGACAAGCCTCGGTTTTCGAATTCTCGTGAAATCGCTCTTAGGCGACTTCTAACTTTGGAGAGGAAGTTTCGTATAAACCCTCAATTTCGGACAGCTTATGTCAAATTTATGAATGACTATATTGAGTGTGGTCACATGGAAGAAGTCGAACCCCCTTCGTCTCGTGAAGGTCACTTCTACTATATTCCACATTTTGGAATATTGCGTCCCGACTCTATTTCAAATCCTTTACGGTCAGTTTTTGACGCCAGTGCTAAAGATGCCCTCGGAAAGTCTTTGAATGACACATTACTGCCAGGCCCAAAACTACAAAAGAATATCTTCGATTTGTTGATTCGTTTTCGCTGGCACGTTGTTGTCTTCACAGGGGATATAAAGCAAATGTACCGTCAATTTCTCGTTGATCTTCAAGATTGCGATTATCAACACATCTTGTGGAGGCCCTCTCCAGAGGAACCTGTGAAAGATTTTCGTTTACTGACTGTCAGTTATGGCGTCTCTTGTGCCCCATATCAAGCACTTTGGTGTATTTCGAAGTTGGCCAAGGAGTACTCTTCAACTGCCCCTTTGGGTGCAGCAGTTCTCAGCAGAGATACTTATGTCGATGATATAGTGTCACGCGCAGACTCTGTGGAGAGTGCGGTGCAAATTCGTGACGAACTGTTGAAAATTTTGTCGTCAGCACGTCTTCACTTGCGCAAGTGGACCTCTAATAGTAATGAGTTTCTTCGAAACCTGTCCGAGTCAGATTTGTATTCGGAACAATTTCGGAATTTTGAAGACGGTCATGACCTGTCGTTGAAGATTTTAGGTCTACTGTGGTTGCCTAAATCGGATGAGTTTTCGTTCAAAATCACTTCTGTCGATGGTCGTTGTACTAAGCGATCAATATTGTCGGATATCGCTCGCATTTTCGACCCGCTTGGACTATTGTCACCTGTCGTGTTCCTTGCGAAGTATATTATGCAACTTTTGTGGTCCTCGGGAGTGCAATGGGACGACGAAGTTCCTGAGAATATCGCTAGTGAGTGGCTCAAACTAAAATCTAAACTTTCGTCGTTGAGTTCGCTTTCTATTCCTCGTAGAATGATCGAGACGTTCCAGGACATTCAGTTCCATGGCTTTTGCGGTGCCTCAGAGCGTGGTTATTGTGCCGTTGTTTTTTGTCGCACCGTTAACAATAACCAAGAAATAGTCGTGCGTCTCTGTTGTGCAAAATCTAAAGTAGCACCACTCCGCAAACTTTCGATTCCTCGTCTTGAATTGCAAGCGGCTGTTTTACTTGCCGATGTCATGTCAGCAGTTGCCCAATCGCTTAAAGAGCTCCATCAGATAAACAAAGTTTTCGCGTGGTCGGACTCTACTGTCTCATTGACGTGGATTAAGTCCTGCCCTTCACGTTGGAAGACATTTGTCGCTAACCGGACTGCTTCAATCCAAGATAAAATTGCTCCCGATTCTTGGCACCATGTTTCCACTGTTGACAATCCAGCAGACCATGGATCTCGTGGTTTACTTCCTGCGGATCTACGGCGGTGTGAATCATGGTGGACGGGACCTACTTGGCTTTCGCAACCGGAAGATAGCTGGTCGAGCCATCTCTCGCAAGTCGACGGATCAGCCTTTGACGAAGAAAAGGTGTTGACTCTGTTCAGTGCCAACAATTCTGATTTCATTGACACGTACAAGAGCGTGTCTTTGCGACAGAAATTAGAAATGTACAAAAAGGTTCAATTGACTCACTCCCCAAACCGTTTCGTAAATTATGTCCATTTCTGGATAAGGACGGTTTGCTCAGGGTGGGCGGTCGGCTCTCTCAAAGTCTTAACATGGACTATGAGAAGAAGCATCCCTTGTTGTTACCTCGTGCACACAAACTCACTTCATTAATAGTCGAGGAATATCATCGCAGATTCCTGCATCCTGGCTTGCAAACTTTGCAAAACCTAATTGCCCAGGACTTTAGAATCTTATCGCCCAAACGGGCCATCCTCTCGGTTATATCATCCTTCATCAAGTGTTTTCGTGTCCGTCCTCGAGTATGTCCACCACCTCTGATGGGAGACTTACCATCGTTTCGAATTAACCAGATAAAGCCATTTTCGTCTGCAGCCGTTGATTATGCTGGCCCATTTAACATTTCGCTTGGTCGGTTGAGAGGCAGCAAATCATACAAAGGCTATATTTGTGTTTTTGTGTGTACTGCCACGAAGGCAGTCCACTTGGAGTTAGTGTCGGAGCTGACGTCTGAAGCCTACCTGGCTGCGCTACGGCGTTTTATCGCGCGCAGGGGTCGTTGTTCCCGATTGGTTTCGCAACCGCCATAGGCGCCAGCAACCTTCTAAAAGAATTGATGGCTGAAGCTTCGCAGGTGGAGCACATAGAATTCGTTTTTAACCCTCCTGGTAGCCCGCATTTCTCAGGATTGGTTGAAGCGGGTGTGAAGTCAGTTAAGACTCATCTGTTGCGAGTAATCGGTTTACGGCGCCTCACCTTCGAGGAATTTTACACGCTTTTAACTCAGATTGAGGCAATGCTCAATTCACGCCCTTTGACGCCGCTAAGCTCCAATGATTTTTCCGTTTTATCTGCAGGCCATTTTTTGACATTAGAGCCATTGATTTTCCTTCCTGAGCCACCTTTAACGGATGTTAAAGTTAGTCCACTCAAGCGTTGGAAATTGTTGCAGAAGATGCACCAAGATTTTTGGCGTAAATGGCATCTTGAATATCTTCACTCTCCAACAGCGCAACAAGTGGTTCAAAAAGGAGCAAAACATTGAAGTCGGTACAATGGTTCTTATAGTCAACGAACAGTGCAGCCCTTTAAACTGGAGTCTAGGCAGTGTGACTAAACTTCATCCAGGTGTCGACGGTACCTGTCGTGTCGTAACCGTTCGCACTGTAACTGGTGAATTTAAGCGTCCAGTGGTTAAGCTTTGCCCTCTACCCCTTGTTAATTAGCTAAGTAATTTCGTAGATATAATTAGTCATAGGTTGCCCTTAAGGCTTTATCGGCTTAAGGTCTAGGCTAATAAACTGAATAAAATAAAATACTTGTAGTCAATTAGTTAAGAAATGAGATTAGTCCTACCAAAGTTCTTTCGAAAATACCTTGTATTTTGGTGGGCGGAATGTTCTATTTTCATTTAGTAGTTTTTAATGTGGTAACATTTTGATGCCTGCTTTTGACAGGTGTCAAATTATAAGATTAAAAATTTGTCAACTCACTTGCCTTGACATCGCTTTGAGAGACGGTTGTAAAAAAGTTATCGAGCTCCGCGCGAATAGACGCGCGGTTTAGTGCCTTGAAGGGAGCGGACGGACATCTCAGCGGGCGTACTCAGGTGGCAGGTAACCTTGGGATCAGGTGAGTCTGTGCAGTTCGAACCAGGTCTCGGGGTCCTACACCTGACGAAGGAGCAGCCCAGCAGCTCCAGGCATCGGTGAGTGTCCTTTCAATAACTTCAAGGTGCTATATCGTCGTTTATCTCATTATTTCTCGTTCTCGAAATTTTGAATATACAGTCCATTTAATTAACATATTAACACCAACATTTTCATATACTTATTTCTCCTTCTGACTAATATACGGCCACAAAATCTCCTCCCTAAACACTTTAAATGTTTTGAAATTTCTTAAAACTCATGAAAAAATTAAGACAAACTGCACTTGAAGAGATTTAGACCGTTTTTACTGCCGCGTACTGAATTCGCAGAAGACTGACCCGCGATTTTTGCAGTCACTAGGCGATTTAACCATTACGTAGGTTCCTGTCATTTATTATTCGAATTATAAAATGAAAATCCGAGACTGTGTTAATACAAGATTGCATTACCGAGGCTAGACGAAATCGAACCGATTAAATATGGCGGCCGAGTAGTTAGAATGATTGAGTAAATGCAATCTAAGGTGAATTTATGCTTAAAAGAAGAAAGCTTAGACTCAAATGTTGGCACATACGTGCATCTTACAGCGTAACTACACTTCTATTATACTATTATTGTTACTAAACGGGATTTAACTGTAACAATAATGTGTTAGAATCGTGAAAGTATAAATATTATAGGTATAGTGTCCACTTAGGTACCTAGTAAAAAGTTAATAAAGGCCCCTTTATGTAATTATGGCTTGTTCGAATAGACATTCCAATCATATTTTAAATTTAAAACACTAAACAAACATCCTTTCGAACAAACCACTCCAAGGAAGACCTTTTTGACCGACTACGGTAGAGCCGACAGGAAGGGATATGTTTTTAGCAGTCTATGTTTGTATTTGTGTATGTTCCACTGCAGCGTTTAAAATACTGAACCGATTTTGATAAATGGGGTGTCAATCGATTCAAAATTCTGCTCCGGGTGACATAGGCTACTTTTTGTAAGAAAAATAAAAAAACATGGTGGCCGTCACATACAAATAAGTGACTGATTTTGAAAAAAATATTTTGCTATCAAGCGGGTATTAAATTAAAGCGGAAAAAATGTCGAGTTCAAATATATAAAATATTATTCAAAGTTACTTTTCCGTAGTCGGGATAAAGTTTTTTTTAACTTTTATGCGTGTGTGAGTTTAGGTACAACTACCTACATACCGTAAAATGGGGTGAGTATGGACAAAACTGAAATTCAATCCTCGGTAACATTTTATTTTTCATTTTATGAATCAGAATCAGAATGAATATTTAATGTAAAAGTTTTATGCAAACTACATTTTATCAATAAATGTTCTCGCCGTTTGTATTTTAGTTTTTTTTTGATTTTAGATAGTTCCATTTCATAACTTCAAAGATAAACACAGAAAGGTAAGTAATTCTAATATTATATATAACTCGGATAAGGAATTCACACATAAATTCTGTAATTTAATTTATATAACACCTACATGCCCGTCTGAAAATGTTAATAACAATAAATTAGATCAGGAAAACCGAGGTATAAAATCAGCAGAACAGGACGCGAAGTTTTTTCGTTAATACGGATAATAATAAAACGCATTTTGTGAATATTTTACACCAAAATATTGCCGGATTATTAAATAAGTCTGACCTGGTAACGATATGTCTGGAACAATTAAACGATTCTGCAAATAACGTAGACGTTGTATGCTTTACTGAACATTTTATTTTGAAAGGAGTAAGCAACCTATTCAAATTAAAAAATTATACTCTGGCCTCCATATATTCTAGAAAAAATAAACGCGGCGGTAGTGCCATATATGTAAATAAACATATTCAATATAGAGAACTAACGGATATTAATAAGTTGGCTAATGACATGTACTTTGAGTGTTGTGCTGTCGAGGTAATATCACAAAACTTGATTATTTTATGTATCTACAGAGTACCAAACTCAGATTTTACACTTTTCATGGAACGACTTGAATTAGCCTTGAGTATTTTAACTACTAGTAATAAAAAAAAAAAGCTATTTGTGGAAATTTTAATATCAACACACTCAATAATGATTATGCTTCTACTATATTTAAGAACTCTCTTCTTAACTTTAATCTCAAGCTCCTAATTCATACTCCGACACGGCCTTCTAGCGGAACGTGTATCGACAACTTTGCGGTTAACACACGAGGCTCGAAAGGATCAGTAATAGATCTAGGCCTATCTGACCACAGCGCCATTTTATTAAACTGTCCAGTCAAACATACTTGTTTAATTAAGCATTGGTTTATTAAGAAACGTGACTACTCCCCTAGCAACATGGACAAATTTATCAACTCTCTAAGTAATATTAGTTTTTCTAATGTATATGAAAGCTATGATGTAAATGAAGCCTACAATAATTTTATAGAATCATTTCTACTTTTCTACAATCTATGTTTTCCGTACAAACGAATGAAAATGTCACATAGGAAAAAACCTACTTGGGTATCTAAAGGAATAAAAGTTTGTTGTAAAAAAAAAAGGGAGCTACTATGGCGATACAGAGCCAACCAGAATCAAACCAATAAAGCCGAATTAAAAGCGTACTCCTATAGACTAAAAAAAATTGTTAACCTAACGCAAAAGGCCCAAAACGCACATCATATAAAAAAATCCAGTAGTAAGTGTCGTGCCGCATGGCAAATAATTAACAATAAGAACGAAAATCGTCCCCTTGTTTCGATTGCAAAAATTAAAGACAATGGAAATAATACTGTTACTGATCCATCTATCATTGCTAACATTTTCAATATTTTTTTCATAGACCAGACCAAACATAATGAGAGCTCACAACCGAAACTCAGGGACAGCCTACCACCCCATACTTTAAACTCGATTTCTGTGACTCCTGTTACACCAGCTCGTGTCAAACAAGTGATAAAATCACTCAAAAATACTAACAGCGTGGGCATCGATGAAGTTGCTACCAAAGTTATAAAGCACAGTCTCGACATTTTGGCGCATCCCCTATCTTTTATCATAAATTTAATTTTAGAAAAAGGATTGTTTCCCGATAAACTCAAAACAGCCGTGGTGAAACCCTTGTACAAAAACAAAGACAGAGATAAAGTTGAAAATTATAGACCAATAGCTCTCCTCTCTATATTCTCTAAAATAACAGAGAAAATTATATACGACCAGATATATACATTCTTAGAAAGTCAAAAGATTTTTATTAACGAACAAAATGGATTTCGTAAAAATAAGTCAACCACCCTCGCAATTTACGACCTTATAAAAACAGTTATTTTGAGTGTAGACGCAAGGATACCCATTTCAGCAATATATATGGACATGTCGAAGGCCTTCGACTGTGTCGACCATAATAGACTATTACATAAATTAGAACGCTGTGGTATTAGAGGAAATTGTCTAGATTTAATAAAGTCGTACTTAAAAAATAGAACACAATATACGGAGATCAAGGGAATCTGCTCTAAGTCGATGCAGGAAACATCATATTACTCAGAACCAAGGCTACTGATGCGCGGAGTTCCTCAAGGTAGTATTTTAGGGCCTTTATTATTCTTAATTTATATTAATGATATGCCAAAATGTACAACCCATCCTATGATATTGTTTGCAGACGACAGTACCGTTTTAATTCAATCAAATGACCTTAAAAATTATGAAGCGGACATTAATAACACTCTTGCGACTATAATTGACTGGCTGGACCTAAATAAATTAAATATTAATATTGACAAGACAAAGATAATGCAATTTCATCAATCTAAATCACGCTCTATAAATCTTGACATACAATGTAAGGATCAACGTATAGAACAGACTGATGTAGCGAAATTCTTAGGTATTGATATTGATAAAAACATAAGCTGGAAACCACATATTGACTCTTTATCCACTAGGGTAAATAACTTTGTATTTGCCTTACGAAAAATTTCAACAATATCTAATCAAAAAACAGCGTTACTAGCTTATTACGGATATGTGGAGTCAATTTTACGATACGGCATAATATTTTGGGGTAATTCAGTACAAAACTCAATTCAAAGAATTTTTATAGCGCAGAAAAAGTGTATAAGGGCAATGTGCAATATTAAACAAATTGAATCATGTAAACCCCATTTTAAAACACTAGGCATACTGACTTTAACAAGCCTGTACATCTTTGAAGTGTCAGTCTTTGTTAAATCAAATCCGGTTCTATTTCCAATAGAAAGCTCCTGCGCAAGCGGAAGATCGATTCGACATAGATATAAAATAAATGTGGCCCCTGGCAAAACTGCATTACTAAGAAAAAGTATATTGGGAATGGCAACTAAAATTTATAACTTTTTACCAGATGCTCTTAAATGTCAAGATCTTCACATATTTAAGAAGGACCTGAAAAACAAACTGGTCGAAAGAGCTTATTACACGCTAGATGAATTCTTTAATGACCAAGTCTAATTGCATGTTTATATAATTTCAATTTATTGTCATGTTTAAAATAGAATTCTCTTGACATTGTGAACTGTAATTATTATTATATATTGAATTTTTTATTTTCTAAATCTTTAATTGTGACATTCCTTATTTTTATTTTTTTTTGTTCTTAATTCTGTATGACATCTACTTACTTTTGATTTTGTATAAAGCAGTTACGCTGCTAATTTATATGTTTAAATCTGTTTGACATATATAGGTATTTAATATAAGAACACATGTGCCATTTATTATTGTAATTGTTCTCCTGTTTTATTTTTTTGTACGCCGCAAGGTGGAACATAGAGGACTCTCAACCTAATTTAAGATCTACAATGTATACATACCTATGTTTCACAAAATAAATTACTTACTTACTTACTTACTTACTTAAGACATCCAACCTCACCCCGTAGGGTTTCATACATAGGCGGTTTTGGAAAAAAATCGAATCTTTTTTTTATTATAAATATGACTGTAATAAGCATACATTATTTAAGTAGCAGTAATTTTTAAAAACCATCTCACCACGTGGTATCACTTCTCTCCCCATTCATAACCCAACTGTCCTCGCAATCCCTACTGACCCCATTTTACGGTACTAGATATGTTATTATTTATTATTTTTTTTATTTCAGAAGAAACTTAGGTATGTGCACGTTCAAGAAGAAGAAAAAAAAACAGTTGAATTAAAACGAAGCTAAGATCTATCATGATGACGTCAGCTGCTGTCGAACAAAAATTAAACCACATTTAATTCAGTTCATTCGTTTAGTAGCTACGATGTCACAGACATACACACTGACACACAGATACACACACAAGTCTTACTTATTGCAACGGGGGTTAAATGTTAAAAATAGCTAGTCCCCTATAAAATATCTAAAACAAATACTCACGTTTGGTTATAGGCCAGTCCGTAGAGGTTCAAAGCACCCCGGGGTACGCTGCAAGTGGTGGTGTAGAAGATTTTTTTTTAAATATTGTTGACATCGATACAACCGATCAAATATCAAAAATGGTTACACGAGATATCTTGAGACAACTTTTGGCAGCCACAAATCCTCGAAATTTTGGGACTTTTTTTGGTTTCTCACTCGTAGCTTCTATACGGTGCATCCTAGCCAAAAGTTTTACACAATGAAATTAAAGAACGTAAAATTATGCGTCTAATGAGTACCAATACATATTAATTCGGGTCAGCGACATAGTAGAAAACCATTGTCGAAAATAAGCTTTCCTCAAGTTTGTTCGTTATTTCAAGATAGTGGTTTTTAGGCTTCTGCGTTTCAATTTTGAATTTAACTATAGGTTTTAGCTCCTCAATTGTAGGAATTTACAGAATCGACAGTCATTTCAGCATAAGTATCATCATAACTGGTAATCGAAGAGCGGGCAGTTTTCTCGTGCAACGCATCAGCATTGCAGTTCAACGAAGAAATACTGCCAGCATACTCGGTACAATGCCTAGAGGACCTTTTTAGGGTTCTGAAGCCAAAATGGCAAAAACGGAACCCTTATAGTTTGGTCATGTCTGCCCGTCAATCCGTCTGTCCGTGTGTCACAGGCATTTCACTTGTAAATTATAAGGTGTATTTGAATGAAATTTGGAGGATAGGTGTATTTTGTTAGCCGCTACATAGTTCTGTAATGAAATGACAAAAAAGGTTTTTTTTAGGGGTGCACTCCATACATGTAACTGCAAGTAAAAAAAAACATTGCAAGTCCACGTGTGGCACATCAAGCGATAAGCCTTTTAAAATAAACATAAGGTTTCTCAGCAAGTTTTTCGATTAAGTAAAAATAGTCGGAGATAATCGCCTACGCCAGTCAGTAGAGGTTCAAAGCACGGGGTACTTTGGAAAAGGTGATGTAGAAGATTTAATTTTTTTATGTCATGTAATATGGATAGAACTGAGCGAATATCCAAAATGGTTACACGACATACTTTTGACAGCTACAAATCCTGAAAATTTTGTGACTTGCGATTATCTCCGACTATTTTCACTTAAACGAAAAACTTGCTGAGAAACCTTACAATATTTAATTTAAAAGGCCTATCGATTGATACACGTGGACTTTAAATATTTTTTTTTGATTTTTGACTTGCAGTTACATGTATTGTATGGGGTACACCACTAAAATAATTTTTTTTTAAGTAATTTCATTACAGTGGGTCGATCACGTAACTTTTCTTACGCGCGTCTGTAAGGTCTAAATGTCAATTTTATATGGAAAAATGACAGTTAGATTGTGATTTTACTGTCAGACGCGCGTACAATGCGTTACGTGATTGACCTACTGAACTATGTAGCGGCTAACAAAATACACCTACCCTCTAAATTTTATGCAAATACACATTATACTGTTCGAGCAAAATGCCTGTGACACATGTGTGGACAGATGGATAGATGGGCAGACATGACGAAGCTATAACGGTTCCGTTTTTGCCATTTTGGCTATGGAACCCTAACAGGGCCCTCTACGCATTGTACCGAGTATGCTGGCGGTATTTCCTCATTGAACTGCAATGCTGATGCGTTGCACGAGCAAACCGCCAGCTCTTCGATTACCAGTTAGTTTTATCATTCTCTTATTTTAGAAGATACAGGGGACGGGGGACACATTTTACCACTTTGGAAGTGTCTCTCGCGCAAACTATTCAGTTTAGAAAAAAATGATGTTAGAAACCTCAATATAATTTGAGTTTCAGTTCTGAGTATGGGGACCCCTAAAACTTAATGTTTTTTTTCGATTTTTGTGTGAAAATCTTAATGCTAGTTTCAACAGTAGGTAGCTCTTATAGTTTCGGAAAAAAGTGGCTGTGACATACGGATGGACAGACAGACAGACAGACGGACGGACATGACGAATCTATAAGGGTTCCGTTTTTTGCCATTTGGCTACGGAACCCTAAAAATCTTCTACACCACCTTTTGCTACAAAGATATACTCTACGGACTGACCGATTAAACGTCGGGGTGTTCCCCAATAATATATTATAACAATTAAAACATAAACTAATGACTATGTTAAACTATTTTCAAACTTCGCCCATTTATTACGACAGGCCTCGTGTTTCAAAACACATTGTGCCCTTAATTTATAACCCAGAGCAACGCCATATTTTAAAACATAACCTTAAAAAATTACCGAGTCGCAGTAAATCCTACTCAAATTCGCGGCACATTTTCACATTTTTAAAGTTGACATCGGTTTGTTAAAATAAAGTCTCAGGTTTATTTCAGATACAGGTTGTGTCTCTTAAACATGAATTTGGCTTGACCCTTAAGGTCAGAGGCTGAACAACTGACAAGGCAACTCGACGTACCTACAGCAAAAATAATGTCGGGATTTTGTTTTAGCAAATTCGAAAGGGTATATACTCTTATGTGACAATTTAATAATACTCATACTTAGATTGTTACATGGATAAGTATTTTTTATTTAATTTTATTGTTAAACCAGTGTCTAATTTTTAGATTGGGCGGTCGACCCTGATTGTGAAAAGGGATATGATGTTAAATGACTTATCTGTTATCATTTTATTCCAACTCCTACTATTAAAAATAGCATAGACGGGGAGCTGAATTAAACATAGACTTACCTATATAATACCAACTAGTAGAATAATTTGAATACGAAATTTAAGTTGAGCAAAATGGTGAAATTGACGAAGAAGTTCCAAAGATCACCCCTACATACAAACTTACAACGTCACAAACATTACCTCTTTATAATATTACTAAAACAACTGCTTCTTCTCAGTATTCGGTGCCCGTGCTAGATTAATTTTCATGCAATTTCGTTGTTTCAGTCGCCCGGTTATGCGGCCAAAGGATTTATACCAATTATTGTATTATTCCTGAAGACGTTTTCCCTAAAACACAGTTAGTAATGTTATCTTTAAAACAGCTTAAAACATTCAGTTTCAGTTCTATATTTGCTCATAAGTTATAGACTATAGACTATAACTAAACTATTGGACTTTAAGCAATCAATTTACGTTTTAATTAGTACTAACCATTATATTGGTATTAATAATAATGTGAAATGTAACCTGGCAGTTGAGTATTAAATCTGAAAATAACTTTAAGTATCGTCTAAAACCAACAGTTTGCCCAAACCTTAAAGTTTAAGTCAGCAAAGAAATGCAAGCATCCCGAACTTGAGGCTCCGAACTTCGCATAATTTTGCTCGGGTTAGATAAACCGAAATTAATTTATAATCAGCCATTTACGTTCTTAAGTAAAAGTAGGTTTTCACGATTCCGGCATAATTTTCACTTACAGGTAAAAGTTCCAAGGACCGCTTCAAGCGATTTTACTTTATGTTTGATATTCGGAAGCGCCCTCATGGCGTCGAAATCATTCGAGTTTTGGTATATCCATCCAAATTCTGCTACAGTTTGCTAACGAGCTCTTGGAACATACTATATTTTATGTGTATATGTACATTTAGGTACATACGTTAGATTCCCGTTAAAGTATATACGTACAGTGGCGGCGCGTAAAAATGTTCGATGGGCAACACGAAACAAAATAAATTAAGAGATTAAAACTATAGGCTTGCCTAAACATAAATTTTAGGCATTCTGCCGGTGGGAATGGTTTTATATGGGCCCTCCGCCGCTGCTACCTAATACTCCAAAAATTTAAATGTATTGTCATAAAATATAAACTTCGCTATGATGTCGTCCGCCTTTCGATAGTACAATAATCAAAAAAAAAATTGCTATGCATTTAATGCATTTGGATCGATCATTATATGAGCCTATTGCAATTGACCTATTAACAATTTGTTATCAATAACATTTTCAGTGATGACCTATAACAATTTAATTTTGTTATCAATAAAATTTTCATAGTGGCTACTATGATGAGTCGTGGGTTTGGAATAATGGAAAATTTCACTGTGATTTAATTACGTGACGCAGAACGAACGACTTTTGTTACGGACTGCAACTCGGCGGTATTGTTCACGGATGCTGTCGTTAGTGTCAGTTGGGTTTGTCAGTTGGGATCGGATTCGGTAAATTAAGTTACGGTACAATGCAATTGAAGATTTTTAATTGTGCAATATATGAGGCTTGTTTTGGTTCGTCACATTTGCATTGTTTTCGCATTTCAATGCAATTTGCGAGCATCCCCTGATGCGCGACGCAAATTGGAATCAAACTGGAATGCGAAATTCATCTCGGAATGAATCACTCACGAAGTACTATATATATACAAACCTATCAACATCAGCTATATACGTCCCACTGCTTGGCACAGGCCTCCTTTCTTTACACTTATACAAACCTATACTAAACATGTATATAGCAATGCCCAACGAAAATAAATGATTAATTGAATCCCATGCTTTATCATTTCGAAACTAAACGTAAAATTAAAAAAGAATCAGCGGGGCAAAGAATTGACAAATGCAGTGATTAGCATGTTTATTATACTGGCATTCAATATTTGTCTCGTAGCACACAGCTTAAAAACTCTAAACAAATCTTACTCACCTTGCGGCGAAACCTAAGCCTGCGCTGTAGTGGGAATAAAAATAAATTTGTTCACGATATTACTGAGTTTTATAACCAATGTGAAGTTGACAAAGGCCCTTTTCAATTTTGTTTAACACACGTGAAACTCGACCGTTCCAGCCTGAAACACATTGATGACGAACAAGCCATCTCTTCTATCTCTTTCATGTTTTCACCATAATATCATTTTGCTGTGCTCACTCCGTTATCTAGTCTTAAGTCTCTCAAACTACTCATCATCAGAGCCAAACAAAATCCGACTGACGCAACACAAGGGGCAAATTTATTCATGAGCATCAGAGCATCTGCAACCGAAACTTGAACTCAAAAGTGTTCTGATTTTGAATGTCTCGGAAGGCGGTACGTGACGGTTCCGCTTCCGTCGCACTCCGCGTCGAGTTCGCACGAATTAGGCACTCATATTTTCACTTTGTAGACCCGGAGCCGTGAATGTAAGTTTGGTGTTTTGTAATTAAATTAATTAAAATATCAATTTGCTTACTTTTCAAGAGCCGGGAACTCGCTAGGTAGGCTTATTATCTAGGCAATTTTCTCAACATACAATTTTTTGCATGTTAAGGACTACGAGTCACGATATCCTTGGTGGTGAATCTGGTGAATGTAAAACATGGTATAGAAGAGGCTCTTTGTCTTTTAGTCGCGAATATAATATATGTTTAACCATATTAAAAAAGGGACGTAAACTTATAAACTTTTATTTTTTTATTATTATAAATATGTCACTATGTGTATCAAATTACAGTTTCGTTGGCAAAACAAAAAAAGAAACAACCTTAACTTATATTAGACAAACCATATCTGGCCAAACTCCCTCATATTCGTTTTTGGTAGTATAATTTTTACTAATCATATAACTATATGGAATGGTGAGGAACGCGATGGAGGGAATACATTCACGTTGGAACAAAAACCACCAACCACGATCATCAGACATGATGGACACGAAAAAGAAGGAAACTATATTTAAAATTTAAAAACACCCCTGACACAACAAACATATACTTATCTAGCCAAAAACCATCCCGATGGACAAGAATTTCGATTGAAATATTCGGTTTATCTGTTTGGATGCAACGACGGCATAAACAGACTCACACAGGTACCAGGGGTTAGCAAATCGGTGGTCGAGAGCTAGCAAATGTTTCATCCAAAAATGATTCCATTAACTGCCCGCTCTCGGTCCACGCAACACTTCTGCTATTCGAGTCATATTTCCACTTTTGCTGGAACAGTCGCTGTTTGACTTCCTGTGTGAAAGTTCACGAGTTAAAGCAATTTACTCCGCCTTTTCTTTGAGTGTAGTACTGGACGGGGTTGTTTAAAAATGGTACGCCTTTTATTGCGGCGTTACGGTATCTGTTGAAGAATTAACATATTTTGTTCTATTTAAGTTAAAACGGTGTTTGTTTGTTTGTAAATGTCTTATATTTTAGTATAAAAATGAAGATTATTGTAATGGTATTTTTTGTACAACTGTTATTTTGCTTGGAAAATATTTTAATAAATTTTGTGTTTTTAGACCGTTGCAGGGACCGCAACGCTAACGTGCTTTGCATGGATTCTATTCTTGTATGTAAAATTGTATGAAAGTCATTGAAGCATTTTCATTTATAAATATGAATCTTAAAACAAAGTTTGTGAAATAAATGTAGGTATATTATGTGTAAAATTGTGGTCAATTTTAACGTTGAATCTTATGATAAGATTAGGTTTCTTTTGATTGACTTATTTAATCTTTTCATTTATCTTATCTTATCTTATCTAGGTGAGGGCCCTTTCGGATGCACTTCCACCCAGTGGGATCTTTTGTGCATTTGCCTCTCCTTTATGCCTACTCCCAAGCTGCAAATGATGTGCACAAAACAGATGATGCAGTTCAGCGGGAGCACCTTGCATTCCTTTGGTTGCGGATAGCCGTTACCAAAGCAATTCATTCTTTGTCTGGCAAGGGCATGAGATTCAAACAATAAGTCAATTTTTATTTATATCAAAAACTCCCATGAGAATCAGAAATATTAAAATAGAATGAAAACGAGTCACAGTGAGTGCTAAACGCGCCGGCAGCGGGTGTGCTCATTGCTGAGGGCCACGAATCGGTTCAAGACATGTCGAGCGGTCTTCGACCTTAAGAACGTGAGTATCACTCACTTTAATTATATTTTAATACATCAATGTATATAAGCTGTCAAAAACCTAATTGGGTACGATACACGATACCATGTCTAGCTTACCTATTGCCCTCTGTTTCAAAGCCGCACACCCTAATCACTTGCTATTCACAGTTTAATACGGCACAGTCACGGACAACAAAGGCTCATCACTTGTAATCCTTCGCGTTTTGAAATAGATTCGAGAATTGACAAACCTTTGCAAATCCTCTGAACAACTCTTTGTTGTCAGCCAGATGTTCAGGTTAAAACAGCAATCATCCTTTGTCAGGTGTAGCAAATTAACACCTACCGGGCAGGATCGTTAATAGCAACCAAAACTATGTTAAGCTAAAAGCTAAATGAACTACTTAGATACTTAGTTCTAGTAGCAGTTCTTGCTTATTACTAGCGGATTATATTAGCACAGTAAAATACCGTCAGTTATTTATTTTCAATTCTGTTAACGAAGTATTGCAAAGTAGAATCTTTCATAGCAGTGTTTGATCAATTTATTTTCTTTTGATAAATCATGAGTGGGAAGACAGGTCTAAAAGATAGGTCGCCCCTTAAGGGCATGTCTTGTATGGGCAATCTTTGATATGAAACATTAAGGCTATCCATATTTTATAAAATTATAATAATTACCATTAACTAAAATATATCTTATTATGTTTATGGAAATATGTATCAGTCATAATTTAACTCATTGTATAAATTAGTTTATAAATATGTAATAGTTCCTTATGAATAATTTCCCATAAATTCTTTATGTAAGTTGTAATAATCAATTAGGAATTGAAAGGAAAACCCTTTTCTTAAATTGGAATCAAGGAAAAAAACCAACTTAAACTGACATAATCTCAGGGATCCAATTCGAAATATTAAATTAGAAACATTTCTGGCATGTCAGAGAGATATCCCCACGCTCATGTCTCTGTATTTTCAGATCTAAATGACAGACACCTGAAACCAAAACGATATCCTAGACATCACCTTTTATCAATAAAAGCGAATGGAATTACGGCCCTGAAATATCCTCCAAGTTGTATTTATTATGCAAATCGTTTTTTTTCCCTCTCATCCATGAGAGGAGGCCTGCCATGTGCCCAGCAGTGGGAAGATCATAGGCTGTTGACGATGAGATTTTTTGAAATTGCCTTATTTATATCTATCTAGCATTTGTTGGAATTGGAATGCGTTCTTCCGTATGCGGGATGCTCCACTAGTTTATGCTCTCGATAAACCGTGAACGAAGGAATGAATCACAAATACCCGCTTTCCGTACAGTTTGACTAATAGGAAGTAATTGTGCTCTTGTTAGCGAGTCTCATTGGGAAATGCTCGATAGAAAGGCCTCGCGGTGGAGTCGAGGGAAAATTGCAGGCTTCGTATCAATCCATTCGACAATGCTAACCTTTGACTTGTGTTCAGATTGGGCGAGTAACTTGTACCAGTAGTACTTGTACCTTTGGGCCCTGCACGCAAGAAAAGGAGGAGATTGCAGAGAATTAGGCGCGCTGGCGCCAATTCCTATTGGAGGCCAAGATCCACTTCGGGTCGCTGAGGCAGCGGAGTAAGTAAGTAAGTAGCACTGAGGTAACATCAGATTATTAAAGTAAATGTTAAAAACAAAATAAACATTTTAATAGAAGCCTTGAAGTCTCTGCGCCATTAAAACTACAAAGTTAGAATTGTAACTTCACTTTTCTAACGCTGTCTTATGAAACGGTTGACAATGTTAATGTTTTAAATCTTAGCATTCATCATTCCGATGCCAAATTCACAACTTTCCGTTCATATACAACAGTGACAGTGTAGTACAGTGTGTTCGTATAAAACAGTGATTTAATAGAGCAGCCGAATGTCTAAGGCCACTAATTCGGCATTTTGCACTTCACCGATTTCTGATTTCGTTCAGATTTCGTTACTTGTCGGTGTACTGCCAGTGTTATATGAATTTATGCAGTACGCACCTACTGCACTACCCAGCTTTTGTCCATTCCGTGCCAATCAGGAAGCACATATTGAAATGTGAGCGCGTAGAAGAGAATCTGTACTGTCGTGTCAACAGCTTACTGACCCCATACTGACTGCACCGCAGTAGCCTTTCTCACACTTGATCTCGTCTAACTGGTAAAGTAAGTGCTGAGACCACAGCCAAATAACACAACTATACACACGCACGAAGAGACAGAGCTACATCAAACCAAACGGCAAATTGGCGACATGAAGTTTATTTGGCGGTGTCTGATAGACCGCACATCAGTTGCAGAGGGTTAAGTACATAAGTGATAAGTGAGTGGTTTTATGAGTAGGTACTGCACCTAGCCAGTCCATGCCAGAGGGGTTAACGAAAGTCCACACTCTGAAGAGACTCTGAAGTATTGTGGTACAGTCACGGTCTTTAATTGTTGAGCCATTCAGGGCTCACATTAAACTGGACATCAAAGCTTAACTATTATATAACCAAAATTAGTTGACACTGTTGTTGATCATTTATTGGTCAACTCAGGCGCCTTATATTTATTTAATAGTAGGTATGGCAAAGCATAATCTTAGACAAGAATCTGAGTGTAGCTTTGAGGTGTTGCTAAGCCAGGGAGCCATGTCAGGTGTCAGACCGAGCAGATCTTAAGCAGGTTAAGGCGCCGTAGGTTCAGCGAAGTTAAGCGAACAGAGTTTTTGTAACAATATAATGCGTCTGTTTATAATAATATGGTTTCAAAAAATACGAATAGTAATCTTGAGGCTTTTCTGCAGGGAGATCAGTGATTCGAAACATGACTAAGCAATTTTCGCTCAATAGAAAAAAATCACGAACAGGTCTAAAATACACATAAAACATTCGTTACAAATAATGCACAAAAACTTAACATATTAAAATTGGTTCTAAAAATCGGCAATATCATGTTTGAGGAAACTTAGTGATGATTTTTTTTATTTATTTAAACGCACAAAAAAAATTAAAAAACATGATATCCGCGCTTCTGAACACGCACTTCCATCTCGCTCACGCTTATGCTCTGTGAGAGAAGACCATGAACCTACGGTGACAGGAAAGCCCCGAAAGACGCGCTCGGTGGTTAGCCTTATATACTCATACAATCACTCACTCATCTCTCACGTACTTAATCATTCGCTAATCTCACTCACGTATTTTAGAATATTTTATTGCTAACTTGGTATGTGCCTGGTTGGCACGCAAAGCATGCCATCATTTCCATCAACTTGAAAGTCGATTAACGACTGCCCCGGACCAAACGAGCGTTCTCGCCCGGACGATGTAATTGCCGACCTATTGTGCCTGGACGCCGAATCGTAGTATTACTTTCAGATCGAACATTACCTGTCTCTACGGGGGTTTTATTATGTCATCAAACGCAAACAGGATTTTATTGCAATTTTATGTGACTTTTTAATAGTTGTCGAGTTTTAGAACTGGGTTATTTGAGAATTTGTTTTGATGCAGATATTTACCAACCCTAAACCTAACACACATAGTTTTTGAAATATCTACGACGAAAATCATTTAGCTACATACTATACAAACACCATCTGACTATCTTTGATGTTAAATAATTCCATCGATGTATGCTCGTGTTAACCCAAGTAATAGCTTTAAATAAAGTGAAATAAATAAAAGGCTATTAACAAACATAGTTTATTTCGTTATTATTGAAATACATTGCCTGTATCAAATATTGGGTAGCGCTGCAAAACAATATTTAATACCGTGAAAATAACTCTATCTTTGGTATAAAGTAAGAAAACTATGATTATTAAATTTTCTCTCATAAGTGTACTCCAAAAACATTCTAGACGTGGGAAAGTGTACTCCTCAACATTATTATAAAATTATAAATACATTCAGAAATATTCGAGAATACAATTGAACTAACTAAGAACCTCTTCTTAAAACTTCGGGTTGAAAATCTATTGAAAAATTTTAGTACCTACGCAAGCACTCTATACAGTCATAGAGTACTGTCGAATACTAATATTTAGCACTTAAATGAACCGTCAAAACACTGGCACAACACAAAGGCTGGCCGTTTACATTCCACGTGCGTTTGTTCAACGCAAAATCCTTTGACACAAATCTATGGTGGCTTGTTTCAGAATACTTAGCCAGATTTTTGGAACAACTGACCACTGGTACAGAGACTTGATTTGACAGGGGATTGAAAAAACAAATATATGTTCCATATTGCGGTACCATACTTTGAGTCTTGCTATGAAGATTCTGTAGGAACATAGAGCTCTAATATTATGTACTAATACAAGCTCAATCTGGTTTATAGTAGTTTTAACTTCTGAGACCTATATAAATATGTGTTTACTTCTGTTGATTTCATCCGCTCGAATTCATTTACAATGAACTGAGAAAGTTTTCTACTTAAGATCCCGGACACCATCCAACAGATACACCGAATTACGATGCCTATTAAATAAGATAATATAAAGGCCTTATGAAGATATAAATGTAACACTAATGTGTCCTAATGTACATCTTTGCCCTCTGTCGCTTTAAAAATATTGTCTACAAATATAACACTATATTTGCATAGAACCCGAGAAAAATAACAGCAAACTCTTTCTTAGACTTAATTTTTCAGTGAAATTTACACTGAAACCCGGTTTCCCGAGATTAACTTTTGGCAAGAAAACTCCAAAGTAGCCGCAATAATTTTCCAAACTCAATTATGCTTATTACTCAACCGCCTAAGTGCCGGTTTCTCCTGATGGAGCCACGTTTTCATTCACTTTGGCATTTCGAGATTCTTTAGATGAGAGAATGCCAGACACGATATAAACTTTTTGATAATTTTGTGCTACCTATTACAAGATTGGAGACAGATTCTATAGCAATTGAATAATTGGATTTGTAGCGAGGAAAATTTCAGCCGAAAGTATTAAATTACTGTGGAGTGATAAGCCTAAATTTAAGTGTTTCACGAATTTCAATTCCCTATCATAGACCAATTTAAGCACACGACAAGGGCCAGTTTGAAATTAAACTATTAAAACAATTAAGATTAGCCTGCAACATACCTTCTTATTTTTCTGTACTCACAAAAATAAACAAAGTAGGTAAATAAAAAATCGTGTCGTTTTATGCAGGTGTCAGTAAATCATTAAAGATTAAAATACATCGGTCTCCGAAACGGCACGTTGAATGGGCCCGTCACATGGAAATCGTTAAAACAGAGCCGTATCGGAAACATTCGATCAATCATCAAACACTGAACTGAACGTGACTGCACGGCAGGTAACAAATGATAGGAATATAACAAGATTATGAAAATTTTTGGCACTTACTATATAAACCGACGAGAATGTATGAGAAATGTTATGAAAGTGAGTGAAGCGAAAGTCCTGACAAACCGATCGTAGCAAATGGAGATCCGTGATCTCTGCCTACCCCTCTGGGAAAGAGGCGTGATTATATGTATGTATGTATGTATGTATGTATGTACTTACTATATTTTTGTTTTGAAATGTGAAAACACCATTAACGTTTTAACGGACATCAAAATAATTCATGAAGAGGAGTTCAGGTGTTTTCCTTGTGTTTTGATCTTTCTCTTAAGTAATGAGGTTTATATAACCAACTTGACGACCTCTGTATCCTAGTTGGTAGTGACCCTGCCCAGTGTAGCGCAACTAGGAACAAAAAGATGAATGACGTCCAACTGCTCAAATTCAGATCCGATCTGACAAGTTCTGACAAGTGACAAGTTTTCTATCTGTGCTTTTGCTATGGCGGACTCATGCTATCTCCTACTTCCGTTCTTTCTTTGTCTGTCATTTTGTCATGGTGACTTTGGCCGGTTACCATGGATATTATAACTTCACGAGAAAACATGTGTGTGTCAAACAAACAATGCTTTTGACGAAATAAAATTAATAATTATCTTAAAATAAAACACGTAAGTATTAATAACGAAATATCAAGCGCTAATATTGATTTATTTATGAGAAACAACGGTTGGTACTTGGATAAAACCTACAAGCGCGAGGTTTCGTAGTTCGAGAAGAATTCATTGCGACCCGCAAAGATATGTGTACAGATTGGTGAATTTTTTCGGCGTGTTTTGCTTGGGGTCGTAGCTGATGCCAAAAGAAGCGTCGGCCGGCCGATGCTGCGACATAAGGACTGTGCCAATATGCACGCATTCAACATCCCGGTTCACAAGTGGGAGTACCTTGCCGTGGACAGAGACAAATGGCGCAAACTGGTGTTCGATGGCCGTAAAGTTCATGATGAAGCGTGGTTTAAAACACTCGCATTTTGTATGGGGAATGACAAATAATATTTAAACATTAAGTTTCAAAAAAATTTGCATGACCAAAAATTTTGGCGAGATGTGCTGATCATGACTAAAACACTGTTCCATCTATTGTTGTACCATGTCTCTAGCAAATAAATTTCTTCCTTTCTTTATTTCTTTCTTTCTTTCTTTCGCAGTAAAGCGGCATCAACGTGGCACCTCTTCGCCGCGGGCAAATTATACCTGCCAAGCTTGCAGTCGTGTATGCCGCTCTCGCATTGGCTTACACAGCCATGGAAGACGTTGTCTCCTTTCCTGACACTGCTTGTTTAGTCTGTAATAGACTTAAAGGCCATTGATGATGGTGCATTTTTGTAAATATACTGTGATTTGGAAATAAGTGTGAAATAAACTGTATGAAATATTTGTTCTCCTTTTATTATTTCATACCTAAATCGGATTAGTTTTAGATTGTGTAAAGCAATTTTCTGTTCATGCAGTGGGCCCAACGACGTCCCTTATCATAATTTATCGATATCGATAACGTTGGGTTCTAATATTATCGATATCGATAACGTTAAGTACTACAACCCTACTATCGTCCTCGTTCGTTAGGTTGGTAAGTCTACTTCCGTACTAGCGTTTATTTTTATTGGTATTGTGGTATTTCAAAGTAGCTAAAGTTCGAATGAGTTGTCATGTCAAAATCAAATGACAATGTCACTGTCATCCAAAACCTTGTTCGAAGTCCCGTCTCTTATTTATATTCTCTTTGACCCTGCCTACAAAGTCGGAGGTCACGGGTTCGAATCCCAGTAAGGGCAGTTATTTGTAATGTGTGATGAGCACGAATATTTGTTCCTGAGTCATGGATGTTTTCTATGTATTTAAGTATTTATTTATCTATATAAGTATGTCGCTAGTACCCATAATACAAGTTTTGCTTAGTTTGGGACTAGGTCGATTTGTGTAAGGTCGTCCCCAAATATTAATTTATTTATTATTATTAGGTATATTATTAATAATTTCAAGAATATTTGTTTCATAATGACAGTGTAAAATTCTAATCTGTTCAATAATAATGTAAATTTTAAGGCCGTGTCGGACAGCAGGGAACGTCGCCCACAAATGGTCTCAGTTATATACACTCTTATTTATGATGGTCTCGCCAGAAGACCAGCGCTGGCTCATGAGCCAGCATTATGCTGAGGCGAGACCATTTCATGACAAACTGCTTAGCTATAATTAGTTAATACCGTATTTTAAGTATTTTGTCACGAATTAATTATTTCATTTCATTTCATAAAATGTCTCGACAGATTTAATGCTTCTAAGATTAAATTAATAGAATAAGCAATTCCAAGAAGTTATGGTACATAACAAATATTATATATTTCCTTCAAGAGCCCAGAAAACTTTCTAAAAGAAAGATCGCCGGAACTAAGCTTCTAAATTTGCTGAAAGCTAGCTCGGAAACAATTTCGTAGCTACACGTGTAATTTAAGGCGCACTTACGTGTGTGTGCTTGTAACAGTGTTTTACGAGAGCAAACGTGAGAGCGCTGAGGCTTTGAGGTTAGCCCCAGCCTCGTGAGACTAATGGTGTGGGTTCGCACTAAGAAATCGCCTTAAAGACATGTGACTTTACTAGTAGGCTTCCGAATCTTGTTGCTATGGCAACTCGCACACCTTAACCCAGAACCAAAACTAAATTCCATCAAATCTACCAAGAAATGTCACTAGTGAAACCAACCATTGTCAGGATGACGTTCCAGATGTAACCAACCTTACGAAATTTCTGTATTTATATCAATGAACGTTTGTTTGTTAAGAATTTCTCTTCAAATTAAAGGAAAAATTGAAAAATTTAGGGTCCGAGCCGGATTCGAACCGGCGGCGACCACAGGCATACATGGCCCGTCGCTACTAACCAACTGAGCTATCGGAACAATAAATCTTGTGGTTTTGAAGTTGTTCATTTGAAGTTTATAAATATCGTTAGCAGGCGTACTGCATTATACAAAATGAAGAATTTCTCTGTTTTATTTTAATCACCTATAGGGGTGTATATCTGGGAGTTTGGAATGAGAAGTCCGAGGTAGTTCATTAAGAATATGTAATGATCCGAGCACTGTCGGGGGGCAACTAGCGAGCGTGCTATGCGTTAGGCTTTCCGTGAGGCGCGCGGGAATGCTGACAACGCATAGCCTGTTCCTATAGTCGTCCTTCCCAAAAAATAAAAAATTACAAAAATTTTCAAACATTGAGTCCAAAAAAAAAAACTGAAATTTCTTAAAAATTAAAGAATCTATCCTAAATTGAAGTTTTCATAGCATCAGTTATCCCCATTTTGTACCAAATTGTACTAACTATCAAAAAATAAAAACTTGCCTCGAAAACAATCTACGCGGCTCTACTTGAAATTATAAGCTACGGAGCGATAACAGTACCAATGAAACTTGATAACATACTTCACGTCACGTCGGGGTCACCACTATAGGGGTGTATATCTGGGAGTTTGGAATGAGAAGTCCGAGGTAGTTAATTAAGAATATGTAATGATCCGAGCACGGTCGGGGGGCAACTAGCGAGCGTGTTATGCGTTAGGCTTTCCGTGAGGCGCGCGGGAATGCTGACAACGCATAGCCTGTTCCTATATCACCGTTTAGAGAATAAGGGAAAACAAAGAAAACAACGGTCGACCAATTTTTTCGATGTCATCATCGAACAATGAGAAATAATTTCCCACCCGAAATCACCCCTTACACTTTTACACCCTTAATAAGGAAATTTGGATTTCCTAATAAAACATAACCAATACATAGCAAACAGTTTCATTCTTTAATTTACATCTTTGATATTCATACTAATATTATAAATGCAACAGTAACTCCTCCTTGTCCTTTATTAACATCTGGACATAAATTACTTTTCCTGAATAGTTTGCAGTAATTTTAGCTTTATGTGAATGTGTGAAGTCAAAATTATTGCCAAAAAGTTGTTGTAATTTTATGAATAATAAAACATAAGAAAGAAAAAAAAACTAAAAAAAGTAATTTTAAGATAAATCACAAATTATTAAGTAGTAAAAGTTCAACTTCATAATAACTCCTGTAGACTACAAGACATGACTAATAAATAATAAAAAATGCAAAGTTTTATTTAATACGTATTATAGAAGGATGAAAATCACTTTTTTGCGATTTCTGAAAAAAATAATACGTTTTAGATCTAGACGTGCGTGACCCTATTAGAGTGCGTATATAAGACACTCAACTAACTGGTTTGAAGACAGATTCCCCTAGAGAGCGTAGGTGCGAATCCTATCAACTGCGCCAAATCAAATATAAATCAAACATCATATTTGAGTTACGAGTGAAATATCTAATAGAGTCTGGCTAGGGAAAGACGACCCTAGAAAAGAGTCGGCCTCGCGCCCGAAGGGTTCCGTACCATTATCTTTAAAAAAACTATTTTATTTTGGGTTTTTGCTATTTTATTTGTTGTTATAGCTGGTGACAGACAGACGGACGGACGGACAGCGGAGTCTTAGTAATACGGTCCCGTTCTACTCATTGAGTACGGAACCCTAAAAAACAGCGTGTATGTTGTAACACTGTACAGTCGCCATCACATACATCGGAGCAAACAAGCACGTCACAAACATCGGAACACACCTCTATTTTCAAGGCATTAGGGTGCATGTGCCGATATTTTTGAACACCTATAGTGTACCTATGTATGTGATGGCGACTGTACATAACGCCATAAAATAAAAATTATACATGAACAATTATAATTTACAAACACATTGCACCTGTTGTGAATTGAAGAAAAATAATCAAGAAGAAGGAAGATTAGTTTTGTGAAATAAAACTCTATAATTTAATTCTTCTTTATATTTAAGAAGAATAAACAAAACCATTCTTAAAAATGTATATTTTGACGATACATAATAATTGACATTTTTATGTTTTTCAATGTGACTTATCTTAGCAGTAAGCCACCCTTTAATTCTCTTTAAAAGCAGAAACAGTCCAATTTATTATGGAACAGTTACTTTCTTAGTTATCATATCAAGTATCAAGATTAGGACATCATACTAATTTAAGACGTTTGACACACTTGACAATGATATTAAAGTTGCAATATAAAAAAGGGCTCATCATTCCCTGGCCAGACTCTATTGATTTAGTAATATTTGAATACTAAATTTACTAGTAGACTTCCTAATCTTGTTGCTATGGCATCACGAAGTAGGTGTTAGTATATGTATTATACACTCAGCTACTGATTGAAAACAGGTTCCTCTAGAGAGCTTTAGTGCGAATCCTATCGATACCGATATTATAAATGCGAAAGTGTGTCTGTCTATCTTTCTGTCTGTTACCTCTTCACGCTTAAACCGATTGTGATGAAATTTGGTTTTGGCAATTTGGTATGGAAATTTGGGTGGACGTAGGATAGTTTTATCCCGGAAATTATCCCCAAATGAGGTTAAATGGGGGGTGAAAGTTTGAATGGATCTACGACATAAACGAGTTTCACAGAGTTCGGACGGAGCCGCGGTCAGAAGCTAGTCAAATATAAATTAAACGTCATAAATGAGTTCCGAGTGAAATATATCCTATTGAATTAGTAATATTTGAATACTATGGCAACATTTAATGTTTTATGGAATTAAAACCAAGGATTTAAAGTTTTAACTGCTCGGACTTACTTGCATTGATATGCCCTACAGGGCTGGTTTACCAAAGATAAATTATACAGATATTAAAATAAAAAAATATTTACGGATAAACTCTGTTATTGGTTGAGTCATTTCAAACAATCCTATTTAAAGTTATTGTAATGAGGTAACTACAGTCCTTACCGTGAGTTAATGCAAATACAATTAACCAAGTCAATGGTTTTCATTACATGTTGATAATACTTACTACTTCTTGTAATTTCGAATACAAATCCTTGAAATAATTGCTTCACAACTTTGTTAAACAATTTAAAATACTAAAATTAAAACAGTAATGATAATGACCGACAAAGAAATTGAATCAAATGGCTCAACTCTACAAAACCTAACTACGCAAACGTGATAAAACAAGCCCGCCGTAATTCCAAAACCATAGCCATTCAAAGTTCAAACAGCGCATTGTCAACAAACGTAACAAAACAAAGCTTGTCGACATAAAAATTCATTAGGATTTGAAAAAAAAACTATCCGTGACTCATGAACGTAGCAGAGCATGACTACAAAACATACCGTAAAATACGGAGCGTACGCTAACTTCATTCTACGCGCGAGCCCGCAATGGGAGCGGAAAAAAACAAAAATTGAACGTACACAGAAATGTTCAGGTGGAAAATATTTTCCGCCGCCGTTTTTGAGGTAGGTTTATTAAACAAGATTTCGGGAGTAGCGAATGGTTTGGATGGTTCTGAAAATTTGGAAAATAATACTGTACGGAAACATTGAGCGTACAGTGAAATACCCAGCTCATTATTTTACATCAAATTAATATTTTTCAGTTTTTTATCATTGTTTTATTCGTTCTAATTGCCTAATCCATGATGATAAATAACGCTTCTCATTAATTTATGTACAGTCACCAATAGATAACAAAGAGTGCTGAAATATCTGACCCATTCTAAATGCCTGAGAAATAGATTCGTGCCATATAGGTATTATGCGCTTTTTTGTAGCTAATATTATTACCGGTGGCTGTATCATAATTATAATATACACATAGGTACATACTTACTGCAATATGAACGATTTAAAATGCAAGTTGTGATTTAATACATATAACTAACAGATACACAATTTGCATCTATTCCTCGAGTATATAGGTAAAATTGCAATAACCGTTAGGAATGAATAATCTACCAAGCGAGATTATAAACTGACGGATACATTCGATTAGGTTAGTTTATAATCAAACTCGTCAGAACCAATTCAGTACTTTATGTAATTAAAACCAAAAATTAATTTATGAATCCATAGTTTCGTATTCTGTTTCCAAATACCATACTTAAAATAATTAAAAATGTAAGCTAAATTATATGCAGCTTGAAATTGAAATTTAACGAGTTATAATTAACTTTATTAAACGCTTGCTGTGTTGGATCAAAGTTTTAATTAGTTTAGCCTTTTCACTGATAATTAGTAAATTAATATAATGATATTAGTTTTAGTTTACAACTTTGGGAAATATTCAACCAGCAAGCGTCGCTTGGATATTTCAATGGGAGTGCGATAGGTACTTAATACGAAGCCTGTAGGAAATCTAACGATGTTAGAATTTCAAAAGGCGATTCAATATGGTAGTATATATCTCTCTCATCTCCTAATACGATTTACAAGAACACACATAAGGTTTCGCGGGCAAAATCTAGTAGTATATAAAACTAGGTACCTATCATATTTTGTCATGAATATAATTAGTTACAGGAATTTGTTTTAAATCCATCAACTAGGCAACGACTCAGCTAACAAAACACGTAATTGAATTCGTAGCACTCCATACCTACAGTTGCAAAGTTTATGTCCAATCAACACCCAGAATAAAAACTGGGCGTAACAATCCATTTTCCATTCAAATCCGAAAGCGAAAACTAACCCGCCGATACGTAGTTAGGCCCACATAACCTAACTAGCGGGTGCAGCGGACACCGATCCACTGACAACGAGCTATTTGGGTTTGATATAATGCAAGGAAACAGACGGTTCAAAATTTATTTTAAAGTTTTGAAAGCAGACATGTGAACCGTGAAAATAAGACAACTTTGCTTAGCAATGTGGCAAGAAAAAAAGGCTTACAAACAAGAAAAAAAGTTAAATAAACTGTACCCTGACTACAGCTAACTAACTGAAAAAAAAAACAGTTTTTTTATACAAAAGGTAGCCTTTGTCACTCAGAGCATAATTTTGAATCGATTGATGCCTCTCTCTTTCAAAATCGGTTCAATATCTTAAACGCGGTGGAATGGAATACTCGTGCATACAAAAAAGGCACTGTTAAAAAAAATCACGACATTGTTCCCATTTCTGTACGTTTTCCGACATTTTATAAGAAGTTTGCTAACTTGACACTCAGTCAACAACCCTATTGGACATTATAAGTTCAGTCAGGGTGTGTGAGTTCGAAATACAAGTATATTGCCAATACTGTCAATTTGCGAGTTCATACCGTATTTAAAATAGGGGTCCTGTCACTTAGACCTGCTAACTTTTGTCCTAAACTTTCATTAGACGTAATTTTTCAAGGGTTAGGTTAGGTATATACTCTATTTGATTACATTCAAAGAAAACGCAGAAATTTCACTCTTTCGAAGAAAAATGCATTAGGTCTTAATGCATTTTTCTTCGAAAGAGTGAAATTTCTGCGTTTTTTTTTAATGTAATCAAATAGAGTATATACCTAACCTAACCTTATTAGGTTAGGTTAGGTATATTTTGCAATAATCCTACAAAGTATACTATTTGTGAAAGAAAATGCATTAGGTCTAATGAAACATTAGGTCAAATGAAGCATTTAGGTCTAAGAAGGGAGAACCTTTAAAATAAGTGTTCACACAGCCCACGTTAAAAGTTAAAGTATACTTTCTGCAACCGCCTACTCTGTGCTTTTGCATACTGCAATCGACACCGATCTCGATGGATTCCACAAAAACCTACCGCCTCTGGCGGTGGCACTTTTTAATTTGCAGTCGCGTGTTCAGCCGGTCTGTACTAGGTGTAAAGGTTTTGAGATATAGATTTTAAACCGTTGTACAATTATTATTTTGGAAAAAAGGGTAAGGTATAAACATGGGTTAATGGGTTTGAAAACGGTATATTGCCACTAGTTCTATTATCCGTTCTATTAATGGAACTAAATGGAATATCTATAGATGGGAACAAAAATTCCAACTATTTCTATCTATAGAACAAATATTAGAACTAGTGGAAGCAGACCTTAAAAAAGTGAACAAAAAAAGCGTTTTAAATTAATTGAAAGACTGAAACAAGGTATATCAAGACTTAAAAGTTGACCTAAATGCTATACAACTAAATTTTTGCTTCAAATTATCGTACAGTGGTCCTTAAAAACACAACTGAGATGCCTGTGCAGCAAATATATGGCCAACATTAGTAAGAACACAACTGCAGCTGCATGTTTCCGAGTTCAAACATTTCAGAGCTCAAAATTTTTCAAGACATTTCACAAACCGGTAGATGTTTTGCAGCAAACTTAAGTTGCAAACCTTCATGTGTTTAAAGGCTCAACTTTCTTAGTTAAAATAAAGTATTTGCAACATATTACTAAGGTGCAATTCTTAACCCATGGCATAAAATGTGGGTGTTATAAATTGGTAATATTGATCTGTGTATATTTGCATGTTTATCAGTGTGGGTATACGTTTGTGTATCTGTGTGTGCATTTGTTTGTGTAACTGTATGTGTATTTGGCCCCAAAACAGATTAAACGATTTGACTGCGTTTTCTAATCGAAAGTGAGAGTATTTTTTTTATCTTCTAATTCTAAGTTATCGTTTAAATGGAATAATAAAATCTGTATTGAATTACTTTCTAAATTTCTGGAAAATTATCCCTATTTTGGGTAAACCCAAAGCACCATTCCATACTCTGCTTACCGTCGTTGACAACATATTATATACATAATCTTACGCCTGAATTCCGAAAAGGGATTAAAAAAGAAAGAAAATGACATAGGCCCATCGCCCAAAACAAAATTAAACCCATTTTGTCTATTCGAATCTTGCGACACACACACACCGACACAATTTGGGGGCATGACCACATTGATCATGGAAATTACAAAAGTTTACACCGAGTTTGCTGACACCGTATAACATCTATATAAAAGTAAATATTGCCAAACAACACAGCATCAAACCTTTCACACTACCCTTCAGATGCGCAACAAATTTCGAAGAACACATCGGTTTCAAAGTGAACTCAAATACTTTTCAATAAGTAACAAGTGCTGTTTAAACATGGGAAAACTGGATATTGTGTGTACCGGAAAACGCTACACATTTCCGGTTTTAGTTTACTCGGTTTCATCTGAAAACGCCGTAACTGTCGAAATTGAAGCTGATGAGAAGTGCGGTCGGGTGTAACAGGTTTCGTCACTTAGACGAACATAGGTGTTCTTTCCGTGTCAGGAGCCCGCTAGGTGGGCTCTCTGCTTGTAGGCGATTTCCTCTATATATATAGTGTACTACAAATTAGAATTATATAATATGTCACCGTTAGATTGTGAACACCGTCAGTTTATAATCTTAAAATTTAAAATAATATAAATTTAAAATAATTACATTTGAAAACGAAGTCACTGTGTATTACAAATTAGAATTATATATGTCACCGTTAGATTGTGAGCACCGTCAGTTTATAATCTTACTCGCGATATTATATACTGTCGGAAAATTGTGAACGGTCAAAATCAAATCTGCTTCAGAACTGAGATCAAATCGGCTTGCTACGGAACGTTCACAAAGACTAGGTACGTTATAGGTCAGTAAGGTATCTTCAGTTGCCCGAAGGGCAAACCGCCCAGAAATAGGAGCCCCGCGCGGGGAACCGTCGATAATGCCGAATGACGAAATGAATGGAATAAAATGGCTGGATGACAAAAACTATCATGTTCTGACGTCGGTAAGTGGATGCTGATGCAAGTGGAATACTTAATTCAATCAATCAGCGCACAGGGTATTTCAGTTCACAATTTGACGATTTCACATTGATAGATAATAATTTAACGAAACATCATGCGTTAAGTTGTGAACGGCTTTGACAGTTCACAATTTTTCGACAGTTTATAATATCGCGAGTAAAATTACAAATCATCATTTCAAATCGTGTTCATAATCTGATGGTAACATATTGTACAGTTTGTCTCTGACGTTGGGGCTTTAAATGCAAATACCGATTATGGTCCTGAAACTGAACCACTTTTGTTCCGCAAGTTTGTAAAATAACTATCATTTCTATAATTTGTTAGTGTTTTTTTTTTTACAAATACAAGTTATAATCCAGGTTCACAAATATACAATCAATAATTAGGAGGTTTAATGAAGTGTTGTCATATGTTTACATGTGTAAGTATAATACAATTCCAAAAAGTATTTAGGTTTAAGAACATTCATCATCATCAGTCAGTAAAATAAATATATTTTCAGTGTATTCGTTACTTAAGTATTCCTTAATATTGTAAGATGTATGATGATGTACAAACAGTCAAGGTCACCAATATGTATATACCCAAAGTTGCAAAAATATGTATACAACCACCTTACTTCCGTAGTAATAAGGTCTGTATACATATTTCTGTAACTTTGTGGTGACATATTGGTGACCTTGACTGTACATTGAAAATTTTATTTAATTTGTATGGAATAATGAAAATACAAAAATAAAGTATTTTTGAAAAGTTGTAGAACAAAAGTAGTTCCGTTTCAGGAGCATAATCGACATTTGAATTTAAAGCCCCCAAGTCAGAGACACGCTGTATGCATCGTAATTATATGACAGAAGAATGACGTCTGCCCACCGCCTCACAGTACCTTAAGCATTCACGACACACAATTCCCCAAATACTTCCGAAGACATCCAGATCCGGTGATGATGCAAGAAGCGCATTAAGGCAGTGTAGAGCTCGAACGAAAGGAGAGTGTTGCGCGATATAGTGCGCGCCTCTGGAGCAGCTAGCAGTAACCGGTTACGCGGGCCAAAATTAACCCTTGGCTGTAAAGACCGAACCGTAAAAAGGCTCTTTGGATTAAATGGAGTTCCCGAAGAGCGTTGCAAGGAATGTGTTACTAAGAATTTTGATAAGCGGTGTATTTTGCCCGCTCACGGACCAACTTAATAAAATTCATACTGTCAAAACGAACGATTATTTCTGCGTATCAAATGTTGAGATTTAAGATAAATAAAATATCATCAATCTTTATTTGAAAGAACCGTGACAATAAGATAAACGTTAGGACGCGTAAGTACTCAACGTTGCACTTGTATATGGCATGGGAAATGTATGTTAAAGCAACATGAGAATTTTTCATTGTAATTGTTGGTAAGGTACAGGTTCAGAGGAATTTCCGCCCTCGAACGCCCCAATTGTGGAACGAGCTTTGCCGAGGTTATCCTGAGGGTGTACAGTATGGGGTTTTTAAGGAGGATGTTTAATTTTTTTTATGAATTGGTAACTCTCCTTAATTTCTACAAAGGTGACCGTTTAATACACGAGACAGTATATAGTTTCAATCTTCACCTCAATTATGCAATAAAATATTTTAAACAATTATCATTGAAATCCTATCAGACTATCTGATCACTATGCGCACTATGCTATACTATCTCATACTAAACTAAAGGTACGCAACGCAAAGCCACCCTATACACCGTGTTTTGTTTGATTTCCGTTAACTTTAAGGGAAGAATCCTCAGGTTAAATGGAACTAATTTCTCTAAGAAACTAGTGTCTTAACTCTTACTATTTTTCAGATATTCAATAAATCAATTTAATGATCGGATCAGTGTGAATGGTCCTTTATTTTATTTACGTGTTGACAAGTGCTGTCGTAGGTGAAAATTAACTTTGTGTTAATTGAGATTAAGTGTTAGAGCCCTCCCACACTGTAATATTGATTTAGTTTGTATGAAAATTGAAAAAAAAAATTTTTTTTCGAATTTAACAAAAAGCAATATACCAGGTAGCTTCTGTTAATGAACCGAACATCGTGTCGAAATTAACGGAAATCAAAAAATACACGGTGTATATGAATGAACATAATATTAATACCGATTGATTACTCAAAAACTCGTTCTAGAATTGGGCCCCTGGCATCACTACTAGGCACAGGTAAAGTAAGAATTTTCCCCGTCAAAGTATTTATGTCTTGTTATTTAGAAATAAGATTGAATTTCAATTGGCCAGTGGAGATTTTTCACTATAATCTGTAGAGTAAAGTGACATAACACAAAGCGAAAAAAAGGGGCAAAGCAATAAACAGTTCCATAAACATCTTCAAGTGTCGCGCATTGCAGAAAAATATTATTTTCTTGCGGAAAAAATAGATAAGAATAACATCTTAACATCGTGCTTTTTGTTATTTATTTCAGTTTTTGCTGGACCGGTTATTATCGCATTTTGTCACGGACAATGCGTAGGAATGTAGTTATGAACCGACGCCTGACGATATTGGCAGAGACAAACAAGTTGTTTGGAGTACTGGGACTCGATTTCGCTTGTTTTAGTGGCATTCGTAACCGTCACCATCGTGGCATGTAAAATTGCCGTTAGAAGTCCTATAAGCCATTTTTAGGGTTCCGTAGCCAAATGGCAAAAAACGGAACCCTTATAGATTCGTCATGTCTGTCTGTCCGTCCGTATGTCACAGCCACTTTTTTCCGAAACTATAAGAGCTATACTGTTGAAACTTGGTAAGTAGATGTATTTTATAAACCGCATTAAGATTTTCACACAAAAATATAAAAAAAACAATAAATGTTGGGGTTCTCCATACTAAGAACTGAAACTCAAAAAATTTTTTTTCATCTATCCCATACGTGTGGGGTATTTATAGATAGGTCTTCAAAAATTATATTGAGGTTTCTAATATCATTTTTTTTTAAACTGAATAGTTTGCGCGAGAGACACTTCCAAAGTGGTAAAATGTGCCCCCCCCCCCCCCTGTAACTTCTAAAATAAGAGAATGATAAATCTAAAAATAATATATAATATACATTACTACTATGCAAACTTTCAACGAAAATTGGTTTGAACGAGATCTAGTATGTAGTTTTTTTTAATACGTCATAAATCGTAAAAAACAATTTATTTAACGGAACCCTTCATGTGCGAGTCCGACTCGCACTTGGCCGCTTTTTTTATTACGATGTTGATGACGTAGCCCACGGCTTGCGTGATCGTAAGCAGACACCGTTACCTATAAATACCTACTTTAATTTTGTTTTAAATATTTTTTTTTTATATTTTGGCGACAATCTTACACAAATCGATCTAGTTCCAAACTAAGCAATGCTTGTACTATGGGTACTAGATGACAATATACATACTTATATAGATGAATAAATACTTAAATACATAGAAAACATCCATGACTCAGGAACAAATATTCGTGCTCATCACACAAATAAATGCCCTTACCGGGATTCAAACCCGGGACCTCCGGCTTCGTAGGCAGGGTCACTACCAACTAGGCTACTGAGGTCGTCAGATGGCTGCTTCTGACTCCTGGTGAATCACAAGTATGTTGAAATTTATTGATTTGAGGATTTTGTTTGTGTATAGCTAATTGATCTTAGAAATGGAAGCGGCCTCTAAGCTTCAAAACAGGGCTCTGAACGTTAAAGAGAACACTAATTTCATATTTTCAGCCATGTATTTTAAAGTGAGTAACAATAAAACCAATTACGAACAGAACGATGTTTCTTCTCAATACCAAAAAAAACACTAGTATTTAGGTAGTTAATTTGCCCTTGCAAGCATGAACCGACCAGATGCAACCAATCCATCATCCACACGACGTCATAATTAGCATACGTGTGCAAATTCGGGGCACGAATCATACTTAAATGACGTAGCAAAATATTTTTGCGAAAAAAAAATATCGATGTTATTGTCAAGATCAAGATGTTTTCAACATGAATAATAATTATTTACACATTAAAAAAATGATTTTTTTTTAAACACTATATAGGTGTACTGTTGATAAAATTGAATCCTGACCCAGCATGGAACCTTGTTACAGTAAAATTAACTGACGTATTAACAGGCATATCTTTGGCATCGATCGTAGGTACCTACACATTTAGTAGATAAGTGATTATTATTTTTTAATGTTTTTCAAACGATTGTAACCATATGTACCTACATAACGATTGCAGCTATGTGCAAACATATGTAGGTGCATACGAGTAACTAATATATATGTTGCATTATCCTCTGCCGTACTTAAACAGTTCGCATATTAACTTACACTTCTAACTAAAGTTAAACAATAAGTAGAGTAAAAATAAATCACTGCACATCCGTGCCGCAAACAGGTCGTAATTTCGTATGAACTCTGTAGGGACTTACGGCCTTTTGGCTGGGGCGGTAGTGTAGTGTTTCGGTGTACCGCGATAATATTATCTTTTTATTTAAGTGAGCGAATCGCCAACAAACTGCTTTGCAGTTTGGCGAATCTTTAGGTTAAGTTACTAAAATTGTATTTTTTTTTGATTCCAATAAAAAAAAAAAAAAAAAAATAAGATCGTGCGTATGTTCGTTAATTGTAACAAGGTTATATGGTGGGTCATGATTCAGTTTGTTCGATTGTACAATGAATATATTATTTTTTATTTGGGAATAAGGATTGCCGTCGAGATGAAAATATCCATTTTAAATTACATGCATATACTTTTACTATCTTAACACATTCAGTGCCGAGAAACGCTACGCACTACGCTCGTAGTCGGTCCCGTGGTTTTCCTCGTATGGGAAAGCAACTACGGCGTAGGCACCCGATAGTCGTGTTCCCGGCACTGAATGTGTTAAGAGGGTCAATATCAGACATACCCTGAGAAAATTACGTTTTTTTTGGAAATAATTCAATATCAGGCTAATTATTTGTATACGGCTTTTATATGTTATTTTAAACAACTTTTATTATTGAAATCAATAATTCTATGGATCGGAAGTTAGGCAAAAAATTAACTCGCAAGCAAAAATGCTATCAGTACCTATTTTTATAATGAAAACATGTTTGAGAGTTACTACCTGAATCCAAAAATATATGCATCAGGAAATAACGGCATTTTAATTAAATATTTTACGACCTTGAGATAATATTGAATTTAATCTGGCCTATAGAAAGGTTTATTCATTAACAAAAATAAATGGATTATGCGCGTATCCCAAAGAACGTATATAGACGTAGTTAATTATAAAATAAAGGAAGTTTATACCATTATCGCCTGATTTTTACGGAATTTATTAAGATTACTTTTCATTATTTTTTACCGTATCGGTATTGAATTTAGGTAGATTATTAATGAATATGTCCCGTGTGGTGTCGGTTTAGAATAGCACCACTCCCTTCCGTCCCGTGGGTGTCGTAATAGTCGACTATGGGAACAGGGTTGAAGTGTGTTGTGGGCGATGGGCTAGCAACCTATCACTGCGACATCACATTTTGTCGATCTTTTATACCCACATTTATGCTAAAAGTGGCACCGGAACACAAGTTTCGTGTGCTCTGCCTACCCCTTTTAGGGATAAAGGCGTGATTGTATGTATGTATGTATGTATGTATGAATATTTAGTCAAATTACCCAACCTATTTTTTGGTGTAAAAATATGGCTGATATCGATATATTGTTGTGTTTTCATAGAGCGAAACCGTTAAGTTCTCAGGGTAACATGATATCGAGGATCTTTAAGTAGTAGAGTATTTTTGATGAGGATATGTATTAAATTGTGTCGACATCGTATTTATCGATATCAAATCTCTAGGAAGTGCCCCGAGTTGGCACACGTATGGTTATTAGACAAATCCCAAAACCCCAAAGTAGAAAGCGAACAAAACACAATCACACCTAATTCCGAGTCACGTGCCCCAGAATCATAAAGCACCTCTTTGTCCTTATTTATCGTCAGCCATTTCATATCTTCATTTCTCCCGGCGAGTTTCCGTTAAAGTGGCTCGTAGCAAAGAAATACGACGCGGATTATGAAATTAGGAAAAGAATTGGTGGGATTTAGGCGTACGACTGGTGTTAAAGAAAATAGCGAAATTCCAGCTAGGAGTTTTTAGTTAGACTGTAAGGTTTCATTGGTAGTACATTTGTCTTACTAACTTTTTAAATCCGCTGGAATGGTGGCATAATTATGGAAATTCTGCTTAATCCGGGATTAAAGAGCTTCGTGTAACGCGGTGTCACCAAGTAAGGATTTCAAATTTAACTCGTATTTTGCATTTCTAACAGAGCTCAACTAGGCTTTATTTTGGTAGAAGCAGCTTAGCTTGGTCAACTCACATTATAAAAGATGAGATGCTATACTGTGTAGGACCCGGTTTGGTCCTGATCCGTGCTTGGCCCAACGTCTAAATACATATTACGCGACTAAATAAAGTGTTCGTCGTAGTAAAAAAAATCCCGCTTAATCATTGACATTCAGTTTCCTACCGTTGGCTGGCTCCGACAGCTCAGTGATCAAACACCGACGGCGCTCGTGCCGGGTTCGGAACGGTTTACTGAGTCTTAGTTTTTTGCTCCAGTGGAAAAGCACCCTTATCTCTCGACAACCTACCTACGACCCTAATGCAAGTCAAGTCAATCACCAAACAAAATATCTAAGCAAATGTTAACCCAATATTTTCCATTACTCAACCGAGAAAAGTTTGAAGTATCGTTAGCGCAGCAGCACTATTTAAAAACTAATTTATATTCAAAAATAAATGGAGTCATATTGATGACCACTTTAGCCTAGTTGGTTTCGGGTTCAAATCCCAGTAAGGGGTTTTTTTTGTGTGATAAGCACGAATATTTGTTCGTGTGTCATGGATGTTTTCTATATATTTAAGTATTTATTTATCTATATAAATATGTTTATCTTCGTCTAGTACCCATAGTACAAGCTTTGCTTAGTTTGGGACTTGGTCGATTTGTGTACGATTGTCCGCAAATATTTAAATTAATTATTTCTAATTAATTAATGTTGTCTTGGGATTCTAACTGCCGTGATCTAACCGGATAACCATGTTAGTAATAAAAACTCGACGAAGGTACTTCTTTCTAGCCCTGGCACTGTCGTTCTGCAAAAGGTACATAATAATACAACGTATATATGTTACTAACTATAAATCTAACAGAGCATAGATACAGATTTATATAAATAAACGGTTTGCACAATCGCTATTCATATTTAACAAATTACGAGTAAAGTTAATTTGTTTGAAAACCTTTGTAATGTATTTCAAAAACAAGTTTGACGATTCAGTTTAAACGCTTGTTTTGTTAAAATAATAGTAGAACAGTTCCAAATTGAGTACAACTTCACCATACATCATGCAACATTTACCAATAATAATTGTGTGGTTATTGCATTTATAAACTTGCATAAAATTGTAACTTGATTATACCTATCGCTGTTTGATAGTACAACTCTAAACGCAGTTTGCGTTCTATTATTGCAAACGTAATGGCAGTATTTAAATCACGTTTAATCGGGGATTTCAGATATGAAACAAATGAAACACGATATTGGAGTTCACTTACCATAATGTCCCCTTACACAACATGGCCGGGGGCATACGTATGTCGATATTGCATTCGATGCAGTGATATGGGTTTAATTTTACAGTATTAAGTTGACTCTATTATGAATCGCAATAATAGTATTGGGAGCCTGTAGCACAGAATATATATATTGTACTTACCTACAGAAGTTCCTATGTCGAACTTAACCAATGTTTATAAGCTAGAAAATTCGAATCATGGCACCCCGAGGGGTAATCACGTAACGTTTCGAACGTGCGTAAAGATAGTATAACTGTCATTTTAACGTATAACAATTTACATTTAGGTCTGCCTAACATAAGTACAATGCATTATGCACATTTTCTCCAAAAAAATAATTTCTTTTGGATTGTTGACAATCTAATATTCTACCATCAAATTGAGTAGTAATTATTATGTATGATAACAATAAAATTGCAAAAAGGTTGGGAAAGTTTGATTTGAGAAAAAAGAGCAATCACAAATTATTGCCCCGCACAGAAACATTAATAAACTCAGTCGTTTAATTACATCGGAGCCGAGATGTAAAAAGTGCTCATTCGCACTTAGTACGTAATAGTGAAAATATATTTATTTGTCGTGAATATATCCCAACTTTGATGCATTTAAAAAGAGTAACCTTATTACAAAATGTTACCTTACCATAAGAAAGTTCACGATTACATTTTTATTACCCAAACCTCTTTCTCTTTATGTACATGTTTGGTTTTTCCTAATATATCTTATATACCGCCGCTATCTAGCCACCTTGGATTCGATTGATAGGCGTGCCAGGAAGCTCATTGGTGACGAAGATTTAACTGAGGCACTGGAACACACCGTAGAAAAGTTGTCTGCTTATCGGTGTTCTACAGGATACATTTCGGGGAGTGTGCGCTAGGATTGCACGAATTAATCCCGCCCCCACCATTTCGCTATCTTGGGAGTATTTAGGCGCGGTCGTGGGTTCCACCCTTATGTTGTTGATTTCCACTGATTCGCACAAAGCGCTTTGCTTCCAGTTTTCTGGCGAGGACAGCTACATAGAACTCACTTCCGTCAAACCTTTTCCCAGCTACTTATAACTTGGATATTTTCAAGACGAGAGTGAATAGGCACTAATCTTGGTTTGCATGCAATACCCTCGACCCAATCATCGCTAGCCATCAAGTGAGATAGTGGTCAAATGCGTACCAATATATCGTCCCTTGATTGCGAAAATCGCTTAAGCTCCGTTTTGGACAAAACTGAGATATTAATACTGTTAGATTATGCTTTTCCAGATCTACATGCTACAAAAGCCCATTTTTCGATACGTGGCTCCATTCCTGATTTAGTTTAAAGATAAGGTTAGATAACAACGATTTTTAAGATAATCTACAAGCCAAAACCTATTAAGTCTATGTTATAAGTATTATATATTGAACAAAACTTGCAATTTAATAACATTAAAATTATGCTAACCGGATATACTAGATTTTTGCAGCCAGCGATAACACAAAAATGTGTGTTTTATAATCTGACAAAATATTCTAACCACCACATAATATGTTTTGCCAGACAACCAAAAGAATCAATAGTTTAAATTGTTCAAAAGCAAAAACAAACTAAGTGTAATATAAGCGGTTTTTCTTGTTACGTTTCATTCTCGAAATCACACATTATTCATTAAACCAAAACCGCCTAAGTGAGCTTTGATGCTCCTTGCATGCATAATGATACTATTGTGCAAATATGCATATGCATACTCCCATTGCAGCAAAAACCACCTAACTGCATGAAACCTAGTATTGAGTAAAATGCAAATGAAGGTGAAGGGCCAATAATTACTAATGTATTTTCATGTTTTTACATGAACAGTCGCTTTGCTAAACTTGTATGGTAGTTTGATGAAATGGACTAGACCTGAAAAGAAAAAACAAAAATTTAAACTGTTTATTGCATTAATTTAATTGTTACAAGTATGTCTACTAATTGCTAAACGCAATCTCAATTTTTTGAGATTATATGCTAAGCTTAGCTAATATCTATCACATTTCTAAGTTTAATCTATATAACTTAACTTATTTATATAATATAAGTGTTCGCATAACAGTATTTATTTATTTATTTTCTATTATTTTACTTATCACACATGATCTTCTTCAGGGTACATTTGATCTTCAGTGGTTTATTCTCTATAATATCTATAACCTCACTGGGTAAACTATTTAGGATATGCGGTAAGTGACTGGACCATACTCTTTGTCCATATATGTTAGTAATTTTTGGTACAGTGAAGTTCTTACTTTTGTCTAGTACACGAAATGGAGCGGGTCTTTTATACCTAATTAGTTTATCCAGGTTATAGCTATATTCTATTATAACGGCCATTTTGGCTTTATCAAATACATTTAATACTTTACAGTGCTGGAATAATTTTTCATAATTAACTGGTATTTAATTTTGAGCGGTACAATGGTTTTCAACATTCTTATTTGTATATTGTATATTCGCTGTAGGTAAGTTTTATAGGTTCTTCCATAACAAGATATTCCATAATTTATTATCGAGTCAGCCATGGCCATAAACAATAGTCGAAGTGTATTATAAGGCAAGAGAGGAGCCGCTTTGCTGAACTTGTAACCGAGTCGAGTCGTTGTAGTATTGTAAAGTGGACTGGACTTGAAATGTATTATATTACGTTCTATACTCGCTGAAAGTCTGGGGCTTGATTCCCGCACTGGAATATAGATATATAATTTTAAGTACGCAATTCTCACCAAAAAATATTCAATTGCCTGCATTTGGTAGTATACTTATAAGTAGTCTGAATTGTCCTATGTTATAAAGTCTGCTTTTACTGTGCAAATATAAATAGCATAATTAACAACGTTGTCGCTCTCGCTCACGCATAATGTGGCTCAGTGAGCTGTACAATTCGCAAGCATGTCTTTTAAAAAAAAAGTATTTTTTTTTATTCTGAAAAAGTAACTCATAAAATAAATTCTATGTAATTAAAAAACCAGTTCGATTAACAACGAACGATTTTCGGCCCAAGCTGAAGCATAGAACTTCGTTCGCTTAAGTAATGTAGACGGCATTTTACATTGTTTGCAATAAACTTAGGCCCCGGTCAGCAGTATAGTAACGAAGTATCAGTGTTTCTAATGTTACAAATTTGACAAAAATCAGGTAAGAGTTTTGATGTAGGTTACTATTACAAAAGATAATGTAAATAAACCACTCAAAATTAAAAATTAGTGATAACGTGCCAAAACATTGTACACGTATTTTCTAATTATAAGTGCTTTTAATTCCTAAATTTCAAAATTAATTCAAGCAAAACCTACTTACTGAATCGTGATTTTTAAATAAACTCAAATACTTAAGAATCTGAAATCGTTTGAAAACTTTATATTAGGTCAAACGGTTATACATTTACATGAAAAAGTATTATAAATCGAAAATTACGATCTACGGCTATTATTTTAGGTGACACAAAAAAAAAGTGTCTTCAGGAAAAACTTAACTGCAACACTTTTTACGGTAAACCCTAAATTTTATCCTCTTATCTTAAACAAAAAGTAAATTTAGTCAAAATTCTTAATAAACGATAAACTGTTCATATAAAAACACGAAAATGCTTAAGCTGTTATTGGTCCATCATAGAAATATTAACATGCAAATTTTTAAATGCGTTTTTTTGAAACTACATGTCATGCAGTTAAGCGGTTTTCGCAGCCAAGGGACGATATTATGTACGTAATAAATAAAATAAAAAACAATTTTATCTGTGAGTCAAGTGCCCAGGAAGCATAGGTAGGATATTTATATTTTATTTAGAATAGGTACGCATATTTTGACCACTTTCTCATCTGATGGACAGAAATGATGAGGTCGAGGTTGTAACATGCGTAGCTGCATGCATGCTAGGTAGTGCCTATTCACTCTCATCTTTAAATATCCAAGTTAGCTGGAAAACGGTTTGCTGGAATTGAGTTCCACTCTTAAGCTGTCGTCGCGAGAATATTTAGTCAATATAATTGATCCCGTCTGTCAATAAAATGAACACTAGCCCAAATTCCGTTGTGATATATGATCAACAATAGCTGCCATCCGTTTGGTGACATGCCGCGATTGTTTTGCTTTTTTTATAAACGAAAACCAGGACACAGGGCTGGCTTGGCTATTTGGGAAAACTCGCATTGTTTCGCTGATATTCTGTTTTAGTGGTCCGTAATGTTTTAGAACACTTCTTTTTATATTTATGTTGAGGTCAATTAATTCTTTATTTTATTAGTGGTTCTGTGAGCTGTACTGTAACTCCAAGTGGGGATAGTCTCGAAAAAAAAATTGATGATCCAAAATCTCAATATTTTTTTTATACATACTTCCACCTGCGACTTAGATAGACCATTTAAATTACAAAAACGTGCTATTCGTATCATTAGCGGAAAGTCATACGACCATCCTGCAAACAATCTATTTAAGGAGCTTAAGATACTTACCCTTCCCAGTGTTTACATATTAACCGCTTGCAAGTATGTTAGGGCCAACGTGCACCAATACGCTACCCATTCGTCGGCTCGTTGGAACAACCGCTTATTTATCCCGCGGTGCAGGCTCGCAAAGACCCAGAAGTCACTTGGGGTCTTAGGCGCAAAATTGTATAACTTGCTACCAGAGGAGATAAAACTATCAAAAACTGAAAAAATGTTCGACAACAAACTTAAAACTATGTTAAACAACATAGCATGCTACAGCGTTGACGAATTTGTTGAGACGTGCACTGGCCCTAAGTATTAGGAGCACCTACATAACATTACAGTTAAGGCATCACTATTTAGTAACTAATATTTTTGAATTAAAACTTCCTGTATCACTCAGACATATAAAGCTATATGCGACCTTATTTGACATCCGATGTAATTAATTAATAATACTACTTATTATGTACATACCTGACTTGTAAAACATTGACTTTTATGAATAAATATCTTGTATCTTGACTTCGTCTGAGTGGACTCTGGATAAAAAATATACTGTTGTTTAATCCAAACTATGAACTATCTTCGAGCAAAATATCTTTTAAATCGGTTAAGCCGTTTGAGCGTGATTGAGTACCAAACATCCAAACACCTACACATCCAAACTTTCGCATTTATAATATTAGTAGGATAGTAGGTAGGATTACCAACTGCAATTCTGGGCCAAGCTGAAACGTATAGCTTCGTTCGGGTTCGTTCGCTCGTTCAAAAATATAACGTTACCCAGAAGAGGGGTAATACGTAACGCATTGTACGCTCGTCAGATAGATCTAAATGTCACTTTTTGTGTGGGAAAATTACAGTTGAGTTGTTCTAACGCGCGTTCGAAACGTTACGTGATTACCTCCCCGGTCGTGCTTTAGGGAAATGCCGAAATAGTAATTTACGTAGGTATTGTGTGTACAAAGCGCGAGAGTTTAAAGTATAAAATCGAGTTCTCACAAGAAATAACATATATATATTAAAAGAACATCAAAACCATTAGAAAAAAATCCAAGAAAGGCCTCTAATCTAAGCCAAAAATGAGTCCATGTAGAGCCTGTCTTCGCCCACATGAATGTTTTATATTAATGATTAGACCGTAAAATCACATACGCACACAAATGTGAAAATCTGTAATTTGTACAAAAAAAAAACGTGCAGGGTCAAACTGACTACAGACACAAAACATAATAAAACAGAATTCAATCTTATTCGTTAAGTCAAAAATACTTCTGTCCGCACCGATCGCAGTTTTGAAACTACCTATACTCTTATTATTTGGGAGAGTTTAAAAACAAAGACATACAATGTAAGCAAATAAGTGAAGTCATAATTACTTATGAGGTGGCTGGAACGACTTTGGTACCTGAAACAACAGAATAATAAGTTAATTTAGTCAGTAGAAAAAGTCAAGAATTCAACAGTTTGCCTTTCACTTAGTTCCTTAGCTTGAATAGGTTTCTGTCAAAAATTACATTTTTGGGGGATGTAGGACACTAAGCCGCAGTTTTCAAGTAAACCATCAAACAGTCATGATATCAATATTAATGATTGAAATATAAGCCAGCAATCCCCGGAACCTTTAACTAGCAAAATCTTAATCCTAATTGGAAAAAAATTACGTTATTCATACGAGGGCAAATACGTCGCTCACTATTCACATGAAAGCCGGAATACCGACCCTCAGGAATTCAATTATACTTTTCAAAAGCCTCCCAATGTATGACGGATTTCCGTTGAGAATCCCGTCTTAAATGATTTTGCTTCTTGAAATCTGTCTCAATTTCGTTTCGTTTCACTCCTCTTTGCAATTTCGCCCATATTAAAGTGGAGGCGCTTGAGTGACAGCGAGTGCACGCTTCAAAGAAAAGCGCTATAATTGAAAGAGGATTGGAAAAACATAAACGCGTTTTATTTTAATTAAACCCGTTCAGTAAACGTGTATAACTTACTTCAACGATTCCAATGTATTGCAACGTCTTTGGTTAAGAGATGGCTGATCAGAACGGTTCGGAAAACACCTTCTAGTAAAGACTAAACTATCTCCTTGTAGAGTAACAACAACTAAAATGCTATATCAGACACAAACTTAAATTTCAAACTGAAGCTTGAGTTTGCCCCCGGGCTGCGATTCCATTGACAGAAGGTGAAATATTTTATCGAAAGCAATGTGTTACCACTTTGAAGTCGCTGTCTTTAAAAATCAGAATAACAGACACATCAATTTGGGGATATATACAGTGTGTGTCTACGACCCGGGCTTTTATTAAGACTGATGATAATATGCTTCGTTAACAATCGTTTGCACTCATTAGTAAATCATAACTATGTAAATTAACTGCACAATTAAATTTCCAAAATCCGAACCTTCAATGTACTAGGTGTATGACGTCGTACTAACAAAAGTATGAAGAGCTGGTATTTACACTAACTTGTCAATTTACTTCGCTGTACATTGCTGGCAATTAAACATTTGTTAGAAAATTAACAAAGTCTGAAATTTAGTTTATTAATTAAATTAATATCATGATTACATTATAAATATACGTAATTTTAACCTCCTTTAAAAAAAGCCCGGGTCGTAGACACACACTGTATATATCCTCTGTAACAGTTTACTAAGCAGAAACGTCTGCTATCTACTCGTATTTCCAAATTACAATTAAAAGTAAAAAAAAATTTTTTTTGCATGTTAAGCAGAGGTCGTGTGCTCAAATCCCGCTCGTGGCGATTATTTTTTTAAATTTTCATCTTGATTGGAATATATATCCTCGGTCTGTGTTGACAGAAGACTGTGGGTATAACAGTCCTAAAATTGCATGCTAAATAGCGTCTGGCGGGAGGTAAAATGTATGAAGACTATCTACCGCCGCCACCACTCGCTGTAGCCTGCCTATGGCCGGTACCCGCTCCACGTTGGTGCCCGCTAACATTGACACCCGACCCTCTAGACTATAACCATATTTTATATGTACGTACGAAATACGTCTTGCTGCTAACGCGATTTGAGATGTCTTTACTGGATTAAGAAGGTCTTCGAGTGAATACTACCGTTTATTTATGTATCGTAAACATTACGCTGTTTATGGGACTGGCTGATAACTCGTACTTGGATACAAAACGAATTAGAAGCGAGTTAGAAACTTCACCGTTTCGGAGGGTTCATTTCAATATTGACGAATATTTGAGGATATGGAAACATCGTAATACAGAAAAAGTTATAAAATAAAAGACTCTGAATTTCATATCTTACATGCAAAAAGAAACAACTGTATTTTCATAACTCCTTTGTGTCTTAATATTGTCTGAGCAATAAGGATTTTTTTATTCATCGTTAGAAACCTAATGAACAACAAGCCTATCTCAATGCTCAGATTATTACTGCTTATGAAGCACGTATTCCGTATTCATGTGAATTAATGATATCAAAATAAATTCGGCTAATAACACATGAAAGTTAATTTGCTAAGATAAGCCCGCTGCATGGATAAGGCTTTACTTAATTAGCCTGAGTACTCCATGTTTGTATGTGTAGGGGGGTTGAGACTGTCTAAGGCCTTGGCCACGACTTCAAGCGGCCGCGGCAGTGTGCAGATACGTGTGAGAACGCAGCATCTCGCTCCCGCCTATGGTGAAGTGGCCAAGTCCTTAAAGCTGCGTTTTTAAATAAAAGGGGTGATTGGCGGAGTGGGTCTCTTTCCCAGATATGGGCCATCACAATCATTCAATTGCGTTGCCAAGGAGCGATTATGTACCAGAGGGGTAATCACGTAACGTTCCGAACGCGCGTCGGTACGATTTAACTGTCAATTATCCATAAAAAAAAAAAAAAAAAAAAAAAAAGTGACATTTAGACCTACCCGACGTTCGTACAATGCGTTACGTGATCGACCTACTGGCGTGGGTGTTTCGATTCTCGCTTGACAGCCTGCTCGTGCTCACATTTCTGTTTAAAATATGTCATGACCTTAGAGTTTAGATATCTACAGAGGAGCTATATGCGTTGCAACAATATATGGAACGGAAAGGCTCCTATGCAGCTATATTAAGAACTGGTCTTAAAAAGGCTGACGGCTTACAATAAACCACCTACTTAATTTGGGCGCGTAATGTTTTATTTGCCGCAACCTCATACTAACTCAGCTGCGGCAAATAATAAAAGCGGCCAAGTACGAGTTGGACTCGCACATGAAGGGTTCCGTTAAATAAATTGCGGTTTACGATTTATGACGTATTGATAAAAAAGCGGCCAAGTGCGAGTCGGACTCGCACATGAAGGGTTTCAGTGAAATAAATTGCGGTTTACTATTTATGACGTATTAAAAAAAAACTACTTATTAGATCTCGTTCAAACCAATTTTCGGTGTAAGTTTGCATGGTAATGTACATGATATATTTTTTTTACTTTTATCATTATCTTATTTTAGAAGTTACAGGGGGGGCGGACACACATTTTACCACTTTGGAAGTGTCTCTCGCGCAAACTATTCAGTTAAGAAAAAAATTACATTAAAAACCTCAATATCATTTTTGAAGACCTATCCATAGATACCCCACAAGTATGGGTTTGATGAAAAAAAAAATTGAGATTCATTTGTAAGTATGGGGAACCCCCAAAATTTATTGTTTTTTTTCTGATTTTGTATGAGAACCTTACTGCGGTTTACAGAATACATCTAGTTACCAAGTTTCAACAGCCTAGTTCTTATAGTTTCCGAAAAAAAGTGACTGTGACACACAGACGGACAGACATACATGACGAATCTATAAAGTGTTCCGTTTTTTGCCATTTGGCTACGGAACCCTAAAAAGTGCAACTATGATAAGTAAAACGAATGATATATCTCCTTTCTGTCACACTTATTGAGATTGGTATACTACAATTTCGCTCGGTCGTGGTATTTTTATTACCATAGTAATTTTATTATACCACGTCGGTGGCAAACAAGCTTACGGCCCACCTGATGGTAAGGGGTCCAGAGTATTATAGGTCCATGGTTATTACTCTCATCAATCTTCAAAATCGTCTTTCAAAATCAGAATTACAGAGACATGAAACAACACTGATAAATAATCCTACGCACCTCTTTCAATCAATGGTCTTATGTTGTGTTGCGTTCCGTGGGTCACGTACGGTGCTGTCTGAAAATCAGCGCTGTAGGTGTCTGTCTGACACCTCGGCATAATGCTGAGACAGCGACCTATTCACTGCCGCGAAGATACACACAATATGTGTTAAATTGCCTACTCCCTTTGTCTCTGTGTGTCTTTTGTGTAGTAAATAAATGTCTTCTTTCTTTCTTTTCTTTCTTTCTTTCTTTGGTTTCGCGGCTCTGATCCTTAAATCTGATGCTTGAATATTCATTATTACATTTTCGTTCAGTTTTGAGCCACTTTCTCACCCTCGTCTGTACTTTTGTCCTGGTTTACCAAAATGAAATGACCAACAAGACTTTCGATTTAAAAAAAAACCTAAGCGCTAATCTGGCTAAGCGGCATCACGAGTGCTAACGAATACGGAACACCTATTTGGTTCAAGAAATGTCGAGCGATATTCGACCTCAAAAACGTGAATGATTTGTTTCATTATATTTTAATTTATCTGTGACTCACGGGAGTTTTCTATATATAAATAAAAAACCGGCCAAGTGCGAGTTGGACTCGCGCACGAAGGGTTCCGTACCATTATCTATAAAAACGGCAAAAAAATCACGTTTGTTGTATGGGAGCCCCCCTTAAACAAATATTTTATTTTGTTTTTAGTATTTGTTGTAATAGCGGCAACAGAAGTACATAATCTGTGAAAATTTCAACTCTCTAGCTATCACGGTTCTTGAGATACAGCCTGGTGACAGACAGACGGACAGCTAAAACTTAGTAATAGGGTCCCGTTTTACTCTTTGAGTACGGAACCCTAAAAAAACTATTTGTAAGCTACGATGCTACAGACAGGCATACATATATGCTCAAAGATTCACATATTAAACTTATAACACCCGTCTTTTGCAACTTGTGTTAAAAATAATTTAAACTGAAAATATTCTCTTTATACACCAATAAATCCACCAGCTCGCTATCGACCATTAAAACAATTCGCACACAGTTCATACATCGACACTAATCCGCGGGCACTAAAGAAGACAAACGATTGCAATAAAATAACAAATGCCGTTTTTATTACGTTTCCAATACAAAAGTGAGTCGTTAAGTCTTTCTAATAGCCTGTAATTCCCTTAACGGTGCACAAATAGGTGAGATGACTTGGCGTTTTAAGTCGATTTATAATAGCTCGATGGAAGACTAAGAAACAGAATGAAAGGAAGGCTAAAAGTAGGAAGGTAAAATCCTGGCAGACTAACTACCCTTGAATGAGAGAGATGCTGGAAGTTAGAGCATAAGGACGGTTGTTTACAAAGGTTTAAAGATTCAAAAGATGTACAAAGGTAGTTTAGTGAAAAAACTTTTTCCACTGGCCAAGTGAAATTAAATCTTACTTAAGTTTTTAGGGTTCCGTAGCCAAATGGCAAAAAACGGAACCCTTATAGATTCGTCATGTCTGTCTGTCTGTCTGTCTGTCTGTCTGTCCGTCCGTATGTCACAGCCACTTTTTTCCGAAACTATAAGAGCTATACTGTTGAAACTTGGTAAGTAGATGTATTCTGTAAACTGCATTAAGATTTTAAGACAAAAATATAAAAAAAACAACAAATTTTGGGGTTCCCCATACTAAGAACTGAAACTCAAAATATTTTTTTTCATTAAGCCCATACGTGTGGTATCTATGGATAGGTCTTCAAAAATTATATTTAGGTTTCTAACATAATTTCTTTCTAAACTAAATAATTTGCGCGAGAGACACTTCCAAAGTGGTAAAATGCCCCCCCCCCCCCCCCCTGTAACTTCTAAAATAAGAGAATGATAAATCTAAAAAAATATAAATGATATACATTACCATGCAAACTTTCAACGAAAATTGGTTTGAACGAGATCTAGTAAGTAGTTTTGTTTTAATACGTCATAAATCGTAAAAAGCAATTTATTTAACGGAACCCTTCATGTGCGAGTCCGACTCGCACTTGGCCGCCTTTTTTAACAAAAATACCAATTTTCTAGTCTAAGTACCTCAAATTTGCCGAACCAAATTAAAATACTGTGCAGGAATAGTATTTTGTGTCTCAAGGGAGCAAAATATGTTATTTACGGCGAGGGTGGTATACATATTGAATTACAATAGAATCCTGAGACTGGCTTTTCACACTTTCTATGAGGAAAATTTAAATCCTTCATTTGAGGGCGACAATGACTCTTTTCTTAATAGCAGGATCAGGGAAGAAAAGTACAACTTTGATCCCCCAATTGAGGGCAACAATAATTCTTTTCTGAATAGCAGGTGTGAAAACACGTACGTACGTACGGAACAAATGCCTTGGTCTAGTCCTCGCCGGCCTTCGACCCCGCGGCAGACCTAAGAAGCGATGGCTGGATGTCGTGAAGGCCGACATGAGCAAAAACGGGCTCACAAAGGAAGAAACCCTGGATCGTGCAAAGTGGAGGAAAGCGAGTAGGAAAGCAGACCCTGGCAAAGGCCGGGATAACGCAAGGTACTAGTAGAAGAAGAAGAAGAGCGGGTGTGAAAACACTTTTTCACTTCTCATGCTCGCAAAGTTCGCCTTTGTGCTGGATGTATGCTGCACAAAATGCCACTGTTATCTTATCTTATCTTATCTTATCTTGGTGAGGGCCCTTTCGGATGCACTTCGACCCAGTGGAATTTTTTGTGCATTTTGCCCTCTCCTTTATACCTGCTCCCAGGCTTGCCACTGTTATGCTCTAGTGCACAAAGTAATTGTTTTAAAGACTAGGATAATCGGGCCTAACAGCCACACACATAATAAAACTAATAACTTCGTAGAATAAACTTGTCATTTGATTTGATTTGCTTTAATAAATTTCACATCCGTGTTTTCCTTTACTAAATGAATAAAACCAGATAAAATAGGAGTCAATTATTGGTACCGAAACATTATATTACTTGGCAGTATGAAGTACCTAAGTCTAATATCACGTGTCGAAAATTAAACATAAAAACTTTAGGAATGAGCTAGTATTTAGTTTAATTTTGCAATTATTCGTTTTTTCTCGCAATCGAAGTGAAAAGCAGTGTGTATAACTCGGGCATAAATTAGCCATTTAACCCCTCGACTTAACTATCCACCCTCGCCAGTGGCTCGGGTGGATATAAACGTCTCAGGCTAAATGGCTCGTTTTATGCGCTTGTTGTACAATCTACTATTCTCACTTTATCTGTAAATCGTTAAGGTCACCTAGCTGCAGTGAAAAGTTACCCCGCGTTCGTGCTCGTAGATCATTCCGCACTCTTTTGCTAACGGTGCACAAACGCGCATTACGTATGTAATAAGTGTAATAACGCCATACTGGCCATAAACAAGGCCTTAAAACATGGCAAGCAAAATCTCCGTCATGCGCTTTGCTGGATTTCTCTGGCACTGCGGTCACAAAATAACGTTTGTTCGTAGTGATGTACCGTTGCCAACTTGGAAACCCGTCGACTGAACTGGGAAATACTATCGAACTGTAATTTTTCCATATAAAATTTGACATTTAGTTCAGGTAGTAGCATTCTACCTTACGTTCGTACAATGCGTTACGAGATCGACCAGCTGAGGGGTAATCACGTAATGTTCCGAACGCGCGTCGGTACAATTTAACTGTAAATTTTCCATATAAAAAGCGACATTTTAGACCTACCCGACGTTCGTACAATGCGTTACGTGATATGATATGATACGTAACGCATTCTACGAACGTCAGGGCAGATCTAAATGTCAATTTTTGTATAGGAAAATGACGGTTCAATTGTTCTAACGCTCGTTCAAAACGTTACGTGTTTAGCCCTCTGGTCACTTCCTTTATTTTATATCGTCTCTCACAAGAGTACCTCGTGTATACACTCGTGTTTAAAATCTATCTATCTTTCACGGTTAAAATGGGTTGTTTTATGCAATTTTTGTACAATGTACTATTTCACATAATTAAATCTTATAATAATTTGGGAGTAAAATCTAAAATGTTACACAAACATTTATTTTTGACCAGCAAAAATGCTGGCAACAGACATTTCCCAGTAATGTTGCCAGTAGCAGTATTCCTAGTAATGTGAATATTGGTAAAGACACATCAGTATCCATGCGAGTCGTATAGAATTTTGGATTATCTAGCAGCTCGGCTCTGTTTACGTGGGAACTAGGGTAATCTCTTTTAACAAAGGACGTCACTGGATAACTAAGCCGTGGTGGATGACTGAACAGAGGATACTTCATTATTTTGAACTTAAAAGTATTGTTGTTCTGGGTAATATTGCTAACAACCATTGTATCAAAATAGAAGAGAATTGCTTTAAGGGGGATATTTTTTGGTTCCTTTGCACGAACGTTTCAGATAGGCTTTATGAATAATGCATGTTTATATAGGTACCACGTCGGTGGCAAATAAGCCTGTTTGTAAGCTGTTACCGTAGCCTATGGAAGTCTACAACTCCAGAAGACTCACATGCGCGTTTGTCGATCCTACTCAAGACTTCAAGTATTAAATGACACATACTTAGGTACTCAAATGTATAAAATCAAACTGACACTTACAGAAAAGTCGCGTGACAAAGCCTTTATATCTGAGGGGTAATCACGTACCGTTCCGAGCGCGCGTCGGTACAATTTAACTGTCAACTTTCCATATAAAAAGTGACATTAAGATCTACCCAACGTACTAGCTTATACCCAATACACCAACACAGTGAGCCCCTTTTTTTGTTTAGGGGGGGAAATGCGTTACGCATACCACCCGGGTGCAGGGGGTGACCCGAGTGGTTATGTGGAACTCCCGTACGGGCTAATGAGACCCACGGTGTACCCACTAAAAACCCCCCTACTTGCCACCTCGCCGCCTTGTGGCGAGGTGACGGGAACGCTTGTGCACACATCCGCGACCCCGCCGGCGGCAGCCGCCCACAAGCGGCTCCTTCGCGGATGCCCGGGGGCCCTCCACGTGAGGCACGCCAGATGTTTTGGCGCGCCTACCTCCTCGATCTCCACCTGTTCAGTAGCGGACCCCCCTGAGTCCGCTACGAGGAGATCATGGGCGCGGAAAATCCAGCACCCGGTGGCGGATTAGGTCTGTGGTTCCGCCACCGACCACGACTCGGCCGCAGAGGATAGGGAAAGCGGAGCACCGTAATACCGGCATTCCTCTTCCTCTGCGGTCCCACCAATGCCGCTTCAGCAGAACGGCCCCGCCAAGTTCGCAGGGGGTAGGGAGAGTGGCGCACCGTTATACCAACACGCCTCGCCCCCTGCGATCCCACCTCGGCCGCAGAAGATAGCGCGTGAGAACTTCTTCTGCGGTCCCTCCCCAACGCATCCTAAGCGGGCTTAGGCAAGCCCGCTAGGAGCACCCTCCTCGGGCCAGCCGGCAGCCCAAACAGGCCGGCCCTGGGTGCCTCTTAGCTTCGCCGTGGGTGACCAGTCCACGGTTACTAAGCCCCCCCCCCCCCCCCCCCCCCCGCCCCGACAAGGCGAGCACCCTCGGGGGGGCACAGTGAGCTCTAAGCCAACTAGACAGATTAACGTTTTTTCGAGTTCGACATCGAATAACAGGCTTCTTATTAGGCGCATAACACATGAGGCAATTCGGCATCACGCAATGTGGAGTTGCGCGTTTACGGGTTTAGACTTTACTATAACGATGTATGTATGACTAGCAAAAACAAGTTAAATTATGGTCATAAAACCGAGACATAAGGAATTCGATCGGCTGATTTTCAGAGCATTGTGTGGTGACGAAGGGCCAGTATTTTTCACACGCGGGGCCGCAGTCTTGAGTGGTGACGAATAGGCGTAACTATATTCAAAAGGCTACCGAGCGACACCGTGCAGCCGCCTCTTAACGGGGCCCACACGACGCAGCGCACCGCGGTGATAAAACGCCTCGTGTGTTCTCCGCCACTTCTACGCCTTATTCATTTCTTTGGATAATATTCTCACAAACAAGTGGCCAAAATAAGACTGTAACGACAACAATAATAAGAACATAGGGACATCATCATCATCATCATCATCATATCAGCCGAAAGACGTCCACTGCTGGACATAGGCCTCCCTTAAAGAGTGCCAAAATGGCCGTTCCTGCGCTACTCGCATTATTTTAATATTTTAGCGCTCCGAAAAGGCGATGGCGGGACGACCTTTAGGTATACATTTTGTACAGATTGGCGAACACTAGCACTGGACCGAGACAAGTGGCGGAAAAAAGGGGAGGCCTTTGCTCAGCAGTGGGACACAATATAGGCTACAAAAAAAAAATTAGCGCTCATCATCATCATCATCATATTAGCTGAAAGACGTCAACTGCTGGACAAAGGCCTCTTCCAAAGAGGTAGTGCTAGTGCCACAATGACCGGTACTGCACCAGCTGCATCCAGCGAACTCTCGTGACCTTTAATAAGTCATCAATCTTATGTAGTTAGGCCATACACGTTATGGTTTACCGGAGAGGTCAACCACGACCTGTGCAGTTTTTTAGCCCTGCGCAGGCAACCGGACCAAATTCGAAAATCGATTTTGCTACGGTAGCGCAACTGTACACCCAAACGTCCCCATACACGCTACCTGACCTGTGCAGGCAAACCTGCACAAGTAACCTGTGCGGTGGACTGGAACGTGTATGGACAACATAACTTTTAGCGATTTGAGCGTTTCTCATGACACATTAACTCAGCGCGCAAGTCAAACAAGCCTGCAAAACACATTGAAATTTAATGGAAATATGAAATGTGTCTCTTGACCCAGATTTGCGAATGATTTATCTGTAAGAAGATGTCCTAGGTGACTTTGTCTGAGCGCTCAGTCTGCGGTGTAGACACTTTTAACCCTTCAGTCGCATAATCTAGGTCCGACCCATGTAACTGTGTTTGGTTAATGCTGTCATGGTTAGGTAAGTATTCAATCAGTTCCAAGAAGCCTGGCTGAAATTGCTGAACACTTAACAATTGGTGAATGTATAATGTGGTAACTCCATTAAATATAAGTAATTTAATAATTTAAGTGCCCCATTATGCCCTAAGTCATCAGAACAGTTTCAGCTAAAAGCCTTTAAATTTCTTTTGAATTTATACTTACTTTTAAAGTGACAGCGCTTTGACCGCCGTGTTTAAGTAAAATCACTTTATTTAACTGGGATTTGTTAAAATTTATCAATAAGAGGGTAGGTAAATGTTTTATTTTAAATCCGTAGTTATTAAACATTTAATAGTGCGCCAAAATATTGAATAAGAACGAAAAACAAACACTATGCCAGGTATATTCATTCACTGCCAAGAATCGCTACGCGCTATGATCGTCGCCGATTCCGTGGTTTTCCTCGTATGTAAAACGACTACGGAGTGCGGATTCCTGGCAGTTAAAGTGTTACCTATACAAATTCTCAACTTCTCAACAAAATGATCTCAAAGCACCAACAATTAAAAACCCGATGAATACCCGCACTGCGCCATCCGCAAGCGGATAAAAAAATCGAAAATAAAAAAAAAACAACAAATCCTCAATTATGTGTTCGGGAACCATTAGAATATCCGCCATTGCACCGCCATGGCTGACTAGATTTCAAATCATGGCCAACTCTACCAGACCAGACCAGACCACAACCCACCACCATACCCACCAGACCAAATTTTCATAATAACATCGATTATCGATGTTATTATGATTTTTCATGCATCATAATAACACTGGCACAGATAAAACGCTGATGTTACGTTACTGGTTGCAATAATGTTGGTCATTATATATGGTTTCCGAACACATTCTAGAGGATTTATGATAGTAGTGCAAATAATAGTAGTTTATGTGACTGTACATAATGAAGGGCGTTAAACACGAGTGTTTTAATGCCTTATTATGTACAGTTACGTACACTACTTTATCTATCCACATAATATCATAAGCCTCCATGATGCATTCAGGAGCCGCATATTATGACCGGCTTCGAGGCGTTGTTTTCTGGCAGTTGTCATAGTTTTTTTTTTTATTCAGAGACAAACTAGGTTTGGATCCAACTATCATATCGTTCAATATCTTACTTACGTGCGACATTTGTCAAATTTGTATGAAAATTGACAATTCATTTACTGTTATTTTTTTGTTTAATATGTGTGTCCTGTGTGTTAGTGAATAAATGTATCTTTCTTTCATTTCAAACTACGACTATATCTGAGACGTTCGAAATTTGAATTAAATAATATTACCGAAATCGAAGTTATTATTTAGCAATAATAACATTTTCACAAATAAGAAATTTGTTCTAACAAAACAGTCTATTTTTATGGTGGTCATAATGTGCGGATCTAGAACGCATCATGGAGGGTTTATGATATTTGGATAGATAAAGATATTTATTATATTCTTAGTCTTCTATAAAACCCATCTTGTTATCAATCCAACTCGCACTTGGGTGATTTTTGAAGATGACTAAGTAAAAATAACAAATTTTGCTCGAAAGAACCGTGAGTAATTTGGTATATTTCAGAACGAACGGACTGAGTTGATGGGAACAGTAACATGTGGTAATTGCCTCCAGTGCACGGGCTTTGGCGAAAATCACAACTTGTTTGAGCTTGCTTTGAGCATATTTTATCGTACCTACCGTGAGCGCAATTTGCAGAAGTGCCATTATTATAAAACTGTTTAATTTCGCTGCAAAATTGTTACTTTTTTTAAATAACGGGCTGTGTAGGAAATGAAAGCGTTATTAAGGTTCACCCACGTTAATGAGGCGCGTTCATAAATAACGCTGAAAGTAAGGGTTTTCTCAAAAATAAATGTAAGGATCTTATTTTAAGCAACAACCCAATCTACACTCAGAGGCTACAAACGCAAAACAACCAAACAAGTACTCGTACACTGAAATCCCAACGAGTGACGTGTGGATCTAATTAACACATCTGCCTTCAGACTCGTTCCATTAATCACGACGGCGCCTGCGACTTAATCAGTCCCGACGATTGTCTTCTGTCCGAGCGCGTGTCGTGATTCGGGCGGGTTCCGTAGGTCGATCACGTGACGCATTCTACGCGCGTCGGGTAGGTCTAAACGTCACTTTTTATATGGAAAATTGACAGTTAAATTGTACCGACGCGCGTTCGGAACGCTACGTGATTACCCCTCTGGTAAAGATATTCTCGAGGTGAGGTATCGACCGTTCAATTTTTCGTAAGCATGGGTATTTGTAAAAAGTACTAAAAGGGTTTTCTGAAAGGTTTATGTGTGGTAACGTGTATATATGATCATGAAAACTAAACATGATTTGTTGGTATTAATTTCACAAATGGGCGAACCAAAATCTCTAGTTAGTGGATACTTTGTGTGAAAAATTTATAACATGAGTTCTTAGGTAGGTACATACATTACTACAAAGACCAGGGTGGAAGAGATTGCCTGCTCAAATGTAAACACTTAAAACCAGCAATGGACCAACGACACATTTCAATATTAAATCTGTTAAAGGAATTTCCTGCGAATATTCCTAACTTTTTGAGAATGTCTATAACATTCTGCGGGACTCGTACCAAAACAAAACCTACATCCTAAGCAGCTTCTACAACATTGACCGTAACTTACCCATGTTAAAAGCTTTGATTAATTTATCGGCATCGCATCGCAAGACATCAATCTCGTGCTCATCATGAATATCTCAAAGTTAATAGACTACTTAATCATCAAAATGTATACTAAAGTATAATTTCCTCACCAATATCTGAGTGCAGCAGGTCGATCACGTCACATATTGTACGAACGTCGGGTAGGTCTAAATGTCACTTTTTATATGGAAGTTAAATTGTACCGACGCGCGTTCGGAACGTTACGTGATTACCCCTCAAAGGCTATTTTAGCACCAACGCAATGTCATAGTCATAGTCATTTATTCATTTAACAATATCTATTGTGTTTGAATTCATTAAAAATAACAATAATATACAAAACTAAAAAGATAATAATAAATACAAACAGTTAAATTACACATCACTCCAGATCACAGTCACAATCAATATCATAAGTAGGTACAATACAACATTTACAATACAATACAGCACCTTTGAAATTTTCGTGAAAATGAGTTGTTTAGTAATCATTTTATACATTACTAGCTGTTACCCGCGACTTCGTCCGCGTAGAACATGTTATCGTCTAAATGTTTGTTTAAGGACTTAAAGAAATGAATTAAAATAATTACTTTAAAAACCAAGTTTAAACCGACTTCCATTCAGTACTTTGATAAGCCACATAGGTACATGAACATTTCCTTTCCAATTTACCACATGCACTGCTTTCCGAGAGCAAATGCATTGATTATTACAGAAAAAAACCCAATTCGCTATCTGCGGGCTGATAATATTTGAGGAGTTCCGTCGATTCCTAAAGGATCTCAGAATTAACACTTTAAGAGTTGCTACTTCAACGGAATCATGTCAGAATCTTTGACGTACTTTACATCTTTGAGGAGTTCCATAAGTCATCTGTGGTCTTCATCATCAGTTCCACTTTACCAAAATTGCAATTTCCGAAGGTAAATACACGAATTATAATAGAAAATACCGAAATCCCTACATGCGTGCCTATAAAATATGAGGGTTGCCCTCAATTTCCCTGGGATCCTATTATCAGATCCTGATTTGGTGACAATGGGACCACCTCGGAAGTATACTTTTTCGAATAAATAAAGAATTTTTGAAATCGATCCACAATTGACCGAGAAATCAACGAAACTACATAAAAAAACATACAATGGCACATATAACCTCTTCCTGTTTTTAAGTCGGTTAAAAATTTAAATTAGTTTTGTAGTCTTTTAGTATAACAGTCTAAAAGGCACTATAAGCTCTTCATAGAAGGAGTGGACTCGGGCTGGACCAGAAAACTCTGGAAATCCAGTAGGAAGCAACTCAGAATTATATCTAGGGTGTTCACAGGTCATTTCGGGGTCAATCTCTTGGCCAAGATGGGACTATCGGATAGTTTAGACTGTAGAATGTGTGGCGAGGAGAGGAGGATGCGACTATGGAACACTTATTGTGTGAATGTCATGCCCTTGCCAGACAAAGAATGAACTACTTTGGTAACGGTTACCCGCAACCAAAGGAATTCAAGGTGCTCCCGGCGAACTGCATCATCCGCTTTGTGGAAATGATGGAGCAAGCCTGGGAGCAGGTATAAAGGAGAGGGCAAATGCACAAAAGATCCCACTGGGTCGAAGTGCATCCGAAAGGGCCCTCACCTAGATAAGATAAGATAAGATAACAGTCTAAAACCGAAGTTACAAATCTCTTACCTTCAAAATGTCTTATACAAATTTAGAACCTCTTTGAACCCTCATAGTATAAGTCTGAAACCGTAGTTAGAAATTTCTTACTTTAAAAATAATTGAGGAACGTAAATAGGTAGATATATGTATGTAGGTACTTACGATTTTCTGCATTTCATTTAGAATGCAAACCTAAACTTATCGAAAGCAAGCAGACAACCACCTTCGTGCAGCACCTTGAATGTACTAATTAATTACAGATGCAGGTAGTTTCCCCCACACCACACCACCACCCCTCTTATCCTATGGGTATATCTGTGTGTTTGCCCGCGAGTTCGTCCGCGTAGAATATAAATGTTTGGTTAAGGAATGATTAAAAAAAAACCCTGAAATTGGTTCACACTCTACATTTATAGACTCTACATGTCGACTCTACATATACCTACACACTAATTATTTTTAAGAATTTTGATGTCCACAACATTAAATATCAAAATCGATGCCATATTCGTAATTAACGTCACAAAAAACCATAAAAACGACATTAATATTGATATTTAGACATTTCAACCCCATCGCACCCCAACAGGGAGATGGTATTTCATGTCCGCCACGTTGGATTTTAAAATCGTTGTTTGTTTCGTAATCAGCGACCCGAAAAACCATAGAAACAATACCCATCTTGATTTTCAGACTTTGTCACCACATTTACCCCTTTTAGGGGTTGAATTCTCAAAAATCCTTAAACATGTATTTTCTCATTTATCGTTAGGAATACTCGTTTCGAATAAAATAGTCGGACTAATCTTGTTTCCCCATACAAACTTTGGACCCCCATTTCACCCCCTTAGAGGATGAATTTTGAAAAATCCTGTCTTAGTGCGCCCCTAGACCTTATAAGGAACCTACGTGCCAAATTTGGTATCTTTAGAACCAGCGATTTGAGCTGTGCGTTGTTAATCAGTCAGTCAGTCAGTTTCTTCTTTTATATATTTAGATAACTAATAACGTAACAATATTCAGGTCGGAAAAAATATAGCATAATCTGCAAGATATAAGAAGTAATATAAATACTTTTCGTAGAAATCCATTTTAACAAAAGAAAGTAGAGAAAAAAAAACTAAAGTAAACCCTATTATTTCACATGTAACCATTTTACTGCTCCATTTTGTATCAGAAAAAGATGAAATCTTCTTCATAAAGTAATGAACAATAACTTTATTTTCTTACTGACTTAAATTTCTTAAAAATATACAGCGTTTTTTGAAATATTCCGAAAAAATATGACATTATCCGCGCTTTCGAACACGCACTTCCATCTCGCTCACGTTTATGCTCAGTGAGAGGGAGAGAAGACCATGAACCTACGGCGCCTTAAATGAATCTGTTTTATTTCATTTCAAATACCGCATTTTAAAACAAGCTATACAATACGTCGTACAGCTTTTATACGTCTTGTAAACATTCATCTCCGCTCGTCTTGAGAGCTTTTTACAAATAAAAGCCAATCAAGAAAGAGCTTCCAAAGTTTGTTCTGTACTTAGTTTCATGAACTCTAAATAAACATCGTATGTATCAAGGTTTGGTCCAATTCTTTATAGACCAACTTGATTTGTGAAAGGTATTTATTTTTTAGAAAAGTAGGGTAATGTCATCTTCTTAATAATATATTTAGACCACCACCCGGGGAAGCAACTCCACCAAAAAGAAGACCGCTGCGCTGCAGTCATAGTTAAAGTCCTTGGAGTCTTCATTTCTAAGACTGGAATCTTTGTCTTAGACTCTAGTGATTGAATCGAAGCTCAAGTTCTTTTCAACTTGGAGGGACTTGAGAAAAACTACCGAAAATCGTTCTGAAACCGTTTTGAAAATACAACTACATGCAGTGCCAGCGGCACTCGATAAATTATTTGTACAAGTACCCTTTATTTTTTATTTATGTTTTACTTAAGTAATAGTTTAGTGTCTTAGTGCGCTCATAACAATTTTTTGTTTTTAATTATGTGTTTATCTCATGTAAGTGAATTGTACAATTCTTTATGAGATTAAATGATCTTAAACCTTAACCTAACTACCTACTTACTCTACCACGTACTTTCTTTGAGCTTTCAAACCTTTTCTGGAATATGACATCATTGTGTCATTTTCATTAAGTGCTATCAAATTGAAACAGAAACTTCAAAAGTGAGTCTTCATTATTGGACTCGAGTCTTGAGGCACACATAAAGTAAAAAAAAAGCGGCCAAGTGCGAGTCGGACTCGCACATGAAGGGTTCCGTAAAATAAGTTGCGGTTTACGATTTATGACGTATTAAAAAAAAACTACTTACTAGATCTCGTTCAAACCAATTTTCGGTGGAAGTTTGCATGGTAATGTACATCATATATTTTTTTTAGTTTTATCATTCTCTTATTTTAGAAAATAAAGGGGGGGGGGGGGCATATAAGATACGATAGCTTGAGCCGTTTTTAAAGTCCGAGTTGTGACTACAGGACTCGATAAGACTCGGACTCACGACTTAAGAGACTCTGAAGGCTTTTAAGCTCATAGTCCCATAAATTTGGCTCGAGTTCTTGTAATTTAGACTTCAAACACTTGAGTCTTTACCAACACTAGTCATAGTGCCACTACTTTGTTCTTTAGGTATATGTCCCAGGGGGGTAATTAAGTAACTTTAAGCACGAGCGCTAGGACGTAATTAAAAGCAATTTTCGATGCATATTCCCCTTCAAAAATTACAGCTAACATCTCCTAACGCACGTTCATAAAGTTATATATATTTGCATTTCTTTCGAGCTGTGGACACATCGAGTCCTCAAATCGATAAAGGCTCGGTATTTAATGCGTTTGTGACTCCTATTGAGTCCCAAATGTTTATAGGCTACGGTGTCTGTTTACTATAAAATATGTCGTATGATTGTTTGACACTGCCATTATTTAAATAATAATGTTTGATATTTTCGAAACGTTTGACAACCCTTTCACTAGATGAAGACTGTCTACGCTTGTGTAATTTTGCTAGTAGACTTTAGTAGAGTTGTTTACGAGTACTCAGCTGAAGCCTAAAATATTAATAACAATGATAGCCTAACTTTACTTATCTTCTTGCCCATGTTCCATGTTGTTCTTTAATCGCTGAACCGCGAACGGCTGGGCCCAGACGATAACACAACGGCTACGCTATCCGCTTAATTGTCTACAGTAAAGTCTCTGGTCTGAAGTGTTTTGCGCTTTAAAGGCGGACACAAACCACACTTAACAGGAAGGTTACCGTTTTACATGGCGCTGGCAGCTGTTATCTCAAAAAGAAACTGTCAAACTTCATATACACGTTACATGTTTTGTATTTTAGAGGGGTAATCACGTAACGATCCGAACGCGCGTCGGTACAATTTAACTGTCAATTTTCCATTGAAAAGTGCCATTTAGACCTACCTGACCCGCATACAATGCGTTACGTGATCAACCTATAGAGCTCACTAATGTTGACCAGAGAAGTGATCACGTAACATTTCAAAAGAGCGTTAGAAAAATTATTCAACTGTCATTTTCCCGTACAAAAGTTGTCACTTAGACGACGTACGTAAAATACGCTACGTAATCGACCAGCAGATTTAAATGAATGTAACATGCGATTACCGACGTTTTGAAATAACCAAGCCTAAAGGTAAAGCACATTTTACAGACGGGTTAGGTTATAGGTTGTACGGGGGCTGGGTTTCCGCAACTCGACGTCATAAATGCGCCTATTTTGCGTAGGGGTTTTGGCACTACTGTTATTCGTGCTAACCCAGTTCCACCAGGAAGCCTAGCAGTTCCTTTACGTTGCCGACGCCCTCCGGTAGTGGCCCCGGTGTTCCGAGGTGCTTTGCCCTGTATTCCGCCACTCCAGGACATGTCAGGATGACGTGGGCAGCTGTCTCGTCCTCTTCCATGCAGGCTCTGCAGAGAAGACTGTATGTAACACCTAGAGTAAAAAGGTGTTTGTTTAGTAGTGCATGACCAGGTTATGGTTCCTGTCAGAAGACGGAGTGCTGACCTCTTTAGCTGTTTTAGCTTCCTTGACAATCCGGGGTTGATTTTCAGGAGGGCCTCCCAGGTTTGCCTGCAGGTTCCTAGGGTGCTTCAATGTTTTTGGTGGTCTACCTTGGTGTTTAGTCGCAGTGTGCTCCGCAGCCACGCAGATGGTAGAGGAATTTAATCATCAAACGCCGTATATTGGACCTTTTATAAGATAAGATTACTGGCAGTTTGAAACAACCGAACCTAAATGTCCAAGATTTGTCATTGACCGGAATATGGTAAGGGCTTCGATTCGGTTAATATTTTGTTCTTTCTGACACTGTAGCTCAAATACGTGGAAAGCGAGCGAAACTATTTGAATGTGTTTTTTTTCTTGTCTTAAGATTTGTGACGCTGTTAAAAATAACAAGCCTAGTACTCCAATCTCACTGCTTAACACTCACACTTAGCTGGCTATGCACTTACACAACGAACCAAGACGATTTACATGATTTCAACAAGTCAAAATCGGTAGGATGAAGTAGGTTCCGGCCCGAACCGACCCCACAACATATAAACCAACTAAATTAGTGGCTCAGTGAGCTGGAGAACTTCCGAGTTAGTCTTTTTGATAAGTATAGATAATCTATTATCATATACTTGATGTACAATTTTTTTTTAAACCGGCTTAAATAATATCACTTCAGATTTACCGGTTTACAATGATACCATTCGCTAAATACGGACGCCGGTTAATTTAGGTGAGAAAACTGTTCTTAAAACGTTCGTGTTCTCAAGGAAAGTTCAGAACTTCACTGAAATAAACTGGTGTCTACCGGTGTATTCACCTGTCCTGAGCCTTTTTTTTTCGTGGATAAAACCTGCGAACCTGGTACGCGATCACCGGGGGATAAACTGGGTTATGTTGTATTTCTATCCACTAAAAGCTCCTCAGCGGCCGGCATCTGCGCTCTCATGCGGAGGACTCCAGGATCTCATTCTGAACGCACTCGCCTCATTAGGCTAGCCCTAGAATGGAAAAGATGCTCGTCGCCTTCCCTGGGGTTTTAAACAATGCGACCCCGATAACCCCCCTTTAGTCGCCTTCTACGACAGGCGGGGGAGACTGTTGACCTATTCTTGTCCAAGCCTACAAGGTTACCAGTTCCGAGCCTAGCGGCCGGACTCGTGTCGGACTAGAAATGTCTATCGATGGGTAATGTGAATCATCCTTAACGAAATGTTACGCAATAAAGTCCCAGAGTGGATGCGCAACTATAAAATGTGACCTCGCAACCCTTCAATTGTTTTGACTTTCATTTAACAAGATCGCTGAAAGGTTCAATAAGACAGGCATCGTTGCGAGACATAAAACAAAGTAACAATAGGTTCCTTGCTACAAAGAAATTGGAGTCAAAAGATATTATTATATACGCTACTGACTATAAAACGGTTATGCTTTCTTTATATTTCCTATGTTAACATGTGGCCTAGCCAGCTATATCGGAGCACACGATAGGTACAAACTTTTAATTTTCAGTGTCGCCGTCATCAAAATCGATGAGGATAGCTACATACTATCGCCCAAGGGTACCGGTTTACCCCTCAAGGGTCATTTTTCGAATGAACTGTATGTGTGTACAGACGATTTTGTTGAGAAAGTGTGAACCCGTACCCTTGGGCGATAGAACCTATATTTAGTTGCAAAAACAATCTCACGTGTGTAAAACACTTTGCGTATTATAGTTTGGCTCAGTTTAAATGACGAAAAGTACCTAAAACCGAGCATCGCCGTCATTTATTGTTTAATTGTTATCTTCTAGTAGGGTTGTAAAACATTTACGCATAAACAATAGAACACATAGTAGCTACTCCGTTACACGCGCCACACTTCGGTCAGTTTTATAATGTTTCTTTGTTATCTTTTCCTTCCATATTTAGCTACAAACGAAGTTTAAAAAACCCACGTTGTGTTCATTTTTGTCATTTTAAAACATTATTCTCGTCGATATGTGTATTTTGCCTGTCCTAACCTACGGTGCCCAAACATGGTCACTCACTGAGGCACAAAAGACCAGATTGAAGATTTGCCAACAAGCTATGGAGCGTAGCATGCTGGGAGTCAAACGGATCGATCGGGTCCGAAACTCTACGCTACCAAAAACTTGCATTGCTGACGTTGGCGCCAAGACCGCCAAGCTGAAATGGGAATGGGCGAGCCGGGCCACGTTTGCCGCATGCACCCGCAGAGGTGGGCTTAATTAGCTACGGAGTGGGTGCCGCATGGTGGGAGGCGACGGCGTGGCAGGCCGAGAAGGAGATGGCAGGACGACCTGGACGTGTTTCGCAGCGATTGGCCGGAGATCTCTCGGAATCGGGACGAGTGGAAGTCAGGAGAGGAGGCCTTTGCCCAGCAGTGGGACACTATATAGGCTTTAAAAAAAAAAAAACCTTTTTCATCCAATCTTTGTGCGCGCGATGCGTGCGCCTGACTGCCGCAGTTAGCAGACATGAGTTGAACTATATTTAATGTACGAATACTTTCTTGTGCATTGTGAAAGTTATTGTTTAAGTTTCAATTCCATTGCTAATCCCTATTCAAGCCAACATAATAGAAGACAACAATACAACTTAACTTTTTAAGAAGAACGTATTTCATTACAACATTCTCGGTGGTTAAGACGTTATGTATATGAGATACAACGCACGCAAAGTTGCGAGCCATAAATGTGTCTAACAAAAATAACAATGGCTGAGACGCCGCAAAGGGTTGACAACAATGAAAAGAACAAATACTTAGTTTGTCTTGGGAAATTACGTTTGCAGTGGATCGATGGAGACGGGGCGAATGACGATGTGTGCTTAAAGATAAACTTTATTAATGTATATTATTTTAAGTTACTTCTTTGATCTCACAAGACCTTCTATCTATCATCGTAATTCGATTCATAGCATGATATTGTCACTACGAGTAAAAGTCATTGTTCTTTATTCTTCAATTTAGGCATATCACTTGCACCTATGAATGTCAAAAATTACCACCGGTTCTAAAAAATGAACCTTCTGCCACGAGAATCCCAGCAGAGTATCAAATTACCTATACGAAGAGGAAAGCGCTAACGATGGTGATGATTCCGGTTATCAAGGATGTACTTTTAAGTGATCTTTTAGAACAGCTAGAAAAGACAACTTACGACGCGACGGCATGTTTACATGAAAAGCGGACATCGTAGCCTATCGCTTCAGACTTCAGAGGAGCAATAAATACGTTTCCGGCTTATTATTACAAGCTTTATATTAACTTGCACTGTTTTCGTATGCATGTAAATATGTAAGTATGTAGGTATGTAAGTATATAAGTTGTCCGTCAAAATTTGCAATCCATTTTTCAGTCACTTCCCGTTATTCGATTGAGCTGAAATTTTGCGTGCATATGTATATCGCATGACAATGCAATATTATGATGACATGGAGCTGATCCGATGCTGGAGCTGGAAGGTGGCCATAGGAACTCCGCAATAAAACGACACAACCCCATCGAGTTTGGGCTCGTTAGAATTATTTCAATGAGTAGTTTATAATGGTATGCAGAAAAGTACAGTCGGCAATAGATTAAATTTTGACTGAAATTTATTGATTTGAAAATTTGCTTTGTTGACTTGACAGCAAAAAACAAATGCAGGTGCCTCCTCTCAAAACAGCGTACCTTCGAGAGATCTAACTCACCACCAGGAACACAGCACCACGTAAGTACTTACAGACCAAGTGTTCTTACATAGCAATGATGTTACGCTTTACCCATTCGCCGCCACAGAAAATCGAGTTGGCACCCCTACGCTACGCAAGTTTTTTGTTTTTGGACTTCGTATGAAGTCGGTGGCATGTGGGTGGCAACGGTGACAAAACCTGAGTTCAAGTCAGTGGCGGTTAATGGGTTGATGCTCATTACAACACTCAAACAATTGCTTTTTAACCATCACGCTTGAGGAACCGTGTAAAACTATATATTTATCTAAATACGTCGAGAGTTTCTACTATTTCGTAGAGACTAAGTATTCTCTAATTGAATACAAAATTACTCCCTTAGCCACAAACAACAACAAATTGACTCGCTTTCTGTCTGTATGAAACTTTCCACATTAACGTCACATCACTAAGGGGTGGTTCTTTTGTTGAAAAGATAAAAGTAAATGGAGGAGACCCTGTATGTGAGGGGTGTACATTTTCACCCTTAATTACACGCTTTAGGATGTAGGTATTTCAATAAATATAATAATCTTTGCTTCAGTTTTATCATAATTAGACTTAGACGTTTTATAATAAGTAGGTTTTTGAAATGTACAAAATTAACACTTTAGGGGCCGTTCACGACAACCACACGGTTCGTTATTTTACTTAAGTACGCCGGCCATTTTAATAACTGCCAAACGTTACTTGCGGAACACGAATTGTATTCGTTAGACGTGTATTACTTGTGTTCAGATTTCATACTGTTTCTATTGAAATAGCGAGCGCAAATCGTGATTAGCTTTATGCAATCGTGTAGAGGAACATATAAGCTACACGTTTACCTACAATTCATTAACGTGATGGCCGGGGGGGTGGCGCGACGACGCGTCTCCCGCGCTGCCTCGCCAGTGCGCCGCGGGCTATACGCACTTACGGTATTATCGTGTACATTTTGGCGAAATGGCGCCTGTAATTTTTTTTTCTTTCCTAGTTATTTAGTACCATTGTATGTTAGGTTTATTTTTTTCACAAAACGAGTTCTGTTCAACGGAAGTTTTAAAAGAAATAAAATGTTATAAACAATTTATTTTATTTTTTATCTTTATTAGTACTAAAACACCTCCCTGACACAAAAATAGTTATTCCTGTATCGCCGCTAACAATTTTATTAATAATCTTACAAAAAAATCACCCAAAAACGCTGGCGAACTAAATAAAGGTGACAATGTAAAAATTGCGCGGCGTACTTAGGCAAAAGAGCATCACTGGTGGAGGGCGTGATTTGCTGTTAGGGTGCGGCAGTGATTTTATTCATTCAATTTGTTTAATGCAGGCTTAGCCCATAAAAGTGTTAGTAGTTTACAAAAAACATAAAAAACTATTGTTAGTAGTACATTGTGCCATTACAATTACATTTTAGTAAATTAATAACATGAAAGAATAATAATAAAATGAAATAAAATAGTAGGTAGGTATACATTATGTCAAATCATTAAACATGAAAACTAAATAAATAAATTGCTAACTGTCAAAATTTACAAAACTACGAGTATATAAGTGCATACAGACCCATCTTTGGAACATCGGCGAGTCCCACCTCCCAGCAAACACCCTGAGGATACTGTTCGGACTCCCCTTCAACCTGTTGAGCAGGGAGGCACAACACTTTCTCAAGATGGCGTGAAAGCCGTCAACTCCTGCCACTGGGAACATGCCTGACGCACTGCATCTCCAGCGAAATCCGAGCAGCACCCGGAAGGCGTTGTTGTATTATTGCACACGCAGAGCGCTATACGTCCTCTGCGTACAGTTGACCCATAGGTTGCATGTGTAGAAGCACTGGCAGTATGCTCTAAATAGTGTAACCTTAGCCTCTTTCGAGCACCCTGCAAACCTACGGGTCAACATATTACAGCGAACTAACCAGCGCCCTGAGTTCCCTATCCAAGTCCATATTATTACAGATTTTAACTTGCGGCGCCCAAAGTGTGACACTTAATATCCACAATGTTGTATATGTCAAAACTATGTTGCTTTAACGGGGAGTATCCACTAGATAATGATAAGTCATGTTTCGATACTTTTGACAGCTTGCATCGATTTTGACAACAATACTGACCAAATAATGACAAACAGTTCTGGCCTCGTATGCACTACTACATTTTGCTTAACGAATTCCGCTCAAATCACAAAACATGTATCAGAGCACTACGGGCGTTATTCGCCACAAATGGAGTTTAACACTTCCACTGCCTGGAACCCGTCTAGCGGGCACCAACGCCGTAGCCGCTTTCCGCTGCTTTGCAGGAAAACCACGGGATCGGTAGCGGCAAGCAATTCTTGGCAGTGAATGTTGTTGCTACGGACAACAGCCGTAGTGCAGAGTTTATTTTTTATTTTTTTTGGAATTAAAATGAAAATACAATTTTACTAACTTAACCTAAATATTCGCCAAACTGCGAAGCGAATGAGTTAAAATAAATCGAAACAAAGAAAAAATCCTCGACGAGCGAGCCTTAAACGATTGTCTTTTGACGCCAACATTGTAAAACTCAAAGAAACGAGTTGAATCTGGCTATCAAGGAAAATAAGCGTCGAATGGCTAATTCATTAAATCACACCATCAATCATGGTCTTTCCACGAATCACGACGTTAAGGTCAGATTCTGACAATATGATTAAACGAGACACTTTGGCCAGAGCTACAGTAAGAAATTAATTTCCCTCAACTAATCATGGTGTTAGCCCGTCAAGTTTTTTAGACGTCATTTGAGTTATTTATAGCTATGACAATTTGGCAGAGCAACAATGTGCAGATTGTTTCTTTAATCAAGGTTGGTGCTATTTGAAGAAGTTGTTAACACTTTAACCACCAGCACGGCTATCACACGATGGTCCGCGAGCTATGGCGACATAGACAATCCGTCTCTTTCTAGGCGTTCTAATTAGCGCTTTCCTCTACGTAGCGCGAAAACCACGGGGCGAGCAGGGCCTACGAGTGTAGTGCTACGAAATCGTTAGCAGTGAAACTGTTAAGTTAGAGTTAACCTTTTCGGAGCAGAAAAGATCCTGCTAACGTAAAATAAAAATTATTGACGCATTTGGGTCTGAATAGTTAAAACACAATTTTGAAATATTACATACCTTTGGCACTTTGCATTTGGTAAGACTGGAAACAATGGTTCCTGGAACAAGTAAGATACCTACATAATATTAAAACGAGAACCAACTTGGATTTGAAAAAGAGATGCGTTTTAAATGTGAACTTGGAAAAAATAAAAATCAAAGGAAGTATGGTTGAGAGCATTTATTGTGGCATACTTTTTAAAAAGCTGCATTTGGAATTTGAATTTTCTACCTTAGACGGTTGATTTTCTTTAATTTGACTGGACTCTTTTGACGCAGTTCGCCAACTAACTTGAATAATCTAAAGTGTAAACAATTATTTACTATTTAAATAAAAATAGCTTACGATTTTTTAATTAACGTTATTATTTATTTATACAGTTACATAGCATTACAGTTAAATACGAAGTCACTGTGGATTACAATTTTTTTTTTTAGGTTGTAAATGTTATATTTTGTCAAGACTCTCGACGCCGTGCTAGTACTCGTCATCCATACTTTCAATTGCGATAAAGCCCCGTAGCATGGATGGGGCCTTATATATCAGGCGATAAGTGACAGGATAAGCGCGTCGTCTCGTTCTATCGAACGGTGACAGCCAGGGACGCAACTAGATTTAATACATGAGAAATGTTTGTAGCTTTCGCATTTCACTCGCCAAATTTAAAATAGAGAACCTATGTTCAATTTATGAATAATATTTGTGATGACGTTGTCATGAGCAATCAAATCTCTAAATTTTCTTAGCTATTTGCTTTAAACTCTGCTCGTGTTTGGCGAGTTAATTAAAATACTTCAACGGTAAGTTGTGAATATATTTTATAAGTGTGTTAATCCCAGAATGTACGGAAAGATATTTAAGTTACTAAATGTCGATTTGGTTCATTGTTACTGTGATAAACAAGCGTCTCCTCTATTAGGACTGAAAACCGCCGCAACTCTAATACTCGACACGGCTGACATTTATTGGGACTATGAGGTTATTTCCCAAGTCCCAATTATGTTTGTCGAGCCGTTTTTTAGGATTTCGTAGTTAAATTAGCTAAAATGAAATGTTTACGGTTTCGTCATATCTGCCTGTATTTTCGTAGTCAAAGTCATTTTACTCGGAAAATATGCAGTATATAGTCCGACAGGCACTTGGGCGGTTTTTTGTATTTCTTTTATTGTTTTTGTTAATATCTTTTTACCTTCAATCTAGTGAAATCTATAAAATTTATTTGCCTACTGCTTTTAAGAGAATCCTTATTTTAGGAAATTCCATGATTTATTTTGCTCGTAATATGGAGCTGAATTATTTTATTTTATTACGAGTATATACCTAATTGTACCTAACGTCTAAAGTAAATATTTTGAACGGAATACGTTTATATTATTCCATCTTTTCATTTCGTAGCCCTCTTTATAATAAATGAGATGTTTTTCGGTGTTTCTCCTACATTATACTCAGATGCAAAAGCACGTGACATTAACTCGTACAATGCGATTGACTAACATATTATTTTATTTTGAGAAATTTCGATATACCTAGTCACCAAATAAAACAAATTCCATGTAATAAAAGTTAAAAGAGATGAATATGTTTTGTGTAGATGTGTAAATGAACATAATATCACGAAGCAAATAAATATTTTCTTTTGACACGTCGAGCACTCGGACCTTTACATTACACATAGTTTTACTAAAGGTACACAGAGGTACACAAAAGGTACCAAATACCTGTAACCATTTAATTGAAATTCCCGAAGTCCACCCGCCATCCTGACGTACACCTATGAACAGTAACAAATATGGCCTTTGCATACATTATCTAGTGTTTCGTCTAATGCAAGCCATAAATTGCAATAAAAAAATTGAAAGTATTTAGTTAAGAAATTTGGATGACAAATTTTAACAATTACAAATTAGATATATACATTTTAATATATGACAGAAGAATTAAATCTATCCATCACCTCACAGTACCTTAAGCATTCATGATACACCATTTCACAACTACTTCCAAAGACGTCCACATTTGGCGCTAATGCAAGAAACTCATTTAAGGCAGTGCAATTAATTACCTAGATTTATTATTGATCATTTAACCACGTGACGTTTTCACGCTATCATTTGGCTGAATTGTTATTACAAAACGCTTGTACAACGTAATGAAAATGCAAAGATGTCAGATTCAGGTGCCGTTTTCATTTGAGTTCGGTGCAATTAATTCATCGGTAAAAACAAATTATTAATAAGAACACTAAATAAATTCTACTTTTAAAGCAACCGGAGCAAATAAATATGAATATATTTTAAAATAAGCAAGTATGCATTTAATTACATACCTTGTATATTGTGTATAGTTTTATTGAACCTAAGTAAGTTTATGGAATAGATATTGGCAATTTCAATCAGAATGGTTAACTCAAATTAACATCGGCACAATTAACTCATTAATCGATTCTATTCTAATTGTCTACGTAAGTATACTAAACACCAATTTAAACGCCTCTTTACGGTATTATTATTAATAATAACAAACTATTTATTTCAGGCACCTAAGGCCTATTTCAATACAACTATAAAATTAAACACTAATTATTTATCTTATAACGACGTGCTAGCTGGCCGGCGATGTTATATTGACATTTGCAATTTAACTCACTCTTTTCGCTTGTTTCTTCTGGAGTCACAAGTGTCCATAGGCTACGGTACCAGCTTAACATCAGGCAGGCCGTAAGCTTGTTTTCCACCGTCGTTGAATAAAAAAAATTTAAAGTCAGAAGGAAAATGGGCTTCAAATGATTTAATACACATGAAGAGGAAACCAATAATATTAATTAAATAATATATTTTTCAGACACTATTTCCAATAAACTATTCTGAAACTAACTGCATGAACTACCTTGGCAGTAAAACCAATATGTGTTTGAAACTGCTACAAAGTACGATACCACGTTATCTTACACGCAGAATACGTTATAAGGGAACTTGACTGTATATACTTATATACATATATACTATAACAATGCCCTCGATAATGTTTGCTTTATAGTCACACGACTGACTGAAGCTAAGTGCTTCGCAAACGACACATACATCAGGATCGATACGTATAGCTCACCCATTTAATTATAATAGTTAACGTTAAGTAATCACTAATCACTTTGGCGCAAAGGCTTTCTCTAATTGCGACGAGCATAATATGTAGTTAGATCTAGCTTCTTGGCCGGTAATCCATTCGTGATATTTGACAGAAGTGGACATATTATGTTCTCTGAATATTGTCCTTCTAATCATGACAGGCAGTCATGAAAGTGGGGACATGTCCTCTTCTGTAACAAAAGTTTTGAATCACGCGAATCACAGGTGTAACAAAATTCGTCACGGTAAACTTTTGACCAAAAATGTTTGATATTCTTAGTATTTATGAAATTTCAGAAAAACTAAACTTTACAGCGAGTGTCCCTCACTGTCTTCTTGGGATTCTAGCTATCGATCAAAAATTAGTCAAATTAAAATCATAAAGTAGTTTATTGGGTTTTTACACATGTTGAAAAAAATGGCAAGGTTGGAACCTTCTAGTAAGCATAGCAATGCTTGTGTCGGAAGATCCCACTCTTCCATTACTCGGAATTGTTATTATAAACCAACAACAAACTGGCAATAAGACTAACTATTATGCTTGTTATTATCAATCAATACGATGAATCCTAGTCATTGCAGAGGTCGTTGTTGTTCTACGTCCGTATGAATAACCAAAGAAACCCTACACGTGACCTCCGGGTGGTGCTAAAAGAACAACAAACTCGGCAGCTGCACTGTTCCTTCTGAACCTCGCAGCGCACACTGGAACCCTATCAGCGACATCGATACGAATACATAAACTTATGAACCAGTGTGTAACCGACATACGATAAATAAATAAATATGAATCCTAAAAGTTTTGTTCTTTCTGGACTCACCACCAAGCAGACCGTATGCTTGTTTGCCACAGTCGGAGTATAAAAAAATACCAAAAACGATTTCACTATAAAACATCGCTTTGAACGTGTCTTAAATCTAGCAACAGGGTCACAACACAAGTTGATAAAGAATACAAAATACAAATACAAAATAATTTATTCAGTAACTTAAATGATTTATAAAAATGCAGGTTGGTGTCTCTTTTTAAGCATACCAAGACACTTTTCTTCTCGCTCTTCAAGGAGGTGTAACATAATATGCACAAGGTGTAAGAATAAGATTTAGAAAAATGATAAAGTATACAAACATTTAATTTAATCGGGAAAAGTCTCAATATTATAATCCAAATGTGCCATAATACGGTCATAAAACAGTTTCATAAGAATAAAAATTTCATAAAGCATCTTTTAACGGGAATTTAAACGATATGAACATAATATCATCAACCGCTCACCGCCATTATTTATTCAAAGCCCACACCTTCTGAATTGTTTTCCATCATTTCAATCCCGGGTTCTTTCAGTGAATATTTTTTACCTTTATTACATTGCTTTATCAATGTGGGACTCGACGAATACTCGTATGGGATCAAAATGTCAGCAGCGTTGCGTTTCAACTCGCGTGTTAAAATTTGATTGATTGATTAAACCATTCAATTAATATTCTCTTCTTTGTTTTCCCGGACATTTTCTTGATAGTAAATCTCGTGGTTAATCTCTTGAGGCTAATTATATAATATAAGTATGACATTTCAAAAATGATAAATTAATAAATAAATTGTGATTTATTTTGACAAATTTTGAATGAACCCTAGGCGGTTAAGAAGATTTCATCGTTTTTAGGGTTCCGTACTCAAAGAGTAAAACGGGACCCTATTACTAAGACTTCGCTGTCCGTCCGTCCGTCCGTCTGTCTGTCACCAGGCTGTATCTCAAGAACCGTGATAGCTAGAGAGTTGAAATTTTCACAGATTATGTATTTCTGTTGCCGCTATAACAATAAATACTAAAAACCAAATAAAATATTTTTTAAGGGGGGCTCCCATACAACAAACGTGATTTTTTTTGCCGTTTTTATAGATAATGGTACGGAACCCTTCGTGCGCGAGTCCAACTCGCACTTGGCCGGTTTTTAGTATTTGTTTAAGCATGTTATTAAAAGTATCTGTTTATTTTCGCTACATCCTTACTAAATATAGCTATTTCCAATTTCAATTGTTATATTGATTGTAGATAATTATATCAATATCAATACAATATTGCATTTATGTTGCTGCTGAATGATCAACTAAGCTGAAAAGTAGTTCAAAATAAACAGATATTCTACCAATTCAACTTTGTCAGTTAAGTAAATCACTCGTCTGTGAGATTATCAATTCTTTTGATAGGTACTTATATACAGGAGTTCTTGATTCTGTTGTTGAGCCTTCAGAAACGTGATGAATTTAAACGCTTGAATAAAGTTGTCGTACATTAGTAAATAAATGGCCAATCCCATGTCCTAACATTTTTTCTCGAAACTCTTATTGTTTTCAATCTGAGTACGACGACGTAACCCATGATGACGCCATTACAGCATTATTTACATAATCGTTCCCTCCTTTCCCTTCCATAATAACATTTCTCAAATGACACCCTATATCAACGACAAAGAGTCCGAATTGCTTCGTTAAGGGCCGATTTTGAAGATTTCGAAATGGCAGCCGTTACTGAGCGGCCTATATTAAGATACTTTAACATTCAAAATGATAGATAATAAATGTACCTCGATTTTAGGGTGTTTTTATGTTTATTATCGACGTCGTTACCTTCCTTAATTTTCGTCGAATTTTACGTTAGGTGCGCATTGTAAAAGTCCGTTGTTATACATATTACATAATATTGGCCTAATTGCACTTAGTCTATGGCTGATCTGGTATTTTTTGAGATGATGACATTTGACTTGTTTATTTGTGTTAACCTTTCAAGGCTCGCTCGATGTTCTGAATCCAGGCCAAAAATTGCTTCTATCTGAACGTGTTAAGATAAGTTTAAACTTAAAATTCAAAATAAAGTAAGGATTTCTGTCAGACAACAACAATGTTTATTTTAATATAAATAATAACGATAAGAAGACATTATTTATTTAACGTATGGCGGTTATACACTGGTACATATATGTTTTCGTATCGATGTCACTGATAGAGTTCCAGTGTGCGCTGCGAGGTTCAGAAGGAACAGTGCAGCTGCCGAGTTTGTTGTATTTAAGAAGACATTATAAGAGACTTACCCCTTATTCATAAAATTTTAAATGCCTCTGGTATGTAAAATAGGTTTTGTCCCTTTCTTACGAACACAAAGGTGAAAGTGACAGATAAAGGCAAACAAATTTTAACGGCATTTTAGCTAAAATGAGATTGTTGAACGAACTCACGACCTTAAGACACACAATTAGAAATCTATAATACAGTGTCAGTCATGATACAGGGTAGCAGCTGTATCAGTATCGGCCTAGATACAGGGCACCAGCTGTATCAGTATCGGCCCCAAGGGTATGGCCGCCAAAAATTGTACATTTAAAAAAAACGTCCGTATCCCACTCACTTAAATAATTGTAACTTTCACGTATTTTTGTTTTTTAATTACTGGTAAAGGTATGTCTGAATATCAGATATTTTTATGCATATATCAATTTAGTTTCAGTTAATCAAGGTTTTCTGTTAATAATGCCATATTTTTTTGAAAGTGTTAATTTTCGCGTTCATACAATAATTCAGTGTCCCACTTCACTATCAAGCACATCATAGTCCCAAAAATATAATATTCTATTCGTACCCTCTATAGGTTCGGAATGGCTAACGTTGTGCACTAAATTTGCTATTTTCCCATTGCATTATTTAATAAAATAGTTCATTAGAAATGTATCAAAAGTTATTTCAAACATGTGTCCCACTTTTGTTAGCACACGTATGTTATCATGTTACTATGAAACGCACTATAATCCAGGTTGTCCAACCCACAGAAAAATATCCGCCAATTTGTTTACGACAGATGTCAAAAACAAGTGGTCGCCGTTTTGTCTCTTTATTATTTGTACGCTTTACACAGTGAATATCCAAGTTTATGCATAATTATAAATTTTAGATGTAGGTAGACTATTTCTTTAACAAATAAAGTTATCCGGGGCTATCTAACTTCAAAAATCACCGAATGTATAATTTTTAAGGTTGTGTCCATAGCATTTTTGATATGTGTTACGTTACATTCGTGATTTGTTGTTCAGCTGAGTGTGCACTATAGAAATTCAGACATTCGTTACTCATTGATATCAATGACTAAAATCATTTAATTTTTGATATTTCTGTAACAAATACGAGTATATAAGTTTTGTTAAGCCTAGCCTGAAAATGAATATAATTATAAGACTTTCAACGACGTCACTTTTGTTTATAAACAACTTAAAAAAAAGGATCTCTCTTATGTACTCTCGGCTTTACAAATTTCACGTGTGTTACCTTCATTCTCGTATGTTACCGTGCGTTACCAGTTCACGACCGTTATTGTACAATTTTTGGCCACCATACCCACAAGGTAGCAGATGTATCAAGTATCGGCCCCGATGCAGGGCAGCAGCTGTATCAGTGTCAGCCGTGATACAGGGCACCAGCTCTGATGTATCACTATCAGTCCCGATACAGGGCAACAGCTGTATTGGTGTCAGCCGTGATACAGGGCAGCAGCTGTATCAGTGTTGGCCCTGATACAAGGCACTAGCTTCATCAATATGCAGCAGCTAACTATATCAGTATTGGCAGAAGGCCGAGGAGGTAGGTTCTGGTAGGACTTTTGACCAAATAATAATAGGCGGATATAACCGGCCATTATACTGGGATGTGAAAGCATAGTTGGGAAACTACCACATCAATATTCCTCGGGTAATAGGTGAGGGATGAGATAACTCTAAAGAATTAATTAGTACAAGTTTACAATCAATCAACAAAGTCTGTCGTCTCGCTATATCTAAACTGCGCACGGAGTTTGCCAAAATCTATTACGTGCACTGTACACAAGAGTTTCGATCTGTTTGTGTGTTTGTTAAGAGGTTTACACACTACTTGCATGTTGAATATAATTATTAGATTTGGACTTGAGAACTAGTGCTCGCTCGTAGTGCTTAACTATGCACTACGAGCGAGCACTAGTTGAGCATGGGATTGTATTTGAAATGTTAACGTTTCACTTGAACATAATTCGGTGTCTATTAAAGAGATTATGTTGAAGCATAATGATCATACAATAGTACATTATGATACAAGTGTGCTTTGTTGGTCATTACACTCGAGTCGGTTTTTAAGCCTGAGCCGAAGGCGAAGGCTTAATGGAGACGAGAAGTGTAATGACCAATGCTCACGTGTTTCATACGACGTTTTTTAACACATTTGCGAGGAAAAAAAAAAAATGAAAATGTTAAAAGATATGTAATGAAACGGCACTAGTGCGATAATGTAATGTAAAAGGCACGGCATGGGTAATATTCTGCATTATCAGTGTAAATACGCTGTAATAAGACCTACTTTACGAGCAGGTGTGTTGAAAAATACATTTGTTCAAAGATGTTTCGAATGTTGCTAACCATTATAAGATACATTTATCACACTGCACTCATTAAAAATGATACGGTGTGGTTTAGTCACGTACTTAAAACAATCTGTCGTGCTCGTGATGAATAAAAAGTTTTACACATCAAGTTGTTTAATCGAGATAAATTATTTATTAAACACCATACTTGTTATTATATACTGCAATTGTGTTATACTTCATAATTGGTTATGTCTAATTAAACAAACACCTGTTCAACCTAGATGTTACAGACAGTACTTAATCTCTAAAGACCCTACAAGGAGAACGAAGAAACAGCCACCCAAGTCAACCTGACACGTCCTGGGGTGGCAGCATGCCGGGCTAAACACCTCGGATCACCTAGGTTACCTAGGGTATGCTAGGCTTCCTGGTAGAACGGGTTGGCACGAGTTGTTCCGACGATCCAACACGCAAAATAAACGCACATATGTCGTCGAGTTGCGGAAACTCAGCCCACAAAAACCTAATATACTTAAATGGTGACATTCAATCATACTGCGTTCATAAATGTAAGTGGATAGTCTTACGCATAAGCGCTGGCACATTACCTCTTGCCAACTCTTTTGAAAAACATGTCTGAATACTGTGTGCATTTGAAATTTTATTATCCTCATTACATAAGGCATCAAGAAAAAAATTACTACCAACAACATCAGCAGAGGGGTAATCACATAACGTTCCGGACGCGCGTCGGTACAATTTAACTGTCAATTTTCCACATAAAAAGTGACATTTAGACCTACCTGACGCGCGTACAATGCGTAACTTGATCGACCTGTTGGTCGATCACGTAATGCATTGTACAAACGTGATTACCAGGGAGCGAAACTTTGGTGCCGATGACAGACGTATGACGTCAAGCTACATACAGAGTGTTTCTATTAGGGCTTGCGATCGTGTCCGGGTTTCGTGTAATCGTGTCGGGTACCCTGATCGTTTTACACGAACGCGGTTTTAAGCGACCGGTCCGAACGGATCCGTGTAGTGATAATTCTTACTAGATGATAATTATTCATTTTAAATTCTAACATCTAAGGTACAAGTGCTCGACGCGGTTGGCAGCGGTGGCGCGGCGCACACGTCTAGTAGAGAATACTAGTGCTCAACGCAGTACTAGTACTCGTCATCCATACTTTCAATTGCGATAAATAAGATAAATCTAGTTGCGATGAGAGTAACGGTAATCTTATCTTATTTATCGCAATTGAAAGTATGTACTAGTGCTCGACGCAGTACTAACTGCGTCGAGCACTAGTACTTCTACCGTAGATGTTTGAATTTAAAATGAATAAGTATCATCTAGTAATAATTATCATTACACGGATCCGTTCGGACCGGTCGCTTAAAACCGCGTTCGTGTAACACGATCAGGGTACCCGACACGATTACACGAAACCCGGACCCGATCGCAAGCCCTAATAGAAACACTCTGTATGTAGCTTGACGTCATACGTCTGTCATCGGCACCAAAGTTTCGCTCCCTGGTGATTACCCCTCTGGAGGTAACGCATTGTACGCGCGTCAGGTAGATCTAAATGTCACTTTTTATATGGAAAAATGGCAGTTAGATTGTCCTAACGCGCGTTCGGAATGTTACGTGATTTACCCCTCATGAACAAAATACTATGGGTAAGTACGTAATGTTTCTAGTAGTTGAGTATTTAAGTACCCGTATGATGGTACCCGTGGTATTCCGTCTTTTATGACAAGAAAATACATCCCCAAATCAAATGAAAATTTTTCATAAAATAGGCGCATTTATGACGTCGAGTTGCGGAAACCCAGCTCGCGTACAACCTACCTACAGTTTGTGGGCTTCTAACCCATTTTCTAGGATAAATTCACAAACTGTAGGTAAGTGCGATTCTAGTACGACGAGGTAACTGGAACTTGAAAGAGCTTATGTCTTTGTAATGGCTGAGTAAGTACTATATGTATACTTAATCTCATAACGTACAAAGCAAAAGCGTCATTTGAACCTATCTAATTCCCTCCTTGAATATAAATGATTACAAACCAGATAACACATAACCCGGAATAGAATGTAACTGGATAGGACCTGGGAGTCTACTTATTTGGCTGTACGAGCGCATCTCACGTAGCTTAGTACTTTAATCAGATATGTGAAACTTCAACTGAATATCTTCTAACGGAATCTGATCCGTTCCTGAACTAAAATTGCTTGCAATTGCCTTGCTATGCAATTGTGTACGTGACGTTTATTGTTTAGTGGATGTAGTTATGGAAGAAAGGATATTTAGGTTTCGCGCACAAAAATATCTACAAATATTTTGCAACGATAGGTACTTCTCGCTGTCTGGAAGAGATCGCTCATTAGCGATACGACCACCTTTTGTTTACTGTTGTATAGCATAAGGTCCTTATGGTGGTTTTATTTTAGAACAACTCACACGACTGACATAGTTCTTTCTACACAGAGGACCAACTATGTATCTTGGTATCGAGATGCCTCCTCATAAAATCTGAGAAGTATTTTTTAATTACGATTTCAATACTTCGTGTTTGTTTAACCTTATGCGTTCTTTCACTCAGTCTCAAGTGATTATCTACCAACGTGCCAAACGATAAAAAAACAAGTGTTGGCGATAAAACAAATGTCATTTTTGTCAACAACGATATGAAATTTTTCGTTTCTCGTCACTATAGGAAAACCTCCATGGGGCACCTCCATCCTTTATTAGTCCATTACACGACTACGTACTACATCTTCACACCATTGTCTATTTCTTCTATCTCCTTTATAGAGTTCGTATATATTAAAAGTTGTATATTTTAGTAGTCGTAGATAACTCCTTTTATCACATAAATGCAAAAAGGAATTCGTAAACCTGACAGAACAATTAACAAACATTTACGGTTCGTTTTAAGCTCCCAAGTCATCAAAAAAATTACAATCAATAACTACGCCTCGTGCCAACAACATGAAAAACAGAAATTAAACGCGAATTAAAAACCAACTGCAGTCACTTATTAAATGAAACTTCTTAATATCAGTGGTTGAAAATATCTGTTTTATCCATTATTGAATTATCGTTCGTAGTAAAACAATTCGTTATTGTTGCAGCCGGGCATAAATTTTGTCCGGATATTTTATGAGTAAACAACGCAATATCTGACAAAACGAGTCAATAACACAAATCAGAATTTTGGGCTCGTGAATTTGCGTTTGTTAGGAATTGTTTTTTTTGCTAGCTCTTAACTAGACCTCAATAAAGCATTCACATATTTGTAACACCCTAGGGAAGCATATGTAAGCGTGTAGGCTCGGACAAGTATAAGAAGGTCTTCCCCGCCTGCCATTAAAAATGACTATTTAAATAGAGACCTGGAAATTATATTGATTGCGCAGGCTAAGCAATGACAACACAGGTCGGTCGGTCCACCCATTTGGGTGACCGTTTTAGGCGGTTACTAACAGAGCTGAGAAGCTAGAGAGAGAGAACTCGGTTAAGTACTAGAAGAGTCGCTAAATAGAGTTAGAGTTGAGAACACGCAACAGTCTAGTTATCCACTCTCATGATAAGACCCGAATCTAACAATGTCTAGTTACCCCTCCAGTTTGGAAGGTTAAACGGCAGCCACTTCCGCAAAAACTAGTGGCTACACTCATACTAAGAATTAGGTGGTGGGTGGATCTTGCGCTCCTCTGAAATCAGGAGATGCAATCGGCTAAGATGAGAAAATAGGAGAAAGAGAAGTTTTACGTGGATTCCGCATCTTCAAGCCTAATTTGCGTGAGTGTTCCTCATTTCTTACTTTGTTCGTCTATCGTCACAAATATTATTCACCTTACGTTTTTGCTTTAAATAAGTAAGGGCTGTTTTGAAAAATCAGTATTTGTATACATTTTTTATGCAAGGAGGAGCAATAAAAGGTTTCGAAATATCCAAAAATCTGGGCAAAAGACAATCCATTAATAATTCACATCTACACAGAGACTTGTACTATAGTAAAATGTGTACTATACCTACTTACGAAATATTCGTGAAATTAGAAAATATACACTCATTGCAATAAAAAAGTTAGGAAAGCCTTTATGCTTCAAAATAACGTACAGAGTTAGGATAAATAAATAAAAAGTCCAATTCATATTTCACTATCTACCAAAATTTAGTACACCTTGTCCTAATAAATCTGTTTCCACAAACGCAACGAAAAATGCCACAAAAACTCTTATTTACGAGTTAAAAAAAACAAAATCAAACGGTCTCATAAATATTTAAACCAAAACACGCTGCCGGGTAAAATTCGAAACAAGGATACATGCAAAAACTTGAAGAAGTACGGAAGAAAGAATATTCCAGCATTATATCAGGCTGATGTGTTTTGTAAAAGTTTCACCATATATCATTTCCCTGTATTTTGGCTCCCGGATAACTTTGCAGGGAATATTATGTGATTATGCGATGTGTGCTTAAAGACGCTACTTTATGCCTTTGAATTATTTACCTTTCAGCCACTGAAGTTCTGCAAAGTTTTGAAATGAGATTTCTATTGACTTAGCTCTTATGATGAGATCATTTCTACAGCAATTTTCATATTCAATTTTATAAGTACAAAAGCGTGTACATGTATTTTTAGAACTTTTTCGCGGGGTGATTTGGGATGGATCTAAAGTTCAAAGTTCAAATATTTTTATTTGTGAGTATATGTCAATCTGATTACAGTGGTGGTGAATAATTAATTATATGTAGCAATATACCCTGCCTGCCTGATTATAGCAATGTTTCTGCATACTAACATGCAAAATAAACTTACATACTTATCTCTAATGTTAATGTCAGAAATCATGTCATATTGAATTATTACTGCAAATAAAATTAAAATGTCAAGAGTACTTATAGCTGAGGCAATACTTATTCGTTTTTTTTACTGAATGGACTTATTTATGTTCAAAAGCGCAATATTCGTGATTTTTAAGATTTATTCAGCTACATGCAAACGATGCATTGCTTGTTTAACGAAAATAATATTCAAGCCGTGTTAAGGTCCTGTTTATTTTAATTTGTGTTTATTGTGATTTTATTTTGCAGTTGAAAAAAAATTACAACCTCACATTAAGGCATTATCAAAGTGTGATCTCGTAAACCAATTGCAGGGTTCTACAGGGCGGTATTTGAAGCCATATTTTTATTATTCAACAAAAGTACCCTACCCGTTTCAAACTGTCCCATAGCGTTTACAACATTATACGTTTAATTTACTATAGGTGCATGTATAATGTTTATAAATACGCTCTAACGTTAGTACAATATTGTATACGCAAACATCACACTACTGGCACGCAATGAATAGAAAACAAGACAAGCGGGATAAGACGGAAACGGAACTTAACTTGCGCTTTGTCGCTGTTCACCAAAACAAGAACAGTTAAAATATGGCTGCCACAGCTACAGAGAGGAAAGTTACATTTACCCTTTAACAAGAAATATGTCTTAAATTTGTTTTATGTGTGTCCTCTTTAAATTGTAGCGTTTGCTCTATACATCGATACATTATTTCGCTTAAATATTTGCATTGGTAAAAATGTCCAACAAATAAATTAAAATATAATAAAAGCGGGTCACTTACGTTTTTAAGTTCTAAAATTGCTCGACATGTCACACACACAACCTTTTAGCATCGCGAATCGGTTGGAAACCAGTCGAGCAATTTTCGACCTTAAAAACGTGAGTGGCCCGTTTTCATTACTTTTTATTATTGTCTGATTATCACGGGAATTTTCTTTACAAATAAATTGCTTAAATTTTTTTAACATACAAACACATCATAACTAAATATTTATAATTATATTTTGTGTTATTGTCCCTATAAACTCCTCATTTAAAATCAATCTTGCTTGAAACACATACATAAGTAAAAACTGCAATGCTTATTATCTATAACATACGATATATGTATCAAACTAATAGACGATACTAATACCATATAAAATACCATGATTTTTAGTATTTACTGTCGTATTTCAGACTTACCATATTGGCCTTTAAGGTGGATATATCATACTAAACCTAACGATATCTTACAATGTTTTAAACATGTCTTTACTTTACTGTATCTTACCGCTACATACGATTCAGCCGTAAAGTAAAACTCCCAGCAGAATGTTTGTAAGTATTTTCCGAACTGTATCGGCAACAAAGTTAAGACACACGGAAACTTCGATGGAATCCCTTCTAACCGACGTCTGGGTATTTCCTACTACATTATGTTGCCTACTATTTAATTAAATTAGAATTTGTCGGCTCTTTTCTTTATTACAATGACAAAGTTTCAGATATATACAATTTGTAGCGTATGTTGAAAGTTTATTAGGTATGTTAAATGTTCAGGTAACTTTATAGGTCATACACAATTATCAAAAGACTTGTTAAAAAAATACTTTATTAGTCAGTATCAACATCTAGTCGGAGTCTGTTGTTAGATTAAAAATCAATTCCTCAGTGACCCGTATACATCCTCTTAACAAACGATGTAATTGAAAGAAGCGCTTGGTTGAATAATGAAACAAAGATCAAACGCAAAAACAAATGATGAACTAGCAAGAAACACATAGCAAATACGAAAAACTGTATCAAAAAAAACATAAAGTAATTTTACTAGGTTGAACACATACTTGGTTAAAATATATGTCGCATATAATATGCTATGCCCGGATAAACAGTTAATATAACTCGTCAAAATGTTCCATAATTGAGTTACTTGAGACTCAATTCGATGAACCCTTATTGAATTGAAACCGGTTCGCAGTTTCAGCGCTCATGGGTGGTGTATGATGCCGAATGGATACTATTTCATCACTTAATATAATATATTTGAGTATAAATTTAAGGGTCAATTTTAAACAAATCGAACTAGCCCTATATAGTAAGCTCAATAAGGCTTGTTTTTGGGTACTAGACGACCGAACATCTAAGACTCACACATATTTGTCGTTATCGGGATTCGAACCCAGGTCCTTCAACTACGTAGGCGTCGTCACTAGTCACTACCCAGTACCCACTAGGCTAACCGGTCGTCAGATCGTCGAGATAACTTAACCCGGCGAGCATGACCCAGGGTATGTCATACCCTGACAGTATTAAAAACTTTTGGTATTTTTCAAATATTTGTCTGGCAACACTAGCTTGCTCAGTAGCTGGAGACAGGGGAGTCCGGGAGGGGATAGTGGCGTGATCGCAGTGCGACGTGAGGCGTCGGCCGATATATTCGTGCACAAACCTGTTTCGGGTATGTACACCTTGCGTCATTTTAGACGTATTTTTTTTATGTATGATTTATACATTCTTTTTTTATTATTCTTAGTGTTTTAAGGTTTCAATGTATAGGCTTGAGATTACTTTATTTATATTAGTTGTTTTTTTTTTCATTTTCCATACAAGAAGGACAGAAAAACCAAATATTCCTGTAAAAGTTGCAGCAAGCCCATATGTATGGATAATGCTAATCTCGATGGCAGTATTTTCAATAAAAAAAATATTGTTATGTTCTTTTGAGAAGAGGATCTCATTATCTTTTAGTTATAAGTTGGTTTATATTCCAAAGACGGTTTATTTTGTTTAATTGTTCATTATTGTAAACCTCGAAACTTTTGTTCCTATAATTACATAGTATAAGGTAAACACGAATAAATAAATATTATTTCATAATTAAAACTTGTCTTTGATTTAAATTCATTAAATAAGTCATTATTAAACAATATACACTGCACGAAATAAAATAAAATTAATAAAAACTATATTATGGTACATTAAATTTCGGGTATGTCATACCCTGCCTCATCCTTGATGTAACTTTTTTTCACGTCATGCTCGCCGGGTTAACGCTGTGAATAAGACATCCGTCTCTCTCGGAGTCGCATACTTGGCTGTTATTCGCTACGCGTTAATGCGGCTCACCCCGCTGGTCACCCGTTACGAAACTAGACCTACGCTTAATTATTTACGCATCGCGGTATCAAGGTATAATTGTGGGTGAGCGTTGAGGTGAGCTTAAAACAAGTTACAGAATAGGGGGGCTTGTCAGAGTCAGAACGTGACGGTAGTCATATTCACAGCGATATGTTATAAAACGGCTACCATTATACACCTGCTGTTGGCTTAAGATATACGGAATTATTTCTAATTTCTCTCTATTCCTAGTTAGATATCTCACATGGTGTTAGGGTCTGCTTTCCTCGTCTTACTTCTTTACTTCACTCTGTGCTCGACATCGGTTTCGGATAACTTGCACTCTCTTATGTCTCTTAGCACTACATCTGTCCATTTTGTTCTGGGTCTGCCCCTGGATCTTCGACCAGAGACGGAAAATTGTAGTGCCAAGCTGCGTACCAACATTTTGGTGCCCTCTTCTTCACGTGACCATACCATCGCAGTCGGTTTTCATGAATCTTATCGGTGATGTCATGGATGCCCAGGTTTCCTCGTACGTACTCGGAATGGTTTTTAATATGCCTACGTATTTGGAATAGATCCCCCTTCAAACTTTACGCACTCCTCATTAATGCAAACTGATGTTCAACCAGTTTAGTTACACTAATTACATTTATATTAATACGAGCAGTTATGTATTACTTCAATCTTGTTTCACTGAACTTGAATCCGATCGAATCTGATGCTGATTGAATAATTGTTTCTGAAAGTAATAGCAACAGTCACCTAAAATAAACTTAACTTTATTTAACATACAATTTTACACGGGTCTAACGCGATATTTATTTACCTTTATTTCTGACTTTTCGACACGGGTTGCACCGGTCATGGTGCGGTCATCGCGTTAGACCCGTGTAAAATTGTATTTTAAATATGTGTACAAATCGCGAGAGAGTTTTAAGTGTTAAACTTAACTTTGTACTTATAATATTTAATTAAAGACTAGTAACTGACTTCCGTATGCGAATTCACATACGGGCTATAACTAAGGTAATAGACGCTCTAAAACATGCGAAATCACTTAAATGGAGATGGGCCGGACATGTCGCCAGACTACCTGACTCTCGCTGGACTGCTCAAGTTACTGCCTGGAAGGGGCCTACAGGAAAACGACGAAGGGGGAGACCAAAAAGTCGTTGGTCCGACGATATAATAAGAATAGCCGGTAATCACTGGCAAGAAAAAGCATCCGACAGAGAAAAGCGGAAGTCCTTGGAGGAGGTCTTCACCTGAAGAGGGGTTCTAACCGTAACAAATCTATTATATAAGATATTCAAATTAAACTTAAAGTATTCATAATTGACAAATATATAAGTATTTAAAATAGTAATGACGAAATTCACAATTGACATGGCATGACATTTTTAATTATATTTGAATAATTGACAATTGTATAAGAATCTTAGCCGAAATCGACCATGTAAAAAACTACTTACAGGACAAGATATAAAAGGCTTTTTTATTTTTTATTTTTATTTTATTTTATTATTGACTTCCACCAGAAATGCAAAAAAAAACCGGGATTTGTATAGAAAAATACACCATCGCTATCCTTTTATGTACCCAACTCGGTTTCTACAGCGACAATTAGAGTATGATTCACTGGAGCTGCGTAGAAACCTGGTGCTTATCAAGCTTTACTGTAAATATCCTTAGGGGTAAGAAGGACAGCATATTGGACTTCTAGAAAAATTGTGAAACTTTCGGTACCTGACGAGTAGGTACTCAAGCAGACGGAGGAAGGCTGATGACAGCATGGAACCGAGTGCTTGAGATGAAGTAAGACAGGTATCCTGTAGACGGACCCTAGTTCTTATTTCGATATTAAGTAATTCGCTTTAGTATCGAATCTTTGTAACGCTTTGGCATTTGCTGTAATGTTACATTTTTTATGATTCAATAAATAATTCAGCAGAAGTTTTTATCAGTTCTGACAAAAATTCAACAATAAAACACTTTAAAACGTTTTTCACTTTAACAAAGGTAACCTACCATAGCAAAAAATAACAATGTTTTAATCGATCTATGTAATACTTTTAATATGAAGACCTAGATTAATATAATATAACAATTACAAAAGTAGGTAATGTTCTCATTCATTTTGAAAGAGAATGTCTTGAGCGATAAGACCGCTTGTTGGCTACCTCTACCTAGATGTTATTGTTTTGTTTCTCCTTGTTAAGCGTAATTTATACATGCAAGAAATTGCATGCAAGTTGAACTACATTGCGGGGTTTGATAGATCAATTTAAGTCAGTATCGCTCGGTAACCCGCAATGTAATGAAACTTGCGTGCAATTTATTGCATGTGTCAATTCCGCTTAACTGTTTCGTTGTGTGAGCTGTGCAATAAAAAGTATTTGTATTGTATTTTATTCTCCTTTTAAAAACTTGGTTGAGTGATCCTGCTGACTCGTACTTCATGTTTTTTTTTGCTTAAGCTTTAATAGTTTAAGCTTTAGTAGTAAACATTGTCGTTATTCGTTAGAATTGACTTTAATTTATTCCGCCCCTGAAAATATTCGTGAGCGTCACAATAAGAGAAATCTCAAGTTTTTCCACCCAGGAATCCGAACAAAGTATCAAATAACTCTTCGCGCTAACAAACGCAATTTTTCATCCAAATCATATTTAGCTCGTTAAGTTCCTAAGTTATTTCCACTGTGGCCGCAAATGAAGGAATAACATTTTAGAGAGACGTAATTTTAGCATTGTGTTTGAATATACCACTTTTAAAACTCTCGAACTTTGTACACATAATATTTAAATTATAACCGTATACTTATTAACGCCAGAAAGAAAGGTAAATAAAAATGTGGGTGACCTTGGCAATCCCTACTAACGTATCTCCTAAAGTCACTTGCCATAACAGTTTTCCCTATGGACTTTGTCATAACGTTAAATAGTCATAACATTCATGTTCCATAACAGATTATTTGTTATAATGTAACGTTTTTTATTCTATTTTTGTATTCCATACCACTGTCAGCCATAACGATCATTAGTCCTAACGTTGTTAGCACTATTTACGATTCGCCTCATTTTGGCCGAAATTTGATTGCCCTACTGTTTTATTCGCTAACATTATTTGTCATAATAATTATGTATCCTATGCTCATTTGTCATATAAAGCGCCTGCTAGACGGTCGACATCAATCCCCTCTGACCGAGCGACCTTGGTCCGCACGGACCGGTTGTGGTATGAAATTTTGCTGCAAACAACTGTCTACAGCTACACGGTCCGTGCGGACCAAGGTCGCACGGTCGGAGGGATTTCTTGGCGACCGTCTAGCAGACGCTTAAAACACAGCTTCGCACTCTTTGGTATCACCTACCTAATTGTTTGTAGATTATTAACTTATTATTATATTTTGGTTCTCAATCTTCAACAGCACCAGAGCCTATTGAAATACCTCCTCCTGAGTTATGGCCTGATATTATAGGAATACCAAATGACTGTTGATGATCATTTAATAATTAATGTATATATATGTTGATTTAAACTTGTTAATTTTGATGGAAAGGTATGTTGTGTATTTAGATGGGTACTTCTAGGATTGAATTGTAATGACAGCTGAAGGTAGTTTGGAAATAAATGAGTTTTGCTACTGACCTCAATGGCGTTGTATCTTTTATTGGTTTAGTTATGGATGTTATATATGTATATAAGTATTTATCTATTATATATATCATCGCCTAGTACCCACAACACAAGCCTTACTGAGCTTACCGTGGGCCTAGGTTCATTTGTGTAAGATTGTCCCATAATATTTATTATTATTATTTCCTTTATTTCATTTCTTTCTTAGATTAGGTTTTTACAATAACTATATAAAAAGTAAAATATAAAAATATACATTATTATTATTATTATTTATTATTGTCGATTGATTATCAACATTATCATAAATGAAAGAATTAGAATTTTGTGGGTGTAGCTCTCTTCATCTGATTTTATGTAGGACCGACTACTTGATGTCCTTATACGACGTAATTGCTACTTTTTCCTTTACTTTTTTCAAGTAGCTTATCTTTGGTTCTCCGCTTCTTTGTTTGCCTTCAATCTTGCCATCATAATCATAATCATTTATGGTGTTATTTATTTAAAAAAAAATGTCCTACAAAGTGACTAGTAGTTTTCCGCCTCCTACTCGTATGCTCTATCGAATTTAACAATTATATTTTCTCTCCTTCTCTTCTCATTACTTCTTTGTTAGTATTTTTCCGTCTAGCAAATTTCTCCATTGATATTTCCCTCTCGTTTTTAGGGTTCCGTACCCAAAGGGTAAAACGGTACCCTATTACTAAGACTCCGCCGTCCGTCCGTCTGTCTGTCTGTCTGTCCGTCTGTCACCAGGCTGTATCTCATGAAATGTAATATTTAGACAGTTGAAATTTCCACAGATGGTGTTTTTCTTTTGCTGCTATAACAACAAATACTAAAAAACAGAATAAAGTAAATATTTCAGGGGGCTCCCATACAACAAACGTGATTTTTTGGGAATGGTACGGAACCCTTCGTGCGCGAGTCTGACACTCGCTTGGCAGGTTTTTAAATGCATGATAATATAAAGAAAGATTTTCATTCTTTTCTTAACTCAAACATTCTTAATTGTATAGGCCAAATATTCACAAACAAGGCAACTATTTGCCGTGTTTCGTTTAATCACTTACCTACTTAATTCTGTACAAAAAGATCGAGCTAATACGAGGGTTTTCCCTTTTAACAATGAATACTCATCTAAATAAAAAATGCATTAGACTCGTGACGTGTATTAGAGAGGAAATACCTCTGCCTAGCAGTGGAGCAGTTAATAATCTAGAAAATAATAATATTATGTTACCGACAATGTTAAGTTTATGAATAACTATTAATTAAAATACCTTTTTGAGATTTCGTGACCACCATCATCATCATTACCATATCAAAATCATCCACTGCTGGACATGGGCCTCCCCCAAAGAGTGCTAAAGTGACCGGTCCTGCACCACCCGCATTCAGTGGACCTATGACCATTACCAGCTAGTCAATTACGTAACGCATTTTAAGCCCCTCAAGTAGATCTAAATGTCAACTTTTGTATAGGAATATGACAGTTGAATTGGCCTAACGCTTGTTTGAAACGTTACGGGTTTACCCCGCAGAGGGGTAATCACGTAACGTTCCAAACGCGCGTTAGGACAATCCAACCGTCATCTTTCCATACAAAATTTGACATTTAGATCTACCTAACGTGCGTACAATGCCGACCGCTTTAGCCTAGTTGGTAGTGACCCTGCCTACGAAGCAAGAGGTCCTGGGTTCGAATCCCGGTAAGGGCATTTATTTGTGTGATGAGCACGAATATTTGTTCCTGAGTCATGGATGTTTTCTATGTATTTAAGTATTTATTTTTCTATCTAAGTATCTATATCGTCGTCTAGTACCCATAGTACAAGCTTTGCTTAGTTTGGGACTAGGTTGATTTGTGTAATATTATTATTATGTCTTTCCCGCTCACGTGACAATGATGTCCCGGACCTTTGGGAGGCGAGCGTGGGGCTAGGTACCTACAAAGTACCAACTGAGCCAACACGTAGAGGCCCTTTTGACAATTTAATGAAATGCAAGGAGTACACCGAGCGGATGCTGTCCCTGCCCGTATCATGGGACGCACACAGAGACAGCACCCGCTGGGGTGTATAGGGACTATTGCTGTTGATGGAATCTAAAGAAAATTTGGTTATTGGGTGAAAATGATGGACTAGTGGCTGGGCTATTGGGTGAAACATCGGACGCCTGCCTAATAAACTGTCTCATTTTTTTATCTCTTATTATTATTATTATTAAATGCGTTACGTGATCGACCAGTGGGAGTCTACAGTAGCGCTACGCCATAATCCGTAGCATCTCCGTTCATAATAATAGCTAAAATTTAATAGCACTTGGCACTTTGACACATTATTGTCGTGCATATTTGTCGTGATTGGCACTGAATGGGTTCACGCTAGCATTACCTTCTAAAACACATTGCATGTCAAACAATTCACAATCACATGTAGTCATTGACAGATAACTATTCTGTAACGTATTTGTCCGCTCCATCCTCGACCTTGATTTATTACGTCTGGCCCAGACTTATGATAATGAAGAGTAACAGTGACATATGTGTCGGCTACGATAATCCAGCTATATGTCCAATTGTACGTGTTAGACGTCATCTTGAGTGAGAAGGTAACACGTGCTCCAACCTTTGCGGAAGCCACGTTGTTGCTATGTAGCATTTCAGGTATAAACTTTCAACATTAATATGTTTTCATCACATTTAATTTAAAAAAAAAATACTTTTATAAGCATTGTCAAGATTAGCTTAAAGATTTGATTTTTTTAAAGTTAATACTCTATTGTTATATGTCCGACAATGTATGAGTAAAACGCATTCTGACATTTCTGAAACAGTGTCGTTACTTGAGTTCGGTCACATTTACCTAAGTTTCGATGCCGTCTGCAAATCCTTATACGCACATTCAGCGACTGTACATGTTATTTACGTCATTATTTTACGTCGTTGAGTATGGTGGGAACATAAACCATATTTCATAAATGATGCCCGGAGTGAGATAATTTTACAAGTTAATCATGACAGCTTGAAGTTGCGTGTCCACAATTTAATGAACATGAGTTAAAAAAACGAACCTCAAAATTTAATTAAGTAGTAGATCTTTAAAAAAAAATGCCATTATTACTGGGGACCGAAGAGCTGGAAAATGCTGCCAGCACCTTCGGCACTACCTATATGCTGAGATCCCTTATTTTAGTTATAGTTTTATTTATTATTATGTTTTATTCCATTTTTAATGATAGATCGGTGTTGCATAATTTAAGGTTACGGTATGAATTAAAATTAGCTTAATCTATATGAATTTATATCATGATCGTCAAATACTAATAGTGTTTATTAATCCTATACTATTAAACGAGCAATATTTGTATATATATTTGCAATCACGTTCTCGGAAACGGCTCTAACGATTTCGATGAAATTTGGAATATAGGTGGTTACGGGGGCGAGAAATCGATCTCGATAGGTCTCATGCCCGGAAAAATTCGTTTTCTCCGTATATTCTCCATTTTCATCCGAGCGGAGCTCGGTCGCCCAGGGACTTTCAATGAATTGTCAACTTATTATTAGTAGATAAATTGATTATAAGTAGGTATAGGTAGTGCATTTTATTATGATTCGTCATCAACTGCGCTCGCAACTAGATAGTTTTACGTTTCAGCGGTCACCCTAGCAAAGTTATAGAACATTTAGCGAACCATTAAAACTTGAGGTGGACAACACCTCGACCGCACTCTAAATAAGTTCTGGGCTCGTATTCACAACGTTTACCAACTTGCCTCAGACGAACAGTCGAACAAATATGGGTCTGACCAAATACAGCAGCAGGACGATCACGTGACGCATTGTACGCGCGTCAGTTAGATCTAAATGTCACTTTTTATATGGAAAAATTACAGTTAAATTGTCCTAACGGAACGTTACGTGATTTGATTGATTGAGGAAAGCAAGCGACTTTTAATCTGAAGGTGGCGGGTTTGAACCTAGGCTTGTACAGTCGCCATCACATACATAGGTGCAATATAGGTGTTCAAAAATATCGGCACATGCACCCTAATGCCTTGAAAATAGAGGTGTGTTCCGATGTTTGTGACGTGCTTGTTTGCTCCGATGTATGTGATGGCGACTGTACGAGATATCATTTGATATTTAACAGTGGCTTTTTGGTGAAGGAAGACATCGCCAGGAAACCGATTTAATCACAATAAAGTCTAGTCTAGTCAGCGGAAGACCAGCGCTGGCTGTAAAGCTGGCAACATGCTGAGCAGGGTCCATTTCGTGACAAATTGTGTTTTTATATTATTTGTTTTGTATGTGTTTTTTTATTTATCTTGTCACGAATAAATACTTGAATTTGAAATTTATTATTCCCTCTGGGTGGGGTCAGATAGCAGTCGTTTTCGTAAAACTAGTGCCTACGCCAAATCTTGGGACTACGTGCCAAAGCGGCTCTGGGCGCATATGAGCACTACCGGGATAAACGCTAGGAGGATTATGATGTTCAGGAAAGTGTGGCTCTGTGAGTATGTGGTGTTGAGTTCTTATGGCCAGTTTCACAAAGCTGACGAGTTACAATATTACCTACAAGTCTAAACACGCAACACAGATCAAATGTCCAATCTTTACTGATCAAACGTGTATTGACTTTTTTTATATTATCCTATATTGTGTCCCACTGCTGGACAAAGGCCTCCCCTTTTTTGCGCCACTCGTCTCGATCCAGTGCTAGTTTTCGCCAATCTGTATCAAGGTCGTCCCGCCATCGCCTTTTCGGTCTGCCTCTACTTCGGAAGCCATTTTGTGGGTTCCATTCGGTGGCTAATTTGGCCCATCGTTCCGCGTGCTTTCGGCAGACATGTCCAGTCCAGTCCCACTTAAGCTTCGCGGTCTTGGCACCCACATCTACGATGCCAGTTTTGGTACGCAGCTCCGTATTATAAAACTTATAAAATTGTAAAATGCCTGTTAAAACTTATATTATAAAATTGTAACATGTAACTTCGTGCAACGGGCCATTGGTGGTTCCCGAGGATACACAGTGTTGAGAGTGAGAACGCGTGTGTCTTTAGTTGTCAACTCAAAGATTCCAATATCCAAAACCAAATCCAAACCAATAAAATAACGGCAACGATCTCCTGAAGAGTCACAAGCCTCGATAGCCATATCGTGAGGTCGTATGCTTGTTTGCAACTGTCGTGGTAAAAAAAAGGCTTGGCCCAAGTTTTAGGAGCCAGTGGTGAAGTGAGCCAACACTGGTTATGAATTGCATAGTTGGTTTTAACGGACTTCATCCAAACCGCAACTGAAAGTTTTATAAAATTGGTCCCACGGTGAACATGTTAACTCTAGTGGGTTTTAGCAATTTAAGTCAAGTCCATCCACTCATGTTTGGAGGAATGTGACATGAGACGCACTGATACTCAGTTGGGTTAATAAAATAACAAAATTTTATTTTTAGTTGCAAAATGGCCCGACATTGTTGTACCTATGCTGTTTGTAGGGACATGCATGACAGACACTGCCCAAACTCCGTTCATCCAATCTCATTTATAAATTGACTTCAGACCTCATTGAACGTAACCTATTCATGCCATCGCCAGCCGCAAGACATTGACAAACTACTCGAACCTAATTCCAACAGATACAGTGTCTGTGTTAACGGAATAATTAATTTTCCTGAGTGATCTGTCAGTAACTTGCACATAAGCCTGTAGTTAATTTATGCCTTTGACTTTGACATTGCTAATTGGATCGTTCTTATTTTTTCAAACTTTATATCTCGTTATGACGACTGTCATCTAGTTTTGAAGCGGTACCAGACCTGTTCCTGTTGCCATTTCGGCTAAATGCAGCAATCACACTCCTCCGGAACGTTAATTCAGCCGAACGCTGACACCCTCGGAGTAGCACAATCGTTCAGTGACACATGGCGTTGACGCACAAAAATATGAGACTATCCCACAGATTACGACTATCCTAACAAGACAATGATGGGGCGGGTGCTATTCTATAGAGCGGGACAGGATGATTTGGTGTTTTCTAGCTGTCAAAGGTGCTTGTTAGATACAGGACCTTCTGTTCGTAAGTACAATTAGTTATTCTCTGGCGGGTACAGAACGTAGACCTATTGACCACATTGAGAGATACTGACCGGCAAAGGACGAGGTAAAAGACCACCAGACCGTAGACCAACGGGATGGACTTATCTACTTATGAAGACCATCAAAATGCCTTTCCACGAGACTATTAGCCCTTTACACCCGACTCGAAACGATCGTGAGTGTTGATTTTGAAAAAATATGCCGCGTATCGCGAACCGCTTTTGCGAACCCAACCGATGTCGATTGATCGTGCGGCTATGCTAGAATAAGACAAAAAATACAGAAAGGTCATGCGTACGCGTCGCGACTCGTCAGTCTCATTGACGTGGCGTGGGAGATGGCTGTGTTCTTTGAACGTCGGACTAACTATCGTAAGTGCATTTTTTTTACTAGTTACCATTATATATCTTTGTAATTTACTATTGGATTGCAAAGAGTACTTGTGTGTGTGATATATTTTAAATACTCTGCATTAATTCGAATGAAAGGCATATATGCAAGTTGTTTTTGAATTTTAACTATCACGATCGTGCGATTTCGGTTGCTTTGCGTATAATTGAACTCTCACGATCGTGTGGTTTCGGTTGTGTACTGTGATGTTGGTTTAGTAGGTATTACTTATTAATGTACACGCTTGGCTTACTAATCGGGATGTTTTGCTTATTTTAGGAGCTCCGTTGACCGATAAAATAATAGAAGATCTGCTCGCAGATGGAAACTTGTCAGAAATTGAAGGTTTAGATGATGATGATTTGGAAGATGTGCCTAACTTTTTCGATAACCTGCCCAGTGATGATGACTTGCTCGCGGATGAAGAAATTTCTACTCTGCGTGAAGTAAGGCCCCGGTCACGTTCTCCCCTAAGTTCAACGCGAGCATCTTCTCCACCCCTTTCTCCGCGACCAGCGACTCCACCACTAGGGACATTATCACAGCCCCCTATTTCGCCGTTGCAAATCGGAGCTAGAAGACGACCAGGTCGAGGTAGGTCGGAATCTATACCTAGAAATGTTCGAATAGGCAGAGGTAGAGGTAGATCTGTCCGTGCCCGGGGAAATGAACGCAGTGGAAGATCCATATCAGCACCCGCACCTCGAAGTCGAACATGGAAGCAAGTTCTGTTTACGGACAAGCCACACAATTACACCTCGCTACCAGTGAAACCTGTCCGCTCCCCGGTAAATTACTTTCATGAGTACATTGACAACGACTTCGTGGAAGAGATCGCTAGATGTACGAACTTGTATTACATGCGAAAAACAGGCGTAGAATTAAAAACGACCGCCTCTGAAATCTGCAAGCTCTTTTCCATTCATCTAGTTATGGGTTGCATTCCTTATCCTAGATTGCCTATGTACTGGAGAGCTGGCACTAAATTGTCATTGGTATGCAACGTTATGACAAGAGACAGGTTTTTGGCCGTCCGCAACGCACTTCACGTAGTTGATTCGGATTTTCCGCGGGAGAGTGAGAAAAATAATCCTCTGTGGAAAGTCCAGCCTATGATCAATAAAGTGAAGGACGCATGTAACAAATTAGAACGTGTTCCTGGCTTTTATTCAATAGATGAACAAATGATACCTTTTACAGGCCGGTGTCCGTTACGTCAAGTAGTCAAAAACAAACCACGGCCAGTAGGTTTAAAAAACTTTGTATTGACCACAAAAGAAGGTTTGATGCTTGATTTCGAAATTTACCACGGTGCAAAAACCATGTTTGGAGATACTAAACTTGGTCTCGGTCCATCTGTAATCCTGCATTTGAGCAAGGCTGTTCCACCTGGTAGTTGCGTGTATCATGACAGGTATTTTACGACCGTTCCTTTGATTGAAGAGATGGAAAAGTTGAACTTGCATAGTACAGGAACAATAATGCAAAACCGTATTCCTGGTCATGCTACTATAACATTTAAAAAAGACACCCAAATGGCTCGAGGGGAATCAGATCAGTATGTTAGCATGCCCACTGCTGTAGTAAAATGGAAAGATAACAAATCTGTGTTAATGGCATCGAATTGTACTGGATCCAACACGTCAACTAACGTTCGAAGATGGGACAAAAACACAAAGAGCTACGTTTATATCTCAGCCCCCAAAGTAGTTGAACTATACAATCAGAACATGGGCGGAGTCGATGTCCTCGATCAGCAAATCGAGTACTACAGGACATACATAAAAACAAAAAAATGGACGTTGAAGGTGCTCATCCATTTTCTGGATCTCATCGTAGTGAATTCGTGGAGGCTTTATAAAAACGACTGTCAAGCTAATGGTTTGCGAAGAAAAGACATCATGTCCTTATTAGACTTTCGGATGGATTTAGCGGATACTTTATCTAACATCCCCACACGGACACGGCATGAGAGTGTAGATGACACAGATTTACCACCTACCAGCGGCAGTGACTGCCCTCGTGATTATAAAATCTACAGACCAGCAATTAAACCATCAGCGGCTAAAAGATACGACGGGTATGATCATTTGCCCTTTTCCGACAGTATAAAAGCCCCTCGGACATGTCGCATGGAAGACTGCGGTAGTCGATCAAAAATTAAATGCGAAAAATGTGACGTGTATTTATGCATATCGAGAGATAAAGACTGCTTTAGATTGTATCATAAGAAGTAATAACATAAAAACATATATATGTCTGATTACGATCTCATGTAATTTTACTAATTTAGATATTACTTGTCTTAACTAAGCTAGAAATTAGCATTTTTGTTATGAAAACTATAATTTTGTTGATTATTTTGTAATGCTGCCTGAGAAATCGCTGTGATTTAGTGCCTAAATTATGAGTAAATAAAGGTTACTTAGTTTTTATTTCTATAACTGTGTTTTATTCATTTAAATTCTTCAATAACCGTTTAAATGTAACTTTTCTAGACAATCACATCATGACCCTCACGAACGTGCGAGTTACATATTATTCCTGAGCCACACGAACGTGAGGGTCTGATTGTGGAAGACCAGCTCAGTCAGGATTTTTTTTGTTATTTTTCCTAGACTCCTTATGAAGTAATAATAAAGTTACGTCATGTCGCAAGGAGCTGTTAAAGATTTTTATCTCTCGGGTGTAAAGGGGTAGGTTCACGACCGAAAACCATGGCGACATCTCCACTTGTTGCTGGGGGAAGACATAGGGCCCCCCCACATCTAGCGTCTCCCACCAGCGTCGTGTGAGCGTTCTCATACAAAATTGTGCGTTGCGTCGACGCGGCCTCGACGCAACGCACAATTTTGTATGAGAACGCTCACGCCGGTGGGAGACGCTAGATGTGGGGGGGGGCCACATCCCCCTAAGGGTGACCCTAAGGTCACGATCCTCAACATTTGAAGGACCGACTGAGAAGGAGGCATATCACGTAACTAAAGTGACTGCGTTAATTGTATTACAATAAACCATTTTCAACCACGTGCTATCATGAATTAAACTAAAATTGACGTATTTGTGTTATTTCAGAGACAACACAACATTAAGTAACAAAATAATCCAATGGTCCCAGTGCACATAAGTTATTTGCGGAAATCGCGAAACGTCTGGTTGATGTAACTGGTGACCAAAGAGCCGGCGGCTTTCTTGCGCAACGCATCAGCATTGCAATTCAACGAGGAAATGCCGCCAGTAACCTTGGTGCAATGCCTCGAGGGCCTTTTTTAGATTTAACGTAGTTTTAATTGAATTTTGTTAGTGTTAATTATCAAAGAAAAAAACAATTTGGGTTCCGGATTCAATTTTTTAAGGTTATGTAATAATAACTCATAACATAACCCAACAATAAACCACCACAAGTGAATGATTCAAACTAGGTACATATATTTCATCCACTAAATTACTTCATTTCCAATTGAGCCCCTAAATTCCATTGAAATTCCAGCTAAAATCAAACAATCTACATGCAATTCATTGTCCTAATTACATTCACGAAATAACCATTGTTTTAATCCAACTAACATAAACACACGTAGTTATCCAGAGCATGCATGAATTTCAGCAGCTCGTATCTTTTCTGGTGTGGTTTTAATTCGAAACTTTCCCCATTGTGTTAAAGTCATAAGTTCGATAACGTGAAATGAAGTAAGAAGCAGTATATATTTCTTATTGAATTTTCGGACAAAGCGCGTCTGACGTTTAATTTCCGATACCCTTTACAAATTAAGGTATCAAAGGCAACGAATGCTGCGAAATTTATCGATAGCCAATAAACAACATCCTTATGCCCCTTTAATTCTTAGTAAACGGGTAATTGAAGACACGTGTAAGCTTTTTGTGGTTTGTAATAAAAATTATTGGAGGATTAAAAATTCATCAGTGCAAATTTTTAGGAAGTTTGCATTAAATAATTTACTTTGAAAACAAAGTTTTAACCGACGAAAAATCAATCATCCCCTTTTTTCCTACCCTTAAGGTTGGTTTTTTTTTCCAAATTTATATGGGACCAACTTCGGAGTATATATATATACCCTTTCCAATAAAAAAATAAATATCAAAATCGAACTACTCTGTAAAAAGTTATGCGTGGTCATACATAAAAAATAATATATATATATACGCGTCGACTTGAGACCCTCCTCCATTTTTTTCGTCGGTTGAAAATTTATGGTCAAGAAAATTTTGGTGAGTCGTGGCGTTTAAAAAAATTATGAATATAATATACAGGGTGCGCCCTGTAACAGGAGCAAAAAATTTAATGATAGATTATTAAGCTTGTGAACAATTATTTGTAAGAGGTATTAATTGTAAATAAATAAAAAAAAATCTTAAATAAAGGTTAATTGTATCGCTTTACTCTTCTGGCCCCGTAGCATGGTTGGCCTTATCACGCGATAAGTGACAAGATAAAAGCGTCGTCTCGTTCTATCGAACGGTGTCAGGCAGTGCCGCACGCTCTAAACCTTTCACCTATCGCAAGACAAGGCCAACCATGCTACGGGGCCTGGAGTGGATGAGTAACATTTTATTAAAAAAAAAATAAAAATAATAATAATAAAAAATCACAAAATTATCTTTTAAAACCCAAAATGCAAAAATTATTATGATTGCATTGAATGATGTGCTATGATCTCGTGGTGCCATGATACATTACTTGGAGGTCATAACTTTAGATCAAAATTTCTCCGAATCCAAAAAAAAATTATAATGAATGGGGACGCAAGGGGCTACTACAAATGCTCTAAGGAAGCGTCCTTTGGAATATTTGCTCCTATTATAGGGCCCATCTGGGAGAATTTTATGTTAGTACCTAGGTATTGTAGAGATTACATTTCTATAAAATTTTCAAAGAGACTTTAAGGGGCTCTACGCGCTTTTTGACGAGTTTTGGGTTGATATTCCTACGTCAAATTTAAAAAAAAAAAATTTTTTTTATGGTTTTATCAAACATGGTCCAAAAAGCGCTGTTCGGATATCAGTAGGTATGTTGTTTATGCACTTTTATATATGACAAACATCTACATATAACTATTTCTTACTGAAGTCACAAAAATTACGTCCAAAAAACTGATTTTTTGCCCTAAAATTGCCAATGTTCGGTGCCATATAAATAATATATCTCAAAATCTGTGAGTTTTGAAGTAAATATGGGATACTATTTTGGTAAACCTCGTTTTGTTAATACGACGACAAGACTTGAAAAAACACGAAAATCGGATAGTTACAGATCGAAGGTCATTCAAACATGTTGCCCAACTGTTTATTGCTACAAAAAAAAAGTTATTTAAAAGAGTCTCTCTGTGAGTAACGTTACAAATTTTTCTTCAGGAACAACGAAAAAAAAACTGAGTGCGATTTTTTTTAAAGGAAACATGGATGAGTTGGCAGGATTTTGAAGAAAACGAAACCAATATTTGTTACGTTAGAAGAATGGTGACTGATGAGATTTTAATGAATATAGAGATTTAATTTAAGTATGTTGTAACAAAAGTATCAATTCTTCCCACAAAATGATTCTTTTTACTTATTAAGCTCCTATATACTTTGAGGCGATCTATAACAACATTAAGATTAATGATTTTCTCGTCTAATTTTGCAATTTTCAAAATAGTATTACTACCTGCACTTACTAAAATCATCATTTCCCATTCATTTCGATTTCGCACACTGCATTCATCATTTCCATATTCAAAAAACCTCTCAAATCAACAAAAACCATTTCATCTGAATCCTAATGGTAAATGATTCAGTGATTCTGATCCCGTCAGCCCCATGGTCGTGATGGATGGATCTATTCATAATGTTATTAGTTAGAGTGAGTTGTTTTGAAAGGATATGATGGTTCGATAGGCGGAGCGGGAAACAAGCGGATATAGGGTAAAAAACCCTCATCATATCAGCCGAAAGACGTCCACTGCTGGACATAGGCCTCCCCCAAAGAGTGCCACAATGGCCGGTCCTGGGCCACCCGCATCCAGCGGACTCCCGCGACCTTTACCAGGTCATCAGTCCACCTTGCGGGGGGCCAACCCACGCCGCGCCTTCCGGTACGTGGTCGCCACTAGAGAACCTTTCCGCCCCAACGGCCATCGGTTCTACGTGCAATGTGCCCCGCCCACTGCCACTTAAGCTTAGCAATTCGGAGGGCTAAAACCCTAATAAAGTAATATGGTTGTTTTTATTTAATTTTTAACTCTGTATTTAACCGCTTTAATTTTCATGTATTTTACACACAATCCCAATTGTTATTGAATGAATGAATAAATGAAATGAAATAAATAAAGAGACTGCCTTTGCCACAGTCAAACAGTTTTATGGGGCAGTGTTATTGTTTATTAAATTAATCAAATAGTGGTTCTTACATAGATACAGAACTAGCCAAGTAGCAGAAATTATAGATATATATTTTTTTATACGTTAAGGATTTTAATTAATATTTTCTTAGTGAAGGATTCAAACAAAGCACTAATCTGGTAGCTAGTAGCTACACACAATTTATTAACTGAACAGTTATAAGTGTTTTACGAAAAATGGCTTTTGAAGTTAAATAACAGCACTAGCTTGTAAATGACCGACTTACTAAAGTAACTTTAGGATAGCTCCTTACAAATACAATTAATTATGAAAAACTGCTTGTTTTTCTAGGTTACCGTCAAGTTTTTTTTGTGGTAAAATTAAATTACTAAATTGCAGTTTTCCAATAACCCAACCGTGATTCGTCAATTACTGAAGCAAAATTGTGAAATACCTGGAACTAATAATTATGAATAATTCATGTACATACAAGTAAATACGGGAAAAAGTATAAAAAATAATAAATATTGAAGTGTATGGTTTTCAGTTTGTAAATTGGTTCGCTATTGGCTCCAGCCTTACGTAAGAATCAATTCGTCCATTCATTTTATTCCAGTTGGTCGTCAATGACTTATTAGTTTTTATTAGTATCTCGTTATTGTGTGATTTATTGCATGTTATTGATTTTTCTTTATTGTTCTCCGTAACTTTTATTCAAAATATCCGTTTGCTGTAACAATTACTAGCTTCTTCCTAGATTTGCTTTATCAGGCAATATTATTAAGCTTTGTTTGATAAGTTTAGTGTTCTGAGAAAAACTCAGTGTTTTTCATTCAACTTACCATCTGTTTCAATTAGAAAATTAGAGAGTAACGAAACGTTGTTTACTGAACGAAGACGCTTTTTATTCGAAAGTCCTGAGGGAACTTCAAGGTAGATTCATCATGTCCGATCGATCACTTAAAAAGGTTTCTTACACAATTTTTGTGAGATAGAAAATAAAATCCTGTACAACAAATACATATCTTTCAAATTTCAGGTTTCTAGTGCTAACGGTTACTGAGATTATCCGCGGACGGACGGACAGACAAAGCGAAACTATAAGGGTTCCTAGTCGACTACAGAACCCTAAAAAACGAACAAAAATAAGCTACATTTTTGTTACAAGTACAATGCGTGAAAAGTCGCAAGCCAAGCAAGATCTCCAGCCCAGCATACGACCACAACGTTACCCCAAAACATTTGACCAAACGTTTGTTATTCTGAAAGGTTCTCAAATCTGCGGCAAACTTCTTAAAAACAGGTCTTTTTATTGTAACGATCGACACTTAGCGAATTGTTGAGTTTTAATGTTCTTAAAATCTACTTAACGGTAATCCACGCTGTCCATTAAGAAGTTTTGGATCGTTTTAATGTCTGACGATTTGCTGTCGAGTTTTAGGGAAACGGAAGGCGGACGTGGCAAACGCTTTGTGACGATACATTTAACTAGAAAAGAAAATACCAATTAAATTCAAAATGCCAAAAGTCTAGACTGCAGCTTATTATACCAGAACAATTTTATAACTTCTAGTTCGTTATGGCAGAAAAAGTCGATACTCGATCTAGACAAGAATTATTAAATATTAATTACCTTGAAAAATATTCGCCAAAAGTAGAGACACGGCATATTATTATTTTAATGTTATCTTGCTCAACAAAACTATTACTAGAGAGAGTACCTACCAGAATTCTGATTTGCAATAAAATAAAAAAGTCGAATTCAGTAATAGCGACACAATATAATTTTATAAATTGAATTGTGTTGCCACTGTAGGAGCTATGCCGAATTGAGTTTTTGTCTATGAAAAATATTCTCATTTTAAAAGGAATTTCAATAAAATATTTCTTTCGAATATTTTTCGTAACTAAGTGAAGAATTTAATTATATTCAATATTAAATACAAGAATCAGTCGATGTCATGATTGACAAATATTTAAATGTAACCTGAGGAATGAGAAAACATCCTATACAAATCATTATTAAAATTGTATCATAATTCATAATAAGAAATAAATCTTTATTAAAGTGGTTTCATTGTTGTTCCATCCATGGTTGAATAAACCAAGGCAAGGCAAGGCCCAACGATGTATCTTAACTATGTCACCCAAATGTTGCCATTTGATTGTGCAAAGTCGGCACACAAATGTTACCATTGACTGACATCTTGGATACAAACAAAGAGTTTTGTTGTATTTAAAAAAGTGTAAGCTAGTTTAACTATTTATTTGGAATGGAAAGACGCATTATTTCACTTACATGTCAATCAATATTTACGTTGAACTACTAATTGTAAAGAGTTGTCTTTCCATTCCAAATAAATAGTTAAACTAGCTAACACTTTTTTAAATATAACAAAACTCTTTGTTTGTACTTACTTACTTTTTGGTAGATGGTGATGACGTAGGATAGATATGCTCACGTCACGAGCTGGGGGCCGATTTTTGACTTTCGAGCGCTCGAAAATTAAATAAACGAAAATACGATTGTAGTGTCATAATTGCAGGCAATTACTTTCTACCAATAGAATTGAATACGAGTGGCCAGTACCGCTCGTTTTGCAATTTTCTATGGCTATTTCAAAATAGTATTTCATCATTTTTGTCAGTTTTCGAATGAAAGAGTCGAGCGCTCGAAAATCAAAAATTGGTCCCCTGCCACGGAAATGACTTTCGAAATATATTTTTTTAAAGTCAGGCTGACAGAGCCACTAGTTAAATAATGATTAAGAGTTTGGATTTCATTTTAGATATGTATTATTTACGTCGTACAATTTATATCAGTACTAAGTTTTTACTTTACCATGTAAAAGTAGAATTGGCGGCGTTTCGTGTGAACGGTACCTTATTTTTAACTGTGTTTCTTAATTCGCATGATGGTCTTAATTATTGCGAAATAATACTTGGATTGCATAATTACTTCAGGCAATTTATTTCTTCAAAGCCGTAGGTATAAATCTTTGAAAATATAATTAAGTGCGAGTAAGATTTTTGTCACAATGAAAAGTAAATACAGCAATTTATTTGCAAAACATAATAAAATATTATATATACATCTATATTTGAAACATCAACGATCAACAAGCAAATACATAGCTCGATAATCTGGATCCTTCACGCTCTAAAAAGAGCTCCCAACCACATCCAAAGTCAAGCCTAGGAATGGACACCACAAGGGAAGAGGAAACGTGACCTGCCAAAACACACCTACGCTGGTTTTACTTAGTGTCATGCGAACCGTCAGTCAGTACGGATCGCTGCGCACGACCAATATAAATAAATAAATAAATATTTGGGGACAATCTTACACAAATCGACCTAATCCCAAACTAAGCAAAGCTTGTACTATGGGTACTAGAGGACGATATATATACTTATATATAGATAAACCAGAAAGAGCGAAATACATGAACACCTTGAGATGGAAACTGTCAAACAAGCACTTAACAACGCAATCACAAAATACAAGAACCAACTGCAAATGCATAGTAATGATCTAGCACAACAACTCCTGGATAGCTCGGAGACTGTCAACAGACTCAAGAGATGGCAAATATTGAACCTGGACCATCGAAACTAACTTCTGGGATGATGTTCACTGGAATATCAACCATCCAAACCTGTATTGAGAAAGAACACATCAGATTATGACTAAGGAGTCGATTGCTGAAAAACTGGAGAAAAAAATATATATATATATATTTATATATATATAGATATAGATAAATAAATACTTAAATACATTGAAGACAACCATGACTCAGCAACAAATATTCGTGCTCATCACACAAATAAATGCCCTTACCGGGATTCGAACCCGGGACCTCCGGCTTCGTAGGCAGGGTCACTACCAACTAGGCCACATAGGTCGTCGAAATATGTATGAAAAATCTGTTTTACTCTAAAACGCTCCCCGAACTTAATACGTATTGGTCTGGTGCGTCCAGCCCTAGAGGCGTTCAGCGGCAGCGGAGCTGAAGGCAATCGGGCTGACGTGGTCCACGTCGGACGTCGGATTTCGGATCGTCCGAGGCCAAGCGCGTAGCCCAAGACAGAATGCGATGGTGGAGCACTTTGGAAGCCTTCTACTCTGCCCTATCTAGGGGCCACTAGGACATTAAGGCTTAGCCAGGTAGGTGAAGAAGATTGGTACAGAGACTGCGGAGAGTGCGTCGTTAAAAAGAAGCCTGTAGCAGTCGATAGAAACAGACTGAATAAATAGATGAAATACCTTCAAAATAACCATCGAAATAAATTAAGAAGTACTTATTCGAAGAGTATGATTCTTATTATGAAGGTCAAATTAATTCTTCGTAAGCTTGTTTCGTGAAATTTGTAATCGGCTTTAACAGTTTTAGAAATATTTGAGACACAAAGATGGCTTTCCGAGTAAATACTTTTCGAGCATATTGCTTGGTATTGCCAAGGGACTTGTTTTACTAGTAAATTTATTGAATTTGAAATGGTTTTGTATATGAAATTAAATTAAAATTATTTATTCCGGAAACATACTAGTCCATATAAAGGAGATACATACAAGCTGCGGTAGCCTAGTGGTTCAGGCATGCGACTGTCAAGCGGCGGTCGTGGGCGTGGGTTCGAATCCCGGCTCGTACCAATGAGTTTTTCGCAACTTATGTACGGAATATTTACCGTTAGCTTTTCGGTGATGGAAAACATCGTGAGGAAACCGGTCTAATCCCAATAAGGTCTAGGTTTCCCTCTGAGTTGGAAGGTCAGATGGCAGTCGCTTTCGTAAAACTAGTGCCTATGCCAAATCTTGGGATTAAGGTGTCAAAGCGGACCCCGAACTCATTTAGGGCACAACCGGGAATAACGCTAGGATGATGATGATGATACATCATTAATAATTGCAAATAAATTAAATTAAAACATCATCATCATCATCATATCAGCCGAAAGACGTCCACTGCTGGACATAGGCCTCCCCCAAAGAGTGCCACAATGGCCGGTCCTGCGCCACCCGCATCCAGCGGACTCCCGCGAGCTTTACCAGGTCATCAGTCCACCTTGTGGGGGGCCTACCCACGCCGCGCCTTCTGGTACGTGGTCGCCACTCGAGAACCTTTCTGCCCCAACGGCCATCAGTTTTACGTGCAATGTGCCACGCCCACTGCCACTTAAATTTAGCAATTCGGAGGGCTATATCGGTTACCTTGGTTCTGCTGCGGATAGCCTCATTTCTGATGTGATCGCGCAGTGGACCCCCAGCATAGCCCTCTCCATTGCCCTTTGAGTGACTTTGAGCCTTCTTATGAGGCCCATAGTAAGCAACCACGTTTCCGTGCCATATGTCATCACTGGCAACACACACTGGTCAAAGACTCTCGTCTTGAGACACTGCGGAATATTGGACGAAAAGATGTGCCGTAGCTTACCGAATTAAAACATATTTTATATTAAATTACACAAAGGAAGCGTTTCGACCATCTCAGGTCACCTCGATCCCGCGATGACCGGCCTATCATGTATATAATGTAATACTTCCTCCAGCGCTCATGTAGCGGGCTGGCGTTCCACTCTCTCTCCGCCGAGAGCAGCATGTTGGAGGAAGTAGGTATAAATTGCCTTTCTGGCATATATATGACGTGAGATTTCAATTTAATCACAAATCACCCTCCGATTTCCAGTCGCTGGTAATTTTGGTGAAACATTTAGGATTAACTTAGTTTGCATCTAGATTTAGAACCATTTCCCTGTTCTTGAATGATTGAGTAGTTGTTTCACCGGTGGCAATGTCAGTGAATTAAACATTGCTACTACCGGGTTTGCTTTGTGAAATTCTGCTTACGAGTGTTTATTATATGGATGTTTAGTAGGTTGTGTTAGTAGTAGTTCCAAAACTCGTCGTCGTTCGTCGTGGTCAACTCTCCCAGACTTCCCTTACTTTATGCTTGTACAGTCTACTAAATTAATTACTGCAAATGCTATTTCCAAAGCACCAGAAACTTACCTCCACGTCAATGAAGCACCTAATTCACTACCCAACTTCCTCGTTATGCAAATATTAGAAACAAAGTTCTACAGAAATTCAATAAATCGCATCCAATTATGTGCACTGGCAGATGGACGTAACGTAATATTTGAAGTGGACTCACTTTTCAATTATCAATGGTCGTTTGAAACGGTCGCTTAATTGTTGAGTCTACGATACAGGTTTTTGAATGACCAACTATTAAAAGCAGGCCTCGCTATGCTTATATTCTAGTAACTAAATAATACTCTCCAAAATCAAATGACATACCTTTATTTGTATCTTTGCTAGCCATTTAAATGTTTTGACGACCTCGATAGCCTAGTTGGTAGCTACGAAGCTGGAGGTCCCGGGTTCGAATCCCGGGAAGGGCATTTATTTGTGTGATGAGCATGAATATTTGTTTCCGAGTCATGGTTGTCTTCTATGTATTGAAGTATTTATTTATCTATGTATATAAGTAAAAAAGAGAGGTAAACGAATTTGGGACTAGGTCGATTTGTGTGTCCACAAATATTTATTTATTTAATTTATTATTGACATTTAAATGGCTAATGGTTTTTAATGGATGGTATACTGACGTATACCTATGGACTTAGTTGACGAAATATAATTTAGACCGATTCCTTGAACAACTTGTATGGCGACTCCGTGCAAATTATAATTCGTCAACCGTAATAACAAGATGAGATGTTACTTCTTTTTACACTTACTTTTATTTCATTTTGAATAAATTCTAATTAACTTAAGGACATTTTGGTACATTCCTTTACAGTATTTTTTCTAATATCGTTTTATTTGACAATTTATTTTCCAGTACAACAACACAACCAAAGAACTAGAACCTTATAAGTCTTACAAAAAGATCGAGCATCATATTAGCTACTCGATTAACTTCTGAAATATCTAACTATGTGACTACACATGTAAATAGGTAGATTCAGATGGGTTCGAACTGAGACTTAATATAAACGAACTACTGTTTCTTTTAGAACTGAGTCTGTAACTAAAATAGTTAATTGTAAATAAGAATTAATCGCATCAGAAATGAGGCTATCCGCAGCAGAACCAAGTTAACCGATATAGCCCTCCGAATTGCTAAACTTAAGTGGCAGTGGGCGGGGCACATTGCACGTAGAACCGATGGCCGTTGGGGTGGAAAGGTTCTCGAGTGGTGACCACGTACCGGAAGGCCTGGTAAAGGTCGCGAGAGTCCGCTGGATGCGGGTGGCGCAAGACCGGGCATTGTTGCACTCTTTGGGGGAGGCCTATGTCCAGCAGTGGACGTCTTTTGGCTGATGTGATGATATTGAAGAATCAACAGACGAGAAAACCCTTTACGAGCAAGTGTGATAAAATTAATGTTACCTGTAAAGTAATGTCAAAACAGCGTTCTTAACAGGAACAAGTAGACCGTGGGTCGATCACGTAACTTTCCGTACGCGCGTTAGGTAGATTTAAACGTCATTTTTGAAGCTTAAATCTATCCCCTTATGTCATTTTTTTGGCATCCGACCCTAGACGGTAAGTGATCTGTACTGAATGAACGACTGAATGGAAATCCCATACTAAAACGAGGAATTGAAGAAATTATTTGCAACACGTAACTTTTTGACGGATAAATTGTACGATGAATCATGTCAATTACTGACTGACAAAGTCATCATATCTGTCATGTCAAAAGAATCAAACAAATTGTGAACAAAGATTATCGTTATAATACATTAATTTTAAAGTGATATATTTCAAATTGAAGTGTTATTTGAAATGCCGCCGAAATACTCGATGCAGTACAAAAGTACCTACAGAATATCAGAAGCACTAAGCAAACAATGAAAAGTAAGAAGTGGTAAATGTCATATGGTATTTACTCACATTTGTTATTGATCTCACTTAATTTGCTGTGTTATGTGCTTCGTTTCAGATAAAGCAGATCTCTAAGATGATCATGCGATGCTGAGCATCAACGATAAGGAGAGATAGAATTTAAAAGCTGTACCGACGGAAAGAAATGTTGGCGGTGCCGATGTACAATTGTACATGATTCAAATACAAATAGGGTGCACTACAGAAACATGCACCCAGAAACATGTATGTTTTCATATGCGCGCCCTACACGTCGGTACGTTTGACGCCAAGTGCGTTGCTTCATACATGGATGTCGATCACAGAATAATTTACTTATTCTGTGATGTCGATGTAGGATAAGTAGGCACTCATGAGGTAAGGGCTCGGCCATTCACAATCGCACGACACTCTGTCACCGTGATATGGTGCGGCGCGGCGCCGTAGGAGCTATCGTTGCAGCGCCATACCGAGTAAAAGCTCACAGTCATCATGTTCCTAGCGTTATTCCCGGTTGTGCCCTAAAGGAGTCCGGGGTCCGCTTTGACACCTAATCCCGAGTAAAAACTCACAGTATTATACTCGTATTCTACGGTGCCGCAACGTCAGTTGATTCGATGCTGTGTGTGTGTGTACCATTGGCAATGTGATATTTTGCTTAGTGTTGGTACCACGTGACACCGTGCATCTACATAATACGGTACCGTAGAAAAGACGTTGCCACTTCGTGAAAAATATAAACACACGGCGCAGCAACATGCGTTTCCACGGGGTGCCAATCTGCGCCATTTCACGTTGACGAAGCCGTGCCGTGAACATGGACCTAGCTAGCCCTAAACTGCAATTAATTTATTATACTTAGAGTTCCATAGCCTGCCGCATTAAAATATTGCCTGATTTAACATATAGTTTCTTTATTTCTTAAATATCATATCGGCTTAAACTCAGTTTCAAATGAATACCACAAATGTAGGCACCTTCTTCGGTGTAGTTAGCAGTAAGTTAGCAGTTTGTCGCTGATGGCCTGCCTCACAAGAGGCTGAACACCGCGTGTATACAAGACATTAGTTGAATTGGCCGAATTGCATTAAAGTACCTAGTCCATTCAAAAAGTAACTCTACCGTCCAAGGTTCCAATTCCATTGACAGTTTTATAAACATACAGTGGGCCACATTAAATAATGTCAACCATACCGTATACCTACCGTGTCGTGAACTGCCATACCATACGAAGTTGTGAAATGGGTGATGGTGACAAGGTGCTAAGGTGTGCAGCTACTTATGAGTTCGACTGTACAACAGCCAGTGGCGCAGTTTCCGTTTGTCTACCTTTCTCAAAATCTCCTTAAACTGCTGGTGGTCAATATTGTAGTAATAAATGTAAGTACCTATCAAATCAAAGTTAAACACTCGTTCAACAATGTGTATTGCTTTCGGTTTTAGGTGATCCGGAAAATCTGCAACAACGTGGATGATGCTTCTGCTTTTAACTACTTTTCTGGCAGAAAGGCCTTTTATGGTTTTTCCGACGATCAAAAAAGTGGCAATAGTCATCGCGATTATGGCTTGTTGTCTACACATCGTGTTCATTTAGTGACTGTCGTCTTTTTAAGATACAACTTAGTGCTATATTTTTGCTAAAATAACCAGTATCGGAATTTGCATTAAATCAAAGTAGTTGGGTCCGGCGGTCACGGCGTATTTTCGTCATTATTATCTCAGCAAATATTATCAAAATAAATGATTATTAGAATTTGCTTTGGTTAAAAACGTATAAAGACACAGGCTTTGAGTTTTATTTCATAAAAAATCTTGTGTTTTGTCAATCTTTTACGGCGATAATCATGAGGTGATAATACCTAATGACCTTGAGCGTTTCAAACCACCGGAGATTAAGGAGATTTACCTACCCAGTTGCTGTAAGTTCAAATATCATGAAACTTTTTCAAGCACTAAGGTAAGGTCATATATCTAATTAAAGATGTATTGCCTACGATGTGTACCTATTTTATGGCTTCATACCTAAAAGCTGTATTACTTTTATCACTAAAGCGCAAAATTATTGAAAAGTAAGCCTAAGTTAACTATCAAGTTAACTTATTTATTCTAAGAGTACGCGTAGTAAGAAGTCGAAAATAGGAGAGGAGTGTTCGAGAGATTTAGGCATCTTACCAAAAATCAAACGATTTTTTCATTGATGTGGGCCCAACATTTAAAATTATACTACCCATCATTTTGTCTATGGACACCTGAATAAGATGGAAATACAGCATGCTCCCTCTAATGCATAATCAGAGGCGTATTTAAAGATTTGGCGCCCCGGGCCAGTAAGTTTTGCCGCCCCGGGCCAGTAAGTTTTGGTGGCTCGCGCCACCCCTCGGAGCGGCTCGGGCCGCCCCTCGGAGCCTGCCGCCGCGGGCCATGGCCCCCTTGACCCTAGGGTAAATACGACCCTGTGCATAATATTTATAAATCCATCAAAAAGTTCGAACGTAGTCGTTGTGTATCATTTGCTAGATTAAACCAAAGAGGTCTTGTAAAGAAAATAGACAATGAGTCATTGAAAACAAAGCATAATCACAGTCGTTGACAGTTTGAAAAGTCAACTAAGTCAGGAAAAATTTGGAAGATTTTTAATGTTAATATAAAGATAAAAACCGATGTAGTTACAATAGGGATGTAGACTTAAAATTGATTATTACTTCAAAAGAAAGAAGGCAAAAAATTATGCCTGGTGACGAAAATCCCATTCAAATATCTCAAAAAATTACGAAGCTACAACCGTTGCTTTCTAGAGAGAGAAAACGCTAGGGGGTAAGGGGTAAGTACTTATAGTTAAGTACCTATAACTAAATATGTCATATTATGATACTCAGTATTACGTTATTTGGCTATTCGACTGTTTCATAATATCTCGAGCTTATCGAATTCATTTTACTCGGCTTTATTAAGCGGTCTTCCTTGACTTTGCTGCGGTGAGCGGAGCGACAGTTTTCACTTTGTATACAAGTAGGTAGCTAATAATCATCATCATAATATCATGGTACCATCACGCTGATCTGATGATGATTCATCATAACCATGGCCTGGTGTTGTCTGTGACTTTACTATGTAATGCTATTATCCTGTTCTGTGACTTCACTCTACTCCCTTGCTGGGCAGTGGGCACAGAACTCCTCTCATGGTCCTCATGGATTAGTAGGAATGGACAACGTATAGTCCCCATGCTAGCCCGTGCCATGCCCGACCTTTGAATGTCATCGCAAATGTACACTGAAATTTATCTTTCACCGAAATGCTAAATATATTATTCCGTATACACCTAAGTTCTGCATAACGCATTAGTATGAGACAGGTTCACAGGATTTAAACTTTCAGTATGATTAATTGCATTCTAAGGTATCTGCGGTCAGCTTACGATATGAGCTAATGTTTTTGGCGTAGGCACTCGTTAGGGTTCCGTACTCAAAGAGTAAAACGGGACCCTATTACCGCCTAGACTCCGCTGTCCGTCCGTATGTCTGTCACCAGGCTGTATCTCACTGATACCGTGATAGTTCCAGTTAAAATTTTCACAGATGATGTATTTCTGTTGCCGCTACAAATAATAAAAACAGAAAAAAATAAATACTTTTATTGATAATGGTATGGAACCCTTCGTGCCCGAGTCCAACTCGCACTTGGCCGGTTTTTATTAGAGTCGTGTCTGGCCCCTTGCCGGCTAAATGGTTACCGGGTATATGAAAATAATCATGGCAGTTGAACATATAATGCATTTAACACGAAAACTATCACAGATAAGTAGGCATAACTAGTTAACGAGTAATAGACGACCATATTAAAATATATTGAAAACGGGTCACTCGCGTATTTTAGGTCGAGTTTAGCTGTATGTCTGTCTGTCTGTCCGTCTGTCCGTCTGTCCGTCTGTCCGTCCGTCCATCCGTCCGTCCGTCCGTCCGTCCGTCCGTCCGTCCGTCCGTCCTGTCCGTGCGTCTTACCTGCGGTTCGCGTGATAAATAATTCCGCCTCTGATGTAATAATCAACATAGCTCACTTGTATCACAATGTACTATTATAGATAATGGTACGGAACCCTTCGTGCGCGAGTCCAACTCGCACTTGGCCGGTTTTTTTTCTTCAAACGACTGCCATCAGACCCTACAATTTTGAAATATGGACGCTTGCCACTACAAAAGAATCACAAGTGCGCTGCCGACTCTTTATTGATTTGAGGATTCATTGTGTTGATAGCTAGATTAGCTCGAGACATGCAGGTGTCCTTGGAAAACAGCGCATCCACGGATGCTTTGGCTAAATCACCACCAGGAAGACAACATCAAATACCCACAAAGCAAGTAGGGGTATTATTATGGTTGCGGTCTTCTGTAAGGTGAAGGTACTTAATTCACCTGTTGGACTGCTCCAAATATAAGCCAAATAACATATATATTATATAGTACACTTATACTTATTATGATGATAAAGAGTATACTTTAGGGGTGGCCTGAAAAAAAAAACATCATCAAGATCTGAAGATGGAAACCATGGATAATCAATGAAACTCGTTAAGTAGTATATATAGCGATGTAGGTATACTCATATTATCAAAGCAATTTGGGTATATGTAAACAAGCATTTTCTTTGTAGCTTACTAAAATGTCTAGTATTCTTCAAGTGTGTGTTACTTAAGGGATGGCAATTTAGGTATCAATAACTCATATATTTTGGTATTTTATTTGGGTATTTCCTAAAGCAAGTTATGTATTTACTCTCAAATTTTAAAATTAAGAGAAGTGGAACTGCCTGAAATGACCACAGATATCCTATGAAATTTCTCAATGAAACGTCATCATCATCATCATCATATCAGCCGAAAGACTTCCACTGCTGGACATAGGCCTCCCCCAAAGAGTGCCAAAATGACCGGTCCTGCGCCACCCGCATCCAGCGGACTCCCGCGAGCTTTACCAGAAAAATAAAATCAATGAATAGTTTTAGGTATTTCACAATGTTGACATTTTGTTGAAGTAGCAAGTACTCGTACTTAATATCGATGTCAGATTTAAAGATGAAAATTGGACTAATGGCTCATGGACTATTGTCACCGTCACCACCCAACCCTGGAGTTGTTTGTGACTTCATGCTACTTCCCACGACTCGTCGAAGCAATTATTGCGATTTAGGTGTACTCAATTACTCATAATAGCGGTATTTGGGTATTTTCTAAAGCAATTTATGTATTTAATCTCGTGAGTTACAAATGTATAGAGGTGGAACTGCCATAAATAAATACAGAGATCATATGAAACTCCTCTTTGAAAAGTTGGTATTCCACAGTATTGACAATTCGTTGAAGTAGCAACTGCTTAATGTCTTGAGAATACAAAACTTATGTTAGATTTAAAGATGAAGATTTGACTCATGGCTCATATACTATTGTCACCACCCTGCTCTGGAGCTGTTTGTAACTTCCTGCTACTTCCCACGGTTGGGCACTTTAACTGCTCCCATGGATGAGTGGTGATATTAATCTTTGAATTTCTTCACAGATGCAGGCAGGTTACTTTACGTTGTTAGCCTTCACCGAAATGCTAAAGATATTCCAAAATAACAAAGGATTGATGCCCACAACATGCATCTGTAAGTGACGGACACCAAGTTATATACATCTTTGGTCAGAGTAATACTTTCACTGTGCCACAGAACTAATATAAAGTCATCGTCATCATATTCAAAACCAAAGAATATGCCACTGGGGACTAACCTCTATTCATGTATTAGATCGATATAAATACTTGTATTCTCTCGTCTCCACACCACCTTTACAGTACAGGTCTTCAAATTCATGTTCAATTTATTCATAAAGCCAATTTACATGTTACCAAGCACAGTCAGAGACCTACACACACTCTTAATTTCTTAATAATAAAGTCGTGTGCAGGTCATTTTGAACACCCGGCCCGCTTAGCTATTTCTGCTGCTGACTGTACTTAAATAAAAATAAAAATTACACATTATGGATTATTCTTCTCTGATTCATGGCAGGGCACTATTTATCCCAATGCATGCCCAGCTTTAAATTTCTAGTAGGTTTCTTTACGATGTTATCGTCTACATACATACAAACATACATACAATCAAGCCTTCATCCCTAAAAGGGGTAGGCAGAGCACATGAAACTTGTTTTCCAGTGCTACTTTTAGCATAGTTGTGGGTATAAAATATCGACAAACTGTGATACCGAAGTGATAGGTTGCTAGCCCATCGCCCACAACACACTTCAACCCTGTTCCCTTAGTCGACTCTTACGACACTCACGGGAAATAAGGGGGTGGAGCTACTCTAACCCGATACCACACAGGAATTCCCGTGTGTTATCTTTTATTTTGGTTAAACTAATAATCACTTCCGAGAGCTGCATTATATTAGTACACGCTTACGATTTGAAGCTACAATATCCATTTGAAATTGACACACCACCAATAGAGCAGTAGTGGTATTATTACGGCTGCTATCTCCTGTAAGGTCTTGACTTCTGGAAGGTCGTAACTGGTGGAGGCCGTGCTTCCTCAGTTGGGCTGCTCCAAATATTAATGAGCGAGATGACATTCCGCTGTGCCCTTACTCTCTCAAACCCGAGTAGATATAAACATAACATAGTAACCATATTTTATCGTAACGACCCTTTTTTTAACCAACTTCAAAAAAAAGGAGGAGGTTCTCAATTTGGTTGTATTTTTTATTTTTATTTTTTAAGTGTGTTACCTCAGAACTCCGTCATTTATGAACCGATTCGTACCATTCTTTTTTTAATTGAAAGTATATGCTTCCAGGTTGGTCCCATTGTTTTCAAAACTCCAGTTGAATGATGGGAACCATGAGGAATTGAGGGAACTCCTCAAATATATAAGGCACGCGTGTAGTAATTTCGGTGTTTTCTAATATAACTCGTGTATACGGAAATCATAAATTTGAAAGAAAGAAAGAAAGAAAGAAAACATTTATTCGTGGACAAAACAATGGGTGTAAAAAACAAAACACAGAACGTAAAAAAAAAAAAAAATACATGGTCCACGAAAAGTTTGCTGAAGTGGAAGTGATGATGAAGACCACAGATGGCTTGTGGCACTTGTCAATGATGTACTTCAAACTATAAAAGTACGTCACCGATTCCGATATCATTCCGTTGATATAGCAAACAAAGAGGTGCCAAAGGTGATTCTGAGATCCTTGAGGAATTGACGGAAGTCCTCAAATATTATCGGGCCACATACAGCGATTTGGTTATTTTCTCTAATAATCAACGTATTTGCTCTCAGAAATCAGTTCATGTGGTAAATTGGAAAATAAATGTGGAAATGTTCATGTGGCTTGGCGGAGAACTGAATTGAAATCGGTTAAAACTTTGTTTTTAAAGTAAATTATCTATAAGTTGATATCAACTAGCGCTTCTTGAAATAAAAGGAACAAACTGAAATTTACATACGGCACTTTCAGGCAGAAAATAATAACACGACGATGAAACATGGTCTGCAGCAACGACGTTCATGTGATGCGAGGAGCATTGTACTCCGAATTAATGTAACACTATCTGTTGCAGTTGAAAAATATACATAGATAGTTAAAGCTGCTTTATATGGTAATCATTTATCTAAGTATTTCCATAATAGTATGCAGGTATAGTCAATGCGGCTTATTTTGAATGCTCAGAATATGTCTTTATCGATACTTAACTCACAGTAATTATACTTCGAATAAGCCGCTTGACTGATGTAAACTCATTAAAAACTATTTAGTGAGTCTGTGACCTGCAGAATCGCGAGCCTGTCTTTTTTTCATTTTAAAAGCTTTTATTTATTTAACTTGACCTGTTCGTTTGTCAGTGTGGAACAAATTTTTCAACCTCTACCGATTGAGCTGAAATTTTGGGAATAAGCAAAGTTTGGATGATGATTCAATATTATGGTACCATCGCGCTGATCTGATGATGGAGACAGAATGTGGCCATGGGAATTCAGTACTATAGCGGGGTAACTCCGTTGAGTTTGTGCTCCTTAGAATCGTCTATAATTGAGTAGTAAATAACGATATACAAAAAAATACAGTTTGCAATAAAAGCTTCTATCAAAAATGTTTTTTTCATAGAAACTTATTCTCTTATTACAAGCTTCTGTTTAACATGAGTTGTCGTTTGTTAGTTACTGTGCGACAAATCTTGCGACTGCATTTGGAACCAGTTATCGTAATCCGATTGTGCTGAAATTTTGGGTATGAGTATAGTTTGGATGACAATCAATCCAATATTATGGTACCATCGAACTGATCTGATGATGGAGACAGAATGTGGCCATTGGAATTCAGTACCTAGGTACTTAACCGACGTAACCCTGTTGAGTGTGGGCTCGTTAGAATTGTCTCAATGAGTAGTTGATGACAAAGCGGAAATAATTTACAGGGATGTTAATGTGCCAAAAAGACAAAATGCTGTTACGGCCTTACCCACAGGCTGGCTCCCTCGGCTAGGTATATTATACCTAGATCTGATATTTTATCTAATGAAAAATACCGCGATTCACAGATTTTAAAATTTTGTTATTTTAGAAATATTCACGTGACTTTTTGTAGCGATACAAATGCGCGTATCACGAACGCGTGAATGTCGCAAGATACTATCCGTAGCGATAGATCACCTGTCAAAATCACCTTTATCGTCACTGTCTCGCGTTTGCTACCCTTTAGAAAGTCGCTAAGTGCAACCCCTCTTAGGTATAAAAACCATCTGTCACTATACCCACAGTTGAAGTGAAACGCATGGGTACGCATGTTTAATCCTCGAGTTAAATGAATACGGCCAATAGTAATTAACTAAGTACCTACTATTGTAAGTAACTATAATATTAAATTAGCTAAAATAGAACTGCACCCCTGTAAAAAATATATATTTAATTAGTTAAAGAGCGAATACAGCGGCAGATAAACCTTTACGGCTTTGTCCGCTGTACAAATGTTTTCTTTTGTATTGTTTTTTGTAGTAAATAAATGAAAAAAAAAAAAAAAAACACCAAAGCAAACCATGGTTGTTGAGGCACTCCACACGCCATCGGCACTAGCTCAACGCACAGCGATTGCCATAACACAGAAACGCTTCTGTTTTGGTTAATGGTTATTAATTACAGCAAGGAGCTACACGGGCGGTTCTACAAGACCCTCACAGACCTGCTCGCATCGGTGAACTGGCTACGTTTCGAGGATCTCTTCGGGGAAACCGAAGTTTTTGTCTATGCAATAGCGGAAGAAGTTACCATGACGTACAACTACCGGAAATATATCCTGAAGGACAGTACGGTCGATATCTGTCTGGCATGCCACCGTCCCGGGGAGTCACTCAACTCAGCCATATTATGTCCGGTTATGGCCATCCTGCTTACGACGAGTACTTGGACAAGCATAATCTTGTAGCCAGGATTATTCACCAGCAATTTGCTCTGCTAAACGGTCTTGTTGACTTCGAAAGCCCTGACTATAAGTACAGCCTGTTCCAGTTCTCGAAAATGATCGTGCCACGCACTATTTGGATCAATCCGTCATCACAGACATGACTATTCTAGCTAATATGCCTGGTATCGTGATGACAGATCGATCGAAACGCCAGCCAGTACTCGACGACATCACCAGCCCCCATGACGACAACCTTGTGAAGGCCGAGAAGGACAAAGCCAGCAAGTACCTAGAGGCAAGTCCTGGCTTACGAGGTAACCGCCATGTGGGATGTTGATTCAACGATCATTTTCCCAATTGTCGTTTCGGAAAACGGTTTAATCGCGAAGAGTCTCGACCAACACCTTAAGAGACTCTTGCTAGATGGCTGGGTCAAGGGTTAGATACCTACAGAAGGCGGTACTCCTTGACACTGCGCGGACAGTCAGGAGATTCCTCTGGTTCTCCCTTGTTAGACCTAACAACTTTAGACCTAATGCATTTTCCTTCGAAACAGTGAACTTTTCGGGTTTACTTTGAATATCATCAAATATAAGTTAGGTTTGTCTTGCAATAATCCTATAAAGTTTACTATTTAAGAAAAAAAATGCATTAGATCTAGTGATGCATTAGGTCTAATGAAACATTAGGGCTAAAGTTGTTAGGTGGGTCATTGTCAGATTTAGGTTCGCGTCTCTTCGGTGGACATTGCCAAAGTTAAGGGCTATAAAGCCTAATTTTTGGTTGTACTCTGAATCCGCATAAACGGAGTTGCCCCTTCTATAAATTTATGTGATAAAGACATATTATATGTTAACGTAAGCCCTTAACTATTGACCACCGGAAAGATGATTTTTGTTTTTGAGACTGACAATGAGCCAGGTCTAACAAGGGCGAACCGATTCCTCTCTCTACTGCCCTGATAACTAAAAATAAAATCAAAAATATTTTTAATTCTAATAAATAAATATAAAAAATAAAAACAAAAAAACTGGGAGCTAAGGCCCCGACTCGCTGCCAGCGGCACCCTTAGTTTTAAGTTTTACTTTTTTATATTATTGTTGTAAAAACCTAACGTAATATGAAAGTTGAATAAAGGAGATATAGTTACCCTCTCTGACCTACGGCGCAACTACGCTGCTCAACTGGTTGAGCGAACGGGAACTTAAATTCCCCATAGCACACCTAGTTGTTTCATGGGGAAAATGTATGTACTCATGACACAATTTGACAGAAAGTTTGATCATTGGGAATTACTGATTTCCCTATGGCACAATAAGTCACCTACGATTGTTCCCCGGCCCAGGCACACAACTTTAATGTTTCAAGCAATTAAGAAAAGATAGGTATACGATAAATCGGTTTTCATGAAATTTTACTGTAATGTAGTATTTACTTCATTGCACGTAAAAAATCCATAAAGTGGTAGAATAAAATCTAGAAAAAAAGATAAAGTGGTTACTATTTAAACGGCAGATTCTAAAAATGGCAGATATTTGTACAGTTGCCTATAATAAAATACCTCTATTCCACTAAGTTAAACTGGAAGTTCAAACAGTTGAACTAATTAGACAAAAATATTCCCCTTTATTGCTGTAGTACCATTGGATAGTACCATCAATGGAACTAGTGACACTTGTATATCGCTAGTTCCATCGATGGTACTAAAGACCACAGTTCTTAGTACCATTGTCCGATAATAATAACAGTAGGTACTAGTGACACACTGTTGTTTTCAAGTACCTTTAGGAAAAAAACTTTATGGACATTTAAAAGTTTTATAATTCCGACAACTCCAAAATAAATGCAGTTATTATTTTTGTACTTGGTGTGAAAATAAAATTCATACCCATTGTACAACAATAATTTTCCGCGCCCTCGCACTATAACACTTACAACAGAATCATTCATTATTTCACCGGTTTAATACATTTTATTTACGCACTATTTCTTCCAGTAATACCTATCTATCTGGAAGTTGACACTTTTCAAAGTCAATGAAAGTGGATTGCTTATAATTATCATAGCATAGACTATGATAATATCTAAAACAAAATAGTGGCCAGTTTTTTTCCTAATGGTACTTGAAAACAACAGTGTGTCACTAGTACCTACTGTTATTATTATCGGACAATGGTACTAAAAACTGTGTCTCTAGTACCATCGATGGAACTAGCGATATACAAGTGTGTCACTAGTTCCATTTATGGTACTATCCAATGGTACTACAGCAGTAAAGGGAAATATTCCAATTATTTCAACTCTTTAATGCAATCATTTCTAATATTTAGAAAATTTAAATAATTCGAATATTGTTGTCTAGTTCAACAACAAAGTTCGAATAAAGTAATAAAGTAAATATATTATTTTACTTCTGACAAAAAACATAGGTATTTCAACCTCCTATTAATGCACGGTAAGGAATTAAATTTTATTAGGTATGTTAAATAATGGTCTCCTGGTACTTCGACAGCTTTGACGGACCCCCGCCCCGCGACTTTTTTCCCATTTTCATAACCAGAACCTCCTATTAATATATGGTCTCCTGATACTTTTTTCGGAATAATGATTTTATATTGTGAAATTCATCTCTTAGTCATGTTTAATGAAAAATAGTGGCACTTGCGAATTTTTAACATACAAGACAACTGGTGCTAAAAAAGCGTACAAAATAGTTATTTGTTATACAAGGGGGGAAAGTTGTATTTTACCTGCGAGTGTTCATTTGAAACACGAGCTAGCGAAAGGATTCCATGATTGACCACGAGCGAAGCGAGTGGTTCAAAAATAGAATCCTGAGCGTAGCGAGTGTTTCAACACACGAGACGTAAAATAACTTTTCACCCGTGTATAACACAAATCTTTTCACCTCACTACAGCAAGGAAAATAAGAAAAAAAGTAAAAAAAAGTAAAAAAAAACAAAAAAAAAATAACTAAAAAAAGTTAAATAAAGTTTAAAAATAGTTTTAAATAAAGTAAAAAAAATAAAAGTAAAAAAAAAAAAAAAACGAAAAAATAAGTTTAAAAAGTTAAACAAAAATATGTCATAAAATATACCTACAAAAAACAAAAATAAACATTTAACGTTCTAGGTCATAGTAATTTTAACGTTCTACGTCTACTTTCTTCACATGTGGATAAAAAGCGATTTTCTCAATAGTTAACAAACATACAAAAAGGCCTTTCCGAGCTAGTGAGGTGGAAAGGTATTTAATAAGTTCATATATCACATTACGAGTATGTCCTCTTTTGCAAATGTTTTTAAAACAATAACATGATTGTTAATAACTTTAGTGTGCTATGGGGAATTTCAATTCCCAACGGCTCATCCAGTTGAGCAGCGTATTTGTGCCGTGTTTCGTAATAAGTATTGCGTGGAGTCATTGGTAACTTACTTGTGTTATGGGGAATTTAAATTTCCGACGGCTCAACCAGTTGAGCGGCGTAGTTGTGCCGTGGGTCAGAGAGGATAGGTACTTACATGAAAATAAATAACAATTCGGCAAATGCAAGACCACGTGGTAATGCATCATCAGAACGTGGCCCGTGTTTACTTTATTGGATCAGTGTAAAATGTAAAAATCATTCACTTTACGTTATTCCTCCAACTATCGTCATATCTATTTTATTGTAATTCATTAATTAAAATAGTTTTAAATAATTTTTGTTTTTTTTTTCGAGCCCCCAGCAGCGCAGCGTTCGTATGTCACGAATAAAAAAAAACTATACAGGGAGTAGATAAATAGCAGTGGGACCACGAGAAACAAGTCTCCCTCGTGGTCCCACTGGTGGGTAAATCAGTGGAACCACGAGAAAACTGATAACTATATAAGATTTTTTAATTATGTAGATATTTAATATACCTAGGGTGGTAAAACAAAGAATGTCTCAGATCGCAAGTATTTGACGCCCGAGCCGAAGGCAAGGCCGATAAATATGCGATGTGAGGCTTTCTTTATTACCGCCTGTGGCGAGTTCAAAATTTTACGTCTCACCCTAACCAGGAAGTGTGCGGTAATTGCTACTTTATGGCCAGGTATGACGTAAAAAAATACAAAGTGACTCCACCCACTATACCGCTCTAATCCACTGGAGAAATCCATTAATGTATCTGTTTCTAGTTTTTGTTCCACACTAATCCATTATCGCGATGGATTATTTTACAAAGCTTTTTTATATTGCGTTTTAATTCATAATCGCGATGGCTCAGCGATTCAACTATTAACTAATTTAATAAAGTAATATAGATATTTTTTTTTCGTTACTTAATTAGCTGTTGCGTGGGGCTCCTATTTCTGGGCAGTTTGCCCTTCGAGCATCTGAAGCTACCTAACGAACCTAACATACCCCTACCTAGCGTTATACGCGATCGCAACGCAATTTGAGTTTGAGTTTGTGAATAGAGGATTTTTTAGGTAGGGCAGAATTCGTTCTGGCTACTGGGCCGGTTTTGGCCACTTTCAACTTTAAATTGAGTGTACTAAGATACCGAAAACTGAATGGCCAATCAGTCTTAAAGCGGCCACAACTGGGGCATCTGCCCTATTAATGGATTAGCGTGAAACTAAAAGTAGAAACAGATCCATTGATGGATTAGAGTGGAACCAAAAGTAGAAACAGATCCTTTTATGGATTTCTCCAGTGGATTAGAGTGGAAAAGACCGACTCCGCATCCCCAAAACTGAAGTGCTTTAAGGAAAATTTCTACTCTCTTCGTCGAGGCGCGCGACGCACCTTCGCAAAGAGTTTTGCTAGCCCCCTGTTCGGTGTGTGCTCAAAGCAGACGTCCGGATACACCCTACCGACCCGTGGTCACACAAAGTTGCCACACCGGTTTGACCACGGTATTTTATTAAGATTAATTAGATCACAGGTAATGTTTATTTTAGCCTGACCCTAACCAGCCCGTGGTCAGACCAAGTTGGCACATGAGTAGTTAATTCTCTTTGGTAAAAATATTAAATCTAATGACTTCACAAACATTACCTCATACCTTTCTTTGTGTAAGCGTGGTGTGACTACGGATAAATAATAATATCCGTGATCACACCAGTAGTGTGGCAACTTGGTCTGACCACGGGGCTCTTGGAAGGTCATGTATTGTACCTACTTACGATCCCTGACACAGTCTGGGGCTTTACGACGGTAATAAGTACTAATTGTCTTATTTGAGCGTTTTTGGTTTAAACCTTTGAGAGCATTCGAATACGCCATGGCTACACGCACTATAATCTCAGAACCGTGTAGGTATAGAACCTTTGGCTTTTAGGGATAAATAATAATTTCAAATCTCTCGAAATCTTAATAGGTATTTATACGTTTCAATCGAAAAACAGAGAACTCTTTTATAGTTCTTGGAAATTTCAAGAATATAAATACAAGCTGTAGCGGCTCTAAAAAAAATTAATATAAAAAAAAATATTGAAAATCAACATCCTCTTACCAAACTATTCGATATAAACTATCGATAGAAACTATGCACTACAATGCTCAGATTCCTTGTCATATCAAAGCAATTTCCTTGTGTGTAATGATATGAGAAATACGCTACCAGTTAGTTAAGAATTCCTTGTTTGATATTTCACCACTTATAGTTTTTAACATTGTAGGTACTATCTGCGCGGGTCTTGGCGTCAGTGTGATGTTAGCATTAATTGTCACCACCTTTGCTGCATAGTAGATGTTTGGGTTTAATTTGGAAATTATATTTTATGTGATGTGGTTAATCAATTAAGTATTTTATTTATACAAAAACTATATATAAACACTATTTGGAATGCAACATTGGTTTTAAATGGTAGTTAAATACTATGAAGGTCTTCCGCCAAAACGTAACTTTGTCTTTGGTTATTTATCAAAATAGTGCGTTTCGTTTATTCCTGCTAATGCAGTTGATATATGTATTTGTAAAAATAATGTGAGTTTATTTATAATCTTGTATTTTTTTTCTAAAATCGTTGCATTAATGACCAAATAAACATTTATTTCAGCAATAACTTTTAAAGACAAACCATTCGTTCAATGGATTTCCTTTGCAATAACATAACGGCGATACCCATTCACCTAGTGATCTGTACGGTCCCTGAACCGTTTTCGAACGTACGTACGGAGTTACGTGGTGCAAATTTTTGACAAGCGTCGGGTCGGCTCAAAAATGACATTTAAATCTACCTAACGTTCGTAAGAAAAGTTACGTGATCGACCCACAGTGGATGTGTGAGCTGTATAAATCACGATCCAGGCTGTTTTTCAAATAACATCTTGTTTGGTAACGGAAATCTGATTCTACAGAAAAAATCATTATATCAATTGAACTTGCTCACAAAATTTCACGAGAAATTTGACCTGTAGAGGAGAACAGCTAGACAAACGGACATACTAAAGAATTGTCTCAAGCTGAAGCATAGAACTACATTCGCTTCGCTCTCTTGTTCAATAAACCATTTAATTAATTCCCACGCAAACAGTCACCGACACAACTAGTTTAAACTGAAGTTCTTCCAGTGGTGGCCCCAGTGTTTCCCCAACCTTTGTTTATTGCAAAAACGAGGTCAAAACCAATAACAAAACTCGCTCCGCAATAAATCAGCGATACAAATAGAATTAGCTTGTTTCAGTTAGCTACTCTCAATGCCTTAACTTGTTTGCGTGCGTTGTTATTGCGGTTTTGTAGTGGTAATCTCTGAGCTTTTAGCTCTTTATTGTGGCGTGACGTGAATATCTATTTTGTTGCCCGCCAAAGAAATTCTTAAGAGTCAAAGGAATCCGACTAGATGGCTGGCTATTCGATCAACGGGCTCTTATTTTTGTTGACAAGAAGTATTGAGAATATATTTGAAAAAGAATACCGCCTTATCTAAAAGTAAAGTATATTCATATTGAGATATAAAGTATAGTAGAAGTTTATATTGTTATAAATGCAATCCACACAAATAGCTCTTCACAATTTTTGTGTCACGTAAACTTGAAATGCATAGCAAAATAGGTATGCCGTAAAACTTCTATCACCTACAGCTTTTATTCTATTACTTTTTGCATTTTGCATGAGTATTTTTTTATAACTTGATAGGGGATAAAAAAATCTGCACAGCTTGGGTTGGCAGTCATCGATGCCTTTCAAACTAAATGTAAACGGGCACACGTCCATAATCTCATACTTTTATTGGAAAATACTAGCAAGGAAGGAATTAATTGTACAGTCAGCTGAAAAAATAGGTTCACATGCCTAGTGGTCAAAATACGCACGACTCTAATTTCAAAAGAATAAAAACTTGAATTGAATTGATTTTTGAGGTTGTTATTATGGCTTTTTTGCCATTGATTACCTAAATGGATCTTATCGTTCTTTGTCAGGGTATTGTTATGATTCGAATTTGTATTCAGTATCTGCATTTAAAAGCGCATTGCTGTATAGTCTGTTTTACTGACGCTATTGCCTTTCAGCTCCTGCCGTTAAACCCGAACACACCCATTTATGGCATGAACCTGGCTTAGCCAGGAATAATTTCCATCCTATATATTAGAGTGTAACTTCCTTATACAATTTGCTGAGCCCTGTGATTTTTTATCTGTCTAGTGTGTATACTTAAGCATTGTTCAGGTACTTTTGGACTAGTTTTGATTGTATGATTGGATTGTCTTTAAACAATATAACCTAAGAAATATAACATGTCTGAATTTGATTTTCTACTACTACTAATCGAATTAATTCCCTCAGTTGTCATGGCTTCATAATATAAATTATGTAATACAGTTTCCAGTTATTGCAATTATATCTAACTGGTAGGTAATAAACTTAGTCTGAGTACCTACAAACTTAGAATAATAACGCATAGAAACGCAGCTCAGTTCACGCGCAACGGTGAGGCCACTAAAACTCGGCCATAAATGGCCCAGTACGCCAATCGGTGGAACAAAATTGGTGCGTCTGTGTGCGTATTGGCGCGTGTGAATACGAGTTGATCACAACTACTGATTCCATTTTATGCCTCACGCTTGGCGCGTCGGCCGTATGAAACTATCCTTCTACGCGTTATTATTCTTAGCCTACAAATGACCCAGCTGTATTATTTCAGTGTATTTACTCATGAAATGCAATTTAAAAACGCTTATAGCAAATAAATTTAAATGGAAATACAAATTTGCAACCACGAGAGATTTTCCTGCGTTGTCAAAATTCCTTTCACGTTAAACAGAATAACTGTCTATTTTATTGTATGTTTTCAGTGCTTCTTTTAGTCCATAGCTAATAAAAAGCCGTTGGCCATTGACGTCCTTTGTTCGTTATTTTATTATACTCTTGTAATCTGCCTGTGTTCATACAGAATTTTTCGCATAAATAGAAATGCCATTATTTTTTTTCCTTTGAGTGTGATTATCAACAGTATGTATTTTTTATGTCAGTCTATCTAAACAGGAGTTAGTGAGCCAAATACGATAATTGCAAGAATCAAAATTATTAATTTTTTGGAGCCTCAAAAACGCCTCGCTACTGGCAGCGCATCGGGCATGTTCGCGGAGGCGCGCATGATACGTACCTAACATGCGCGTGCGCGCAGCGTCCTTGGTGCAGCGCGTACGAGCCAGTCCCAATGCCGTCCTGGCGATGAATGTCCCTACATCATGCACTGCTGTGACAGGCATGTTAAAACAGGAGTGGGGTAAATAATAACTGACTACTTACTCATACATAATGCACCGTAAATTTAGTTTAATTGTAAAGTACTATTTATATTCCTATTGACAATTTAATTTAATGTATTTTATTCTAGTTCTCATTTTCAATTTTATATAAAAATTTTGTTAGCCAATTATATTTACTGTCTTTAGTTGATTTTAAATAATTTGAGTGTGTGATCTTCTTGTATGAGCATAATATGTGATGCTTGAAATAAATTATTTTTATTTTTATAAAATCCCCCATATAAATATATTTATGAGGTTCTATATTATATAACTGGCTGGGCTCAGTAATCCCGAAGTGTGTATAATAAAATAAGACTACAAGTATTCACAACGCATACCTGCAATTCATGAAGTATTTTCTGTACTTCTCAGTAGCTCACGGAGAAAATAAACTATGGATTTTTAAAAGAGGCCGAGCAGATTATAAATCGTGTAGCTGGATTCGATTATTTTTTTTATTATTTAATTTATTTATTTTGGTTCACCAACAATTGTTTACACTGAAGTTTACAGTAATCCAATTATCATAACTACTTGCTAAGTGTAACAATCACTTAAAGGTCAACACCGCATGCATTATATAAAAAAGCCTTAATATTAACTTATCAAAATTATACATAGTTTTTGCTTAACTTATTATTACGACGTAACTAAATAATTTTAAACTTTTTTAACAACTTTCTGCGCGTCACTCTTATAGAAAATGGATGTCACCAACTTTATTATTATTGCAAAGCCAAGCAGTTACCAGACCTTATTTTAAATTTCACGACCGAGTCAAAGAAAACATCAGACATGTGACTGCAGCGGTTTGCGAGGAGTTCGGGAAGGAGCTCGAAAAGACAGAAGGGCTAATAGTTGCGGACAATCTATTTGATTATTTACGAGCTTATATGAAAAAATTGCGTCCGCAACTTTCCTCCGTACTTCTAGTGATCTTAACCCGAACCTCTTAAGACTTTGTGTATAAGAATACGATTTTTTTTTAAATCTGCCAGCAGAGAAACTCAAGTGCCAGACAAACCTTTTCTGCACACGCTCTAGTCGTAGTGAGTGAGTGGCATAGTGCGGCCGCCAGACCACACTACAGTATTCCAGAATACTTCTTACTAGGCTATTGTATAACAACGTTTTTGTTACACTACTTTTGAATATTTTTACGTTCCGTATAACGAAGCCCAACATCCTAGATGCTCTTTTGATTATATTTTCAATGTGAGGGAGAAATGTGAGCTTTTGATCTAAAACTACACCTAAGTCTCGAACTGTATTTACTTCTTGTATAGCTTCGTCACCAATGAGATAAGTAGAATTTACAACTTTGTGTTTTCTAGATATCTTGATATGTACACATTTTTTGGCATTCAAGACCATCTGGTTGTTTGTACACCAGTCAACAAGCCGTCTTAAATCGCTCTGTAATAAGTCAACATCGCTGACAGAATTTTCTAGTTGACCTTACATCTATTTGACGATTTAAGACGCATTATTTTCTTCAGCCTCTCATTTAAGTTGTACGCAATTAGACAGCAGCAATAGCAAAAATCCCGTAATGAGAACTCTTAATTACCACGGGGATGCTCGTAGGGAATTTGTCTCGGTTTTTAACACGAACCCGTCTTAATCTTAGAAAACGCAATCCGTCAGAGCTTTAAGGGCAGGCAACAGATGTGTACGAATTTACGAGCAACTGGAAATGCTTTAAGACGAGGAATTTGCGATGACGTAAACGGGTTAATTCTGAGGCGGTTAAGCGAAAATTTTTTCTATAATTTAATAATTTTATGCTATATTTGTAATGATAATTTTAACAGAAACGTTTAAAACATATTGAATGTTTCGTAAATGATTTCAGCAAATATTATTTACTGTTTAAACAATAATTTGTGCTTTTGTGTTTAAGTATACTGTACAACAATGAAACGAATACTTGACATAATATATTCTTAACTTGTGTAACTAATCTCTTTATTAATTTTAGGATATTGTCTACGGCAGGCAAATGGTGCCACTTTGTTGGAAGTCAATAAGACTCTTTAATTTTGGCATGACGATACAATTTGTCAACCAACAAAAATAAATATTCCTTTTACCTGGGAAAGTAAGTGGTTTACATAATTGCACATGTCGATTTTTACCTACCTACGCCAATGCAGTCCGAACAAATCCTACTTCCACCAATTTGAGTGAGTCTAATGCCGAAAAACCTACACCAAATGCAGCGTACAGAGACAAGAATGCAAGTTTTAGGTGTTCTACTAGGTAGGTATTCGACGACGTTAAGCCAGCAACTAAGAAAATTTACACATGTTGGTTTAGTTTCTAATTAAATTGTTTCTGCTTGGTGTGCTCTATATTATTTCCTATTCAACTTAATTTATTTAATTTGCAGCAGAGGTCTCAATTCTTGACCGGAAATTATTGATATCGTTATAAATGGGAAACAGGGTTATATTGGTAGAAGTTATATCATTATCCTGTTCTCAATAATGGAAACCTCTTTGCTTTCAAATGCAGTGACCTGTTTCAGGAATCACCTATTGACCAAGCCTTTACTAACACCAATAGCACTCGTCCTAGCAATAGATCATTCGCTCGATATTGCTCTATTCATTAGTAAGCTTTGAGGTGCCAGCCTCGTGCATAATATGTACAATAATGTAAGATAGATTATTTTGACTGCGATCGATTTGTGTATATGAGAACTCACATTTTACTAGAAATACCAAATCGTAATAAGTACTTACACGTGAATCAACTCAGTATTTTTAATTATACGAATATATGCAAAGAGTTCTAATCCTAACAAATTTAGCAAGTGTTTCTACGACTTCTGCTTTAATAAGTTGGTAGGACTATAAAATTCACTCAACATCACAAAAATAACACAACATTATTTTTACTGTAACGTCGTTGCTGACACATATTTGATTCGAATGGCTGGTGCATACTTTTACAACTCCTACCCAATTCCCCTGCATTCTTTAAACTCCACAAATTTGAATGCCCCTTAACATCCAAAGTAATTCGTCAAGGGTCTACTTAAGGATTCGCGAGGGCTAATCGCCTCGGGTGGGCTCGGGAACATTCGGGTCCGTCCGTGACTCCGTACTGCGTCCGCACTCCGTCCGCGTGATTGATCGTCGCCTTGCACGGGACAAGAGATTGCGGGACTGATGGTGTAAGCGTTCCGTGTTTATGGATCAGTTGGAGAACAGCTGTCGAATTAAGTTTTGAACAAGATGGCGGGTATGAATAATTATGGGGAATGTGGGGACTTGTTAATTGTTTTGTTATTGACCAGGGCACCGATCCCTGAGGATTGTTTTTGATACAAATTCAGAAATTAATTTGTGTTACTAGGGGTTCAAAACTTTTGTTAAATGTTATGATCTCCCTTGGAGATGTATTAAAAAAAGATACGTTTCTAAATTACTATGAATGTAATCCATTTCGTTTTCACTTAAAATGTCAGAACTACAATACAATATTAATAATTAAAAGTTCACAGTAAAATAAAGTCACTTGTGGAATGTAATAGAAAGTTTCTGAACAGACGCTCAACCTAATTTCATTTCAGATGTTTCCGTTTGTACTTCCATTCGACTCAAAATGCTCACTTCAAAATACACCTCATTGCTGAAATGCTTTTATTGTCCCAAAATCCTGTGAACTACTTTAAAATTTAGAACGTCGCTAACGAAACTTTTCCGCAAATTTGCGAACGCATTGGATGAATTCCCCGCAAACAAAGTAACTCAATTAGCGATATTGGCTACCCTGGAGCAAGTTGGTTCGTGAAATACGTCGATTTGAGAACTAGTTGACTGCATGTAAATTCTATTGGACAGACAAAATGGCTGTGTGGAACTTGTACAACCATTTATTAAGGCGTCTTTACAACTGAGTTTTGAAAGCTAGAGGTTTGATATAGTTTATAATTATGGTAAAAATATTGAGTCTTAAAAGTGTGAAGCCCATTAGTGAATAACGAATGTACTGTTACAGTTTTTTGCAATGAATAAAAAATGTGGTGCATTTTTGTTATTTAGAGTTGCCAATAGGAAGAAGCGCAGGCGTGTAAAGCTAAGCATACTTATTATAAAGTTAAGCAGTGATCAACACCGAGTAAATGAAAATATAGAATTTATAGATATAGGTAAACAACTACATTGTTTTAAACACTCATAATACAGGCCGGAGAAGGGTATTTTGCAATATTACTGCACTGCAATTCCCGCGCCACCACAATGCAGTCTCGCTGTGTTCCACAGTAATAAACGGTGCTACTATACTAATTCTTCCCAAATTTTCGTTGAAATGTGTGTCGGAAACGGATTTTTTTCGGTTTAGCGATGTTTAAAAACCACATTTTTCTCGCCTTTTATAGTGATGTTGTTTATTATTATGTCAACTTTTTTAACTGACAATTATTATTCGCATAAGAGGTTAATTTTAATGATTTTTTTACTTATGTACGTGTTGATAACGAATGATCAAGCTAGAAATAAATAACGAATGTATAATTACAGCCTAAACTGTACCTAACTAAATCACAAAAAAAAATGTACAGTCACGGATTTTAATCTTTGAGCCTTGTAGGTGTCAACTAATTTTGGTTTTAATAGTAAGTAGGCTTTGCGGTGTCCAGTATAAATAGAGCTCTAAATGGCTCAACAATTAAAGTCCGTGACTGTACATTACATTGGAAATATAAAGAAATTGGTATTGGTTGGGAAACACAAGACACCAACTATATGTTGTTAGGAAGAAGTTGATTTTTAGTACTTATTAACAATTAATATTCCAAGCAAAATTCTACAACTGGTTTTATAATAGAATTTTGAAATAACAGTACATGTTCAGTTTGAAAAAAAACTGTACAACGCACCTAACTTAAAAATTACGACAGTGAGTTTACTGAAGCACAAACGTTAAGCGCAATTTACACATGCAAAAAATTGCATGCAAGTTTCATTACATTGCGGTTAACCGGTATACCGAGTTCTTCAATCGATCTATCAAACCCCGTAATGTAGTTAAACTTGCATGCAATTTCTTGCATTGTGTATTTTGCACTTTAGAAAGCATTCTGATTACACTTCAGATACTTCTAAGGTATATCTGGCAATTCCAAACATGTTCGTGTGTGAATTCCAAGCAGCCAAATGCCACAAGCAAATTAGTCCAAGTCTCAGCCCGGCCAAGCATCGAGGGATTATAATACTAATCCAAGATAACAACGCTTATCTGTATTTGGCTAGTTCGGGCATTATGTTAGTAATGAATAGGCAGTGTATAATATCGGAATATTGTGGTAGCCAATTGTGTTGATAGACAATTATCGAGAGTTGGCATGTGGCTTATTATTGGCGACATCGAAGTCATTTACACAGGATATTAATGGGGAGAAACCTAATTAATTTAGTAAAAATATATTATCCACTTGTAAAATGCAGTAATCAAGGGGACATTTCTTTAGCAGCAGATAAAGAAAAGGTCTACGCTTACGGTCTCCGCCGGTAGTGAGCGATTGACTCAAATAGGGTTCACTAGTTCTCTTAATAGTAGCGGGGAAAACAGCCTTAATACCCCGGAAAGCATCCCAGGACACTCTATAAGGAGTCTAGTGTATTCATACTGAGATTATAGAGTCCTCTGAAGATTGTACTGGGTACAAATACCATAAATATAACCTATTCTTCCTCCGCGCTGGTTTTCTCAGCTAATAATAGTTTTTGCATTTTTGTTTTCAAGAGATAAATTTGTGATATTTTTAAATTAAATTTAAAAAAAATTGTGTTTTTAAAATAAAAAGTTACATAAAGCACTCCAGCGCCACTATGTCAGTCCGACTTCAGGATCAGAGCTCGAAGCCTATTCCGCTGCAGCGGGGTGTCAGACAAGGGGATGTTATTTCCCCAAAACTGTTCAGCGCTGCACTGGAAGACGTTATCAAAACTCTGGACTGGAGAAAAATAAGCATCAACATCAACGGCGAGTACATCACTCACCTTCGGTTTGCTGATGATATAGTTAGTAGTCTTGGCTGTGACCATGGAGGACTTGAGTACTATGCTCGATGACCTCAGTAAAGCTTCCGAGCAAGTTGGTCTAAGGATGAACATGTATAGACGAAGATCATGTCAAACGTCCATGTAGTACCAACTCCCATTTCAATCGGACACTTTACGCTCGAAGTTGTAGACGATTATGTATACCTAGGACAGACTGTCCAGTTAGGTAGGTCCAACTTTGAGAAAGAGGTCAATCGTCGAATCCGACTCGGCTGGGCAGCATTCGGGAAGCTACGGCACATCTTTTTGTCCAATATTCCGCAGTGTCTCAAGACGAGAGTCTTTGACCAGTGCGTGTTGCCAGTGATGAGTTGATGACATATGGCACAGAAACGTGGTCGCTTACTATGGGCCTCATAAGAAGGCTCAAAGTCACTCAAAGGGCAATGGAGAGGGCTATGCTGGGAGTTTCTCTGCGCGATTGCATCAGAAATGAGGCTATCCGCAGCAGAACCAAGGTAACCGATATAGCCCTCCGAATTGCTAAACATAAGTGGCAGTGGGCGGGGCACATTGCACGTAGAACCGATGGCCGCTGGGGCGGAAAGGTTCTCGAGTAGCAACCACGTACCGGAAGGCGCGGCGTGGGTAGGCCCCCCACAAGGTGGACTGATGACCTGGTAAAGGTCGCGGGAGGCCGCTGGATGCGGGTGGCGCAGGACCGGCCATTGTGGCACTCTTTGGGGGAGGCCTATGTCCAGCAGTGGACGTCTTTCGGCTGATATGATGATGATGATGAAAGCACTCCAGAAGAGTAAAAAAATACAAGTAAACTTATTTTGAAGAAAATTTTTTTGCTCCTGTTACAGGGCCCATCCTGTATAACATCGGTATAAAATGTTGTTATTGTTATACGGTACGAAATATTATGTACTAAGTATAGTTTAGTCAGGCACATTTTAATAAATAACGCCTACTATTTTGTAGAAGTGAACACCATTAATTTAGTTGCCAGCAAAACGTAAAAAACGATTCATAATTAAAGAAACTTTAACGATGTTGGCAGAGTTGAAGTCGGGAAATAAGCGCGGCATAATTTTCCCTGGAGGGTGAAAATATCAAATAAAATATTGTATATTTTCTCGATTTCTATTTACTTAAAGATTTAGGTATTCATATTGAGTGTCATGGAATATTAAACTATATGTCTTTAACCTAGTTAGCAGCTCTTCTGAAAAATTTTAATTTGGTTTGTAAGACGGATATATGCATTTTTTACTTACAATGAACATCTTCTTCTAAAAGAAAATTAGATATTATAGTATTTTATGCAACTGTTGTATAAGAAGGGTCTTAAAATGCGAGTGGCGTGGGTAAAGACGCCACGAGCGTTTTTAGACCAGTTATACACCGTTGCATACAATACTTTTTCTACGACAAATTTTAATTAAATAGCAGACTACAGAATAGTTAAACTTTTCAGGCAGCAAGTTTTCTATTCGCACTTTTGCTACTAACTAACTATTAACTAAACTAACTATTAGTCCTAAACTAACACGAATAAATTCTTAATAGTTTAGGACTAATAGTTTATCATTTTTCGTCTTTTCATTTTGAACTGTATTTTGGTGGAAAATCGGAAATGTGACAGCTCTTGCTTATGGTTTGTTTTGTTTTTAATTTGTTTGCATTTGCCATCCGAACCAAACCGAATTCGGACCCGGACCGAATTCGAACTGTTTATTTTTATAAATAATACGAAGAATTTATAAAACATGTAATTTAACACACAATAGATGATGATTTATTATTATTGTAGTAAATAATTTATAATATACAAATGTTAAATCGTAAATAAATACTTTTATTTCGAAATATTTGTTTATGAAGTTAGCACCACTGCAATATAGCGGCCGATTTAAAAAAAAATTAAACAGTGCTTTTATGAAAAATGTATGAACCAAAAAAGGTACGCTAAACAGTTCGTTTTTGGGTCATAGAGCATAGAGTTTTTCGACATCTTATTAGTGGTGCCATTGTATTTAAGCTACAGCCTATATAAATGACAGATAACGGTGCAGGAGTAGAAAAAATTTCTTATCGTGCTACGAAATCTTGATATCATGTTTATGAGAAAACGTATGAAATTGGTAATGTTTTTTGTTGATTAAAAATAACGACATCAAACAATATCTTTTTTGTTATTTATAACTAGCCTTTATTATGCAGTTTTAAGATAATAAGTATGAAAAGCTAAATTCAAAATCATCTATCAAACCTTTTTTAGTTCAAATGACGTTAAAATTAGTTATTTATCTACAACTTTAAAATGTGAGTTTTCAGAAATGGCTAAAATCACATTTTATTCAACAGATAGTTGTTAAGTATTATGAATAAGGGGGTGATTATATGGGTGGTCGTGCTCGCTAACCTGCTGCTACTTATCCAACAACTCGTGGTTTGGCGTGAGGATGAGTCAGCCGATGTGATTACCTGCAATTGATGACAATTATTTTCGTAACTCTTTATAAATCACTTCAACAATCACCTTTTGATTTTAAATAAATAAATAAATATTTAATTCATACAACGCATGGACCATCTAACTAAAAGTATGGCATGGTTTAAGCCGTTGATCTGCACCGTTATCACAAAACGGCGCGCGAGCTGTGTCGCGGCACGATAAAATGTCTGTCAATTTCTAATTAGAACACTAAAAATAAGACGAATATCTTGCCGCGACAGAGCCCTCGCGCCGTTTTGTGATAACCGTGCTGATACGTAGCTTTGTCACGTGTTGGAGCCAGCGCGACACGAATGTAAAAAAAAAGGAATATTGCAAACACGAGTCTATCAGAAGCCCGACGCCAAAGGGCTGTTGATGACAATATTCTTACGCCCGTGTTATACACAATGTTTTTCATCACATTTGCGAGGAAATAAATAACTACAAAAGACAGAAAAAAAAATATGTTTCATACAAGCGCCCCCATCAAAAATTTATGAAATTGACAACTTCGCTTCCAGATCAGTGCGAGTGGAGCGCGCAGCCTCAATATTTCAACCAATCACAAAGCAGTATTCTTGCAGCGCATGGCCTACTAGATTTTATTTTTGACCAATCACAGAGCAGAATTCTTGTAGCGCGCGGCCATCTAGATTTGCTTAAACCAATCAGATCACAGACAAGCTCATTACTTTCCTTGGGAGCTGTAAAATACCATTATTCCCGCGAGAACAATTTAGGTCATTGTCCACATTGTACACAGGCATGGAATAACACCATTTATGAGCAAGTGTGATGAAAATTAATTTAAATCCATTATGTTTACTTAGATTAGATCTAGTTGGCCCCAAAAATATTGAGTAAAGAATATTGTTGGGCAATAAATCTCCTTACAAAATAATGTAGGTATAATCCTTAACGGCACATATAATTACTAGATAGAACCCCATACCCATATTACCATGATTTAAATACAGATATCCCACTACCACTTAATTCCCATATAAATATATTTTTCAATATTCCTGTAGAAAATAATGTCAGCACTAGAAACTAGTGGGAGCCACTGCAAACAGGTTTGTATCGCGGTAAATTCTGGATCATTGTAGCACTTCTTCGCTCCACTGACGCCAGGGAGAAAAGCCTAGTCATAGTAGAGTATATTCACTACAATCCAATTTAGCCTAGTCATAGTACATTATATTAACTTAAATCCAATTCAATTCATTCTTTTTCGGATTTGAATCCATATACTAAAACTAAGAACAGTTAAGTATAGACGAATGCTCTTATTCAAAAACGTTCATGAAAGCTAATGTAAAAATGCTAGTAAAATCAGTTTGCTTTTTTTTGTGGTAAAGAAATAAAATAAATTTTAGCTAACAGGTGCTTGTTAAGTTTTATGAATCGCTTCAATTAGAATTATAAACCAAACATTACATAAGTTGGCGTAATGTAAACGTCCGAGTGCCCGTCACTGGCCTAATACATGACAATTTCGACCCGATAGCCGCTCGCCACCTAGTAATGTATACACTCCTTTCTTAAACAACCCAGTAGCCCAGTACCTACTATAGTCCCTCAGATAATGAGCGGCATGGAGCTCGTTCCACAACCGGAGCATTCGAGGAAGGAAATTCATCTGAAACCGTCCGTCCACGACCAATTAGCTTCCAAGATGTAAGGATGAATGCCCTGCCGATGACCGGTGCGGTGATAGAAAGTAGCCGTGGGCATGATCGGTTTACTATAGAACCCTTAAAGGGAAACGCGTGAGCTACTAGTTACTGTGTTTTTGTTTTTTATAATGATCATGGACTTTGTTTTTGAAAATAATGTCACAGTTTAGGTATTCAATTTATAAACATAAATATATAACTCCCAGCAGTCGTGAAATGTACTTCGTTAACCGTTGCATCTCCCCCACGGGACCTGCAAATGCCAAGTACAGCAGAGGAAAAAGGGCGCAAATAATGTAGTTGACTGTTTTATTTGAGAAGTTAACTACGTATTTGTATTTGCTTAGTAGAGTAGATGCTATGTTTTATATAACCATTAACAGTAAGTACTTTTATTATTTATTAATGAAGCATGTCACCCTGAACTCTCATTTGTTATGTAGTCTGGTATCACTGCGTTTATAAAATGTCTCCGAGTTCAATGTGTCTCTTGGCATAGACCTCCACAGACATTTTCCACTGTATTCTGTCTCTAGTGACTGTTCTTCAGTACAGACCTACTGTGAAATTAAACTCATATTCCCATCTCTTGCTCTGTCTTCCTTTATTTCTTTTTCCGTCCCTAGGATACCAGTATGTTATGATTTCGCTACACTTTTATTTGGTACTACGTAGCATATGTCCCTTCCACAGGCATGAAATCTAGCCGTAATATATTTTTATTTATTGTATCTTTTGTTACTTCCGTTAGGTAACTGTTTAGGTTTACTTATTAGTTTTTTTCTTTTATTTTCATAGTTAATACTGGTTTTCGGCGTTGGTGTCTCCACTCGTGATAGTTTTTAAGTAAGGGGTTGATAGGTGATTTGTTTACCGACTCAATGGGACCCAAGATATATTGTCTGTATAATTTGTAATCATGTGCTTGTCTAATAATAAATTATTCTTAATTGTTCTTATTCTTAGGATCCCACTGAAAATCAGCACTCAGCTTGCTATGTCTTGCTGTGGCTTTATGCGGTGTGGGGATCCTGTTTAAAGTCCTTGAATTAAGTATATTTCTTTGGTTTGTTTTTTTATTGCGTAAAATTTGACGTTAAATGAATCTATTTTCTATCTTTCGTTCTATACGTATATTAATAGTAACTTTGTTTATCAAGTGAGAGCTAGCCTATCTGGCCCCACTCCCATATTTCGCCGCGTGCCACCTTCCTAGGAAATTTAATTCAACGTCTTGTGCTTAGTTTGAGCTCAAAGCGGGCTCTGCACGTGCCTTGTATTTTATGTATAAGGTCAGCGAGGTTTTGTCGGAATTATAAACGGACAAGGAAATTTGAATAGAATTGTTTGAGCGTGCCGCGTTAGAGCGCCGTGGTTCTGCATGGAATACCAAGTTCCAGTGTCAAGCGTTTTCGGAGCAGTGCCGAAAATGGCACACAAACAAAAACTGTACGGTTGGCGTAAGATATGTATACAATTTTCGCCTTATTACAATGGAATAAAATGCAAAATTGTAAACATAAATTTGACGTCGATTTTACCAGAATGTTGACGACTTACTTTCAGGTTGTGGTGTTGGAATATTCAGTGGCAAACATTAACACGTTGCACGTCGAAAATTAGTGATACAAGAATGATTTAATTCAAGTTGTCTCTCCTATCGAAATGGAGGATACTGGAGCTCGATTTCTGAATATGAGTTCTCGACCTGCCTCTTGGCCAATATACAACACTTGGTTCGTATAAAACAAACAAGGAAAAGAAGGAATTGGAAAGTGGTCAACAAAAAAAAAATATTGATTGTATTTGTTTTAGATGTTTCTTTCTGTTAGCCTGTAGTAGTACTTAGCATCGCCGGGATCAAGAAAGTCAAGATTTTTTCAGATCAAATTGAACATGTTGAATATACGTATAGCTTAACAGACTGGACCAGGTTGCAACCTGTAATAATAAAATATATCATTGAAGATAGTTCGATTTTTTTCTGATATTTATTTGCACCGATAAGATTTTAAATCAAACCTTCGCAACGATTACCTCACTTTTCCAACTTAGTTATCTTCTCTTTACAAATGATAAAAACTGCCGTATTCAAAATTCAAGTTAAATAAAAAATCAGATGCACTAAAAAAATATAACTAAGAAAGTTCTTATTTCCTCATTTGAAAATAAGGAATTAACGAAACAGTTTAACCTACCATGGTAGCGTAAGCGTATAATTACATTATTCTGAATGGGTTGAGTCGCGTTTAAGTTAGGGAATAAAACGGAATATCATTTCAGATTGCAGAATTACGCCCAAGTGCATGCCGCCATTTTGAATACCGCTTTAAATAGGCCAGAAGCACCCAGGTTGTCTATTACACCAAATATATTTTAATCTGAAAACAATGAAAATCATATCATAAAAACCCGACGTAGTACCATACTGATCAAAATCTACATCTGGAGTCTTGCATTATATGGGTGTGAGACGTAGACAATGACTCAAAGAGATAGAAAAAGCATTGAAGCGTTTGAATTGTGGCTCTGGAGGAGAATGGAGAAAATAAACTGGACGGACAGAAAGACAAATGAAGAAGTGTTACGAATAGTGGTAGAAAAAAGAAAGTTGCTGAAGACAATTAAAAATAGACGAGGCAAAATGATAGGTCACTTGATAAGACACGACATTTTCTTTAGAACTATTATAGAAGGTAAGATCGAAGGATCAAGGGTTAGAGGTTGACCCAGAATAAGTTTTCTACAGCAACTAAAAGTAAAAGAAAATGTCTTGTCTTATCGGGACCTTAATAAATTAGCCGAGGACCGAGAGAACTGGCGCCTACTCCACCGACAAGAGCCAAGCTCTAAAATGTTGACGATGAGTACCATACCGACACCATGTCAACTAGCGCGGTGCATGGCTACTGTGTGAGCGTGCCGTTGCGACGAAAACGCGATAGCATGACATGTTTCAAACTCGTCAGGATACTGACGAGTTTGAAACATGTCGCCAATAGTGGGAGGAAGATGAATTTTTCATCCGACGTCGGTATAATGTAGTGTAAAAGTTTAAGAAGAAAAATCTGTGAGAAAATAACAGCTGAATAATTAAAGCACAGAACACAGTTGACAAAGTGTTAATTGTAAGTTTTGTTAGTGCACCTTCAAAATAGTAATTTACTATTTCATGACTCCAAAAAAAAATTACTGTAAAAAAGATAAAATATTTAAAAGTTAAAGACAAACCAATAAAATCAACCAACTGAACACGCAGGTGTTCACACCATACGCCAAAGAACGTCAAACGCATAAAGCATGTTCTTTAGAAAAGTTAAATGTCATCAACTAATATTTCATAGATACGCCCAATCTGTTAGGTTGTGCGTAATTCACCCAATGCATGGTGTGATAAGCGGCCGGGGCGGACACGGCTCAAGGAATACGCGATGCTAGGACAGACTAGAACGTAGGATTCAAAAAATAGAATAAAAATAAGGAATTCCAGATTCGAACGGGGTCTTATTTTCTTTGCCAGGATTTTTTGTTTTTAGTTTGCCGGGCGAAGTTGTTTATCTTCATACGCTTGTTTGAGTTTATCAAGTTTAGAAAAGTTCCGATATTCAGATCAATCCATTATCAATGTCGGTGTCTCGGTAACAATATTTTTCACTCAAGCTTAAAATGACGAGTTGTGCTGAACTATCTTGAATATTTCAATTTCGGATAACAAGTATATTTGTGAAAGATAACGCTACAAATCGTTGAATTGGATATGAGAAATTATTCTCATGGAACGTGCCATCAATAAGGTAACTTTTATAGGTACGGTCTATACTCAGAATTGGCGTTTGATTCATGAATTGTAACAAAAGGTAGAGCCCAGCCACGGTCATCCGACCGACGCTTGAAGTTTTGTAATTAGCCTCCAGACCACCAAAGTGCCATTCGCATCGCACGTCAATTAGCGAAGGCAATGCTTTAGTGAATTGGCGATCACGGGCCAACACAGTATAACGGGCCAATGCACACAAATCACTGATCCACACTTCCCAAGGCTTGCCAATGTCGATAGTTAGTGCACTTGGTCAGGCCTAGGATATTTTCGTTTTGCTGCCAGCTGTAACAAGCTCCTGCAGAGCTGTCAGAAGATAAAATAATGTTAATATTTGCCACTATTTTATATTTAATTTCATTACTTTTGTTTTGAAGCTATTCGAAAAGCTTCCGTAGAAGTTAACGACAATAATTCCTTGTCGAATTATTTTGTGACAGTGCAAGACTCCTGTCAAAGTCACTGGCTGATAATAGTAACCGTAGATAGCAATATAAAGTCCTAACGGGCAATCATGCCAATCATACAAAAAGAGCACATTCGAGTTAACAGCACGGCTTTTGAACCCGCCATACTAGTTTACATGAATACGCTTTCATGGAATCTCTAAAATGCTCTCTCAAAATTAAAATCACACTCGGCTGAACGGGACAGCGTCGGTCGCATTTAACTAAAACTGGAACGCTGAATTCATTTCATTCGACACTTGGGCTTGAAAACAGTAGGAGAGTTTGCCAACGGAATCATATGACAATAAATTTCTTCGTAACTTATAAGTATGAGAACAGGGTGCTAATAATGGATCAACGCACAGACTACAAACAAAAATCATGAAAAAATAAGTTGGATAAAATTGTTACACCATCCTAAGTATTTTGCGGTTGTGCGCTAAAGGCGCCCAGGGCCTACTTTGGCATCTTATCCCAAGATTTGGCGTCAGCACTAGTTTTTACGAAAGCGGCTGCCATTTGACCTTCCAACCTAAAGGAGAAACTAGACCCTAATTGGATTAGACCGGTTTCTTCAAGATATTTTTCCTTTTAACGAAAAGCCTCTGTCAAATATGAAAAGATATTTCGTGCACACGTTTTTGAAAAAACCCTGTAGTACGAGCCGGGTTTCAATACATACTAAATTATTAGGCTTTAAACTATCTGAATTATTAGGCTAGAAGCGTCCAGTAATAAACTAAATTCATTCCAATGCCTACCAACGCACAACAAACATTTAAGGCATCTATTTATTAAAAAGGGCAAGACTTAAAGCCTTGAAGCTTGAATGCTTGAAGTACTTTGGAGACTTGGATCTCCACAATATCACTTTACTTCTGGTAATTTGAGTTGAGGTCAAGGTTTTAAATGGCCACGCCATGATATTAGCATTTTTAACAAACTACTTTTATGTCAGGCCAGACTTAGCCTAAAGCAGGTCAAACGCTCGGAGCATCTCGACTTGTTATACCTATACACATTGTTTTTAGGACAGCGCCAAAAGAGACATGTTTTCTTTTACGATCAAATTGGAAAGCCCAAGACAATTGGAGGAAGACCCTGGGCGAGGGTATGGTTGCGTCCAATAATTTGCCTCGATCTTCTGTCGCTGCGTCCAGGACAGGGACACCAGCATGCTGCTATGCGCCCTCCATAACCATTTACAACATTTTCTTGTCCAATATGCGGTCGTAGCTGTCGCTCCCGTATCGGCCTTACGTGTCATATTATACATAAATGCCACATCGCCAAAACATAGACGCTGCTCAAAATAAAAATCAATGATGTACTAGGCCAGTGATAGTCAATGATGATTTACATCATCGGTTTATCGTGAACACAATGCTACGATTGCTGTATTGCCGATCAGGCCATGATAGAGGACATGTCCTATAATTGTACGTTAGTGGGTTCACACATAGAGGAAGCTATTGGTAAATAACTGTTGAATTGCGGTTGCGGTTAGCTTAGAATGGATCTAACGTCTGCAAACAGTTGCGTCTAATTAAAGTAAACTTCAGACATATTAATGTGAAACAAATATTGTTCGGACGTTAACTGACACGTTATTGTATGACGACATTTAATCACCTAATAAAAAGTGAATGTTCTTATCGTATGTGCACAAACCTTACCTCCTTCTCACTTACTTCGGTTTGCTTTCCAAATAAATAAACTTAACACGTTCGTTGCGTCGTAGGGTCGAAGCAGCCTGATCAATGTTATTGTTTGGTTAATTACAGTAAAACATTTTACCACAGTGAAGATGCTACTACTTAAAACACAGTAGTACTTTCTTCATCTTAGTTTTGTCCCGATTGCATTCAGAAAAAAACAAAGGATCCGCTGCTATTTAATCCTAGAATTAGGCGTTAGAATTAGACTTACAATCCAGAAGGAAAACAAGACTTTACTGAAATCAGGCATTGTCAGTTCGGCAGCTTTGACTGTTAGAAATGGTCGTGTCATGCTCGGGCTTAAGACTGAGAAACGAATGACGTCACACTAGAATTTTATAAAGCAGGAGAACCTATTACCAAACTTAAGTGGAGTTGAGCAGTGACAGAATGACGATAGGTGGACCAAATTGTTAAGAGGTTGGTGTTAAAAAAGTTAATTGCCAACATAGTTATAAAACAGATCTTAATGTAAAAAGGTATAAAGTACTTATGTTCTACCAGTATTTAATTGGCATGCAATATTCTATTTAATTAAATAACTAAAATTAAATCTTCTTACAAAACTTCAAAAGCATCGGTCATCCACCCAGCTCGATTGGCTTACGGTGTCAGATATTTTATCTCGCTGTTTCTACTCTCGTCATAGCTTAGATCCGGGATGAGACGCGTCCTCGAAGATATACCTATGATTAGCGGTGGGTGAAAACAGGCTGATTTTTCAAATGATCATTTTGATTGATTGGCTCGAATTTACGCAATCGGCCTGCATTAATGCACCTACTGTATTTCTTATCTATGTCATGCATTTCGTATGTCACACTATTGTCGCATTAGAGTTAACAGTTTTACCACGAATTTGCAACGAATCGATATTACTAAATGCAAAAGTTAACTTGTTTATACTACAATTTTTTGGCCTGCAATAAATGAAATTAAGTAAATGAAATTTATTTCGTATCATAAGGTTATAAGTCAAATCAATCATGTGTAGTATGTGTGTAGTTATTTAAATGTGTCTGATAAAAAATGTGCTTTGTCCCTTTCTAACAAACACAAATGTTAAAGTGACAGATAAAGACAAACGATATTTAACGGATTTTTAGTTTAATAGGTTTGTTGGACGTTTTTGAATAAGGCAACTATAGTCTTTTTACACATGAAGCGAATGCACAAGAGAAATACATACCCGATTCCAATTAATGTGTAATTTGAATAGAGCGCCTCACAGGCAATTTTAATTTAAACTTTTACTCGGAATTTATTTATTTCCAAATGTGTGGCCATGCTATAAAAACATACAACACAGAAAAATATCAGGTATTCTGTAACTACAATTAAAATTAATACGTCGTAACAAAACATGTTTGTGCGGCGTGCACCTTTTAATAAATGGCCGTTGGTATTATCCAAACGAACATTCGAAAATTTGCGCGATTATTTTACCTTACTCTACTGGAACCCGTTCATTGTTTAATTTTATTAATCTTGCTTAATTATACACCTACAATTTTGTGGTAGTTCTACGTCGTTATCTAGCCTTAAATCTGTGCAGATATTATCGGGGAGTCAATATTTGATGGATTTATGCCCATAGTCAAGCAGCAATGGGACCGGGTTGATAAACAACAACTTGCAGATTCTGCCAGGAGACGGAGGAGACGGCAACGCACATTCTCTGCTCCTGCGGACCACTCATGCACAAAATAAGTACCTACCTAGGGCGGCACATCGTGCACCTAGAGGAGGTACCGTTTCCTTCTAAAACTATCCGTTGGTGCCACGGGTGACTTCTGTGCTGTGTATCGTGCATGCTTTTGGATTTCCTGAGGCGCTGAAGTTCGGTGAGTTGCTTTTGGATTTATTTAAGTGTGAATAGTGCTTTCAAGGTAAACCTACCGCCGCCCGCTCGCATCAAGATTTAGGGAAAGGACGACCGAATGCGTTTTTGAAACCTATGGAAGTCCACTTCCAATCAAAGCCCCACCATATTTTGGTATATCACCGCCCAAAGAATCTGACATTTCCTGGAGGCAACGGGCCTTAACGGTGAACTCTAAAGAAAGGGCTGCCACAGTAGATCACTTGCTGGTCGAAGCGGCATATTAAGGCCCACAAATAAAATAATAATAATAATATATACCTACAAATGTGTTAGTTCTACGTCGTTATCTAGCCTTTATACTGTGCAAATATTATCGGGGACACCGGGGGCTAAACGGGGAAAGGCTTTGGCTGAGATCCCTGATAAGCAACAAGGTGACATTCAAAATATTTAGGTAGCTTCAGTTAGTGATTAACATGTTGTTGACAATGTTGTGAAGTATAGATTGGATATTTTATTTATGTCTTATCTTAGTTAGCCTCAACACAAGACAAATTGCTGAGTAGCATTCATTTTGGCATCAAACATTATGAAAAAAAATGCAGGACATGAAATGCATGAACTAAATATTTTTCTAAAGACCGAAAAATTAAATTTAATTTTACTAACACTTTAAACTCTCGCGCTTTGGTAACATATTTAAATAATTGTAAAAAACTATATGTGTCAATAAATATAGCGATAGACCCGTGTAAAACAGTAATTTAAATTTTTTTTTTCTACTCGTCGACTTTAATCTTTGAATTAAGATTTCGTACACGAAACTAAGATCACATACTTTATAATCCTGGAGCTCCACGAGCTCGTCACGAACTCGTATGGTTTCATAAGATGACTGCTGGCGGTCATCTTATGAATCCAGGAGCTGTATAAGATAACTGTGAAGACATCAACGCGCAAAATTACTAAGCTGCTGCGCTTCATTTCAGCAGGGCGATTTTTAATAGATACCAAGTTTGTTTAATAAATTATTATTTCCGTTGACTCGTAGAAAAAGTATTGTACACAACAGTTATATAATTAGCTTTTTAAGTCTCGCACCTTAATTAGGCCACTCAGCAAGCTTCGTGGCCTAAACGTGGTACTCGACTTAAAAAGCATCCATTATATAACGATTGCATAAACTACTATTACAATTTTGTACTTGGTTTAATAGACTTATTACAAAAATAAGGAATTCTAGTCATATTCAAAATTCAAATCGTACTACAAGTTATTAATTTTCACCTTTATATATCCAACGGTGCATATAAGCAACAATGGTCTCGCCAATTCATCGATAATAGTACTAATGACGTTTATTTGTAATCCATAACGTCACGTGGATACGAAACATATATAATAGCACTGAATAGCAGGAGGATTACTGTTTTTTTTCAGCCTGAAACACAGAACTAGAGAGATATCTAACTCGGATGTTTATCACCTCAACTCAACGTGGGTCCACGTTGGGCACCCGTGTCGAGATACTTAGACTAGAATAGCCCTTCGCTCGTCAGAGTCGCAACACTTAGACTAGAATAGCCCCTAGCTCGTCAGTGTCGCAACACTTAGACTAGAATAGCCCTTCGCTCGCCAGTGTCGCAACACTTAGACTAGAATAGCCCCTCGCTCGTCAGTGTCGCAACACTTAGACTAGAATAGCCCTTCGCTTGCCAGTGTTGCAACACTTAGACTAGAATAGCCCCTCGCTCGTCAGTGTCGCAACACATAGACTGGAATAGCCCTTCGCTCGCCAGTGTCGCGACACTTAGCATAGAATAGCCCCTCGCTCGCCAGTGTCGCAACACTTAGACTAGAATAGCCCCGCGCTCGTCAGTGTCGCAACACTTAGACTAGAATAGCCCCTCGCTCGTCAGTGTCGCAACACTAAGACTATAATAGCCCTTATCTCGTCAGTGTCGCAACACTTAGACTTGAATAGCCCTTCGCTCGCCAGTGTCGCAACGCTTAGACTAGAATAGCCCTTCGCTCGCCAGTGTCGCGACACTTAGACTAGAATAGCCCCTCGCTAATATTAGTTTTACTAACAGATGTATGAATATAAGGAGATCGGACATCGATTTGTATAGAGTGAGCCTGTCGCAAGTACATTAACCCAAATATAATATATTAACAACGCCCAAGTAATTGACAAGACAAAGCACGCACACATCTAAAACACACACACTTGTATACCTAACCGATTATTTGATAATAAACGCGCATCATATCAGGCATTTTGGGAAAAAACGTAATATTCTCTGCGATCAGCACGCGTGCACAGAATGGCAGTGTATGCCCATTGAGCATACAGCTGCGACACGGCCGCCGGCCGATCTGAGGTTTTACTCTATCAAAACCACATTTCATTGTCACTCGCAGTTATTTCCAAGCGGGTTAAGCCTAGCGTGTTAAAACCCACGCTACGTCGAGTCAGACCAAGTCGAGAAAACTTTCAAAAATACTTCTCCATTAAATTAAGAACGTGGATGTGTAAGCTATTCAATCCGCCATTCTTAATTAAGTCTGTAAACAAAGCGAACAGAAGCACGTGTGAGTATTTAATATCGTCAGAAGCTGAATTGCCTTGTTAGGGCGGAAGCCTTAAATTACATGTTTCGTTCCGTGACGACGCAGGGCGCCACAAATTATATAAGACTGCTTTAATCTTGAGTTTAAGGTTATGTCGCAGTTAAATTTCAAACAGTATTTTGACTAAATTTTATTCGGTCGTATTCTGATGACCTCGTAAATGGCAGGAGGATTTGGACTTGTGCTGCACCGAATGGTTAGAGCGTGCAAGCAATAGAGCTGAGTTCAGAAAAAGTGACCCCAACCGTAGCAATATAATTTCTTGGCATCTTCAGACACGCCCCGGCCCAGCCCGGTAGGTGCGAATCGTACATAAATGTACAGCTACAATCAATGGTTTCAATTTGCCGAGAAATTCACAGAATGCATATTAATTGCAACAATAGTAATTCAACATTCAAACTCCTTAAAAAGTGGAATGGAGAGATATTCCGTAAATAGACCACAGATTTAAAAAAAATCACGTCTATGTTTCACATGTAAGCTCACTTTAATTTGGTTAAAATACTGGTAAACATATTTGTACTGCTGCTGTGTCAATTCTATGTCAGTTATCTTGAGATAAACGAGATACGCTTAACAAGTCTAAATCTATTTTTTCCATGCCTTAATCGACCTACATAATAATCCTTTTTAGGGTTCCGTACTCAAAGAGTAAAACGAGACCCTATTACTAAGACTCCGCTGTCCGTCCGTCCGTCCGTCAGTCCGTCCGTCCGTCCGTCCGCCCGTCTGTCGGTCACCAGGCTGTATCTCACTGATACCGTGATATTTCCAGTTGAAATTTTCACAGATGATGTATTTCAGTTGCCGCTATAACAACAAATACTAAAAACAAAATAAAATAAATATTTTTATTGATAATGGTACGATACCCTTCGTGCGCGATGCCAACTCGCACTTGGCCGTTTTTTTTAAATTTAACTTACCGATTCCTAAGACAAGTGCCTACTAACTTTACTCCCCTGCTTCAGCCCGCACCTCGTTTGGTTCTTCTCTGTTCCTACGCGATCTAGTTTTTAGGGTTCCGTACTCAAAGAGTAAAACGGGGCCCTATTACTAAGACTCCACTGTCCGTCCGTCCGTCCGTCCGTCTGTCTGTCACCAGGCTGTATCTCACTGATACCGTGATAGTACCAGCTGAAATTTTCACACATGATGTATTTCTGTTGCCGCTATAACAACAAATACTAAAAAACACAGAATAAAATAGTTTTTTTTATAGATAATGGTACGGAACCCTTCGTGCGCGAGTCCAACTTGCACTTGGCCGGTTTTTTAGGGTTTACACGTTTATGGAGGATAAAACATTTTAATATACATTTTTATTGTCTGTGTAAATGACGAATATGAGGGGGGGTTAAAAATTCAAAGTCTAGTTAATAGATCAAGCGGGGTGTCATATGAAAGGGCTTGATTAGCGCTTCCTAAAACCATTTTTTTTTACGGTAGTTAAATTTTGATTCATTAAAGAATATGTTGAAACCCCCCCCCCCTCCCTCCCCCCTTTTATATGCGAAGTTTACCAAGCGAAAATTCTGAAATTATTACATATGATTAAGAGTAACATAAATAATACAGGAAAAATAAAACGATATCTCTATACAGCGTCTTTCTTAATTATGTTTGTAATTTGATAACTTTTGTGTAAATTTTATGTATTCAAATTCCTACGAGATTATAGTGAATACAAAAATTATAATCGAAATCGGTACGTGTAATTAAAAAATATGCTGATAAACAAACATACTAGGTTGCAAGTTATTAGTACCAAAATGCAGAGGGCGCTGTACAACGGTAACATCTACTATAATATGAGCTGTTAAGATTGTTCAAGCATGAATGGGGTCATGACGTGACGGGTATGGTGTATGAACGTTTGTACGGAACCCTTGTTGCGCGAGTCAGACTCGCACTTGACCGGTTTTTTTTATGAAAATACTTATACTCATGCATCATAAATATTCTTACTTAGTTATCAGTAAATTATTTGAGTTTTGCATTACCTATGTTGACGCTGAAGTGCAAACTATTTGAGTTGTATATTAATTAAGGAGGGGGGGGGGGGAGGTTTTTATCAATGGTACCACCTTGGGAGTATACTCTTTAGAATAAAAAAAGAATTTTAGAAATCGGTCCACAATTAAAAAAAAAAATATTACGGGACAATCTTACACAAATCAACCTAGGCCCACGGTAAGCTCATTAAGGCTTGTGTTGTGGGTACTAGGCGATGATATATATAATAGATACATACATATAGATACTTATAATCTTATAATTGACGGATAAATCGGCGGACATGCATAAAAAAAAACATAATATAGTGGAACATATAACCTCCTCCTTTTTTGAAGTCGGTTAAAAATGACTAAAACCTGCGACCAAAAATTACGCCAATAATAGAGTATTTTTAACGATGCCTTAAAAACTTACTAATTAAGTGATAGAAAATAAAACACTAAAGGTTTTATATTTTAAAGAGAAATAAAGTCATTAGACATCCGGCCGGCATTTTAGTCGCTGGCTCAGGGTTAGTGGTATATTATTTCACTTCAAAACATGAAGATAGTTTTAATAAAACATTATGTTCGTAACATAATATGAAAATGAGGGTAGTTAATTATTACACCCAATAATCTGAAAATCTGAGAAACGGAAACTTCCGTAATTCCTGGTAACAGTCGTAATGATAATATGCATATTTAATTTACGGAGTTATGTTTCCTTTCCATTCATGAGATAATAATGTATGTATATATAATTTGAGACGTACGTATTCCAATTTGATTGCTGTGCATGATTCTTTTGAGTTTTCTGACACGTTGGCTAGGCGTGAGTGCGCAATACTTATTGTTATCAAAATCAAGTAAATCGAGACTTGCTCTGTTGGAATGTACAGTGTTGTTTATTGTGGTGAGTAAGGTCGCCAGGGCTCCCGAGGACGCGATGTATCAAGAAGCAAGCTGCATGAGTCAATACAACTAATCCTAAATTATTTTTATGTTTGTCGACTCCCTAGAGAGTCCACTAGGCTGCGTAGTCTGCTAACCAAAAGACAGGCTGTACGCTTATTAGTCACCGTAGTGGTAAATGAAATCGTCACGTATGTAAATCGGCCTTATGTTGAATAGTTGATACACGAGCGGGATTCAAAAGGATTACATGGGTGCAAAGGCTTGTAGCATGGCGATTGGCCACATTTAGTGTTTAGCAGTAACACAATAGTTTACTGCTATATAAACGCATATTGCTTGTTCAGCGCAACCTAACGTGTATAAATAGATAGGTAATATATTAAATAAAGGACTCTATAAGCCACTCTTCACCTGTCTACTTATTGACTCCGACCCATAGGTACCCTTCCACCACTTTGTACTAATATCACATGGCGACCTTGCCAGGATCACGGCACGTCGCAAAGTAAGAGGCGATGGCGCACCACGGACAGACTGCCGCCACCACAGCCGCCAGGACGACGAATAGGACGGTGACACCAGGACGCCGACAGGTCACGTAATAGTTACGTATTTTTTATTACCTATCTATTTATACACGTTAGGTTGCGCTGAACAAGCAATATGCGTTTATGTAGCAGTAAACTATTGTGTTACTGCTAAACACTAAATGTGGCCAATCGCCATACTACAGGCTTGCAAGAAAATCGGTTTTGATTCATAAATGACTTGTGTTTGGAGGTGCAAATGATTGAAGAGTCGCCTGGAAAATAATAGAACGTGTTGGTTTATATTGCATATCACTTACTAACACTTAACATCGTACTTTTTTTTAATTATGATGAGTTTCGACTAAAAACTATTTTTATTCGAAACTTTCGCATGTTTTTGTGCTAGGATCAAGTGCACAGATGATAATTAACGAGCGATCAAGACAACGTTTTGAGAGTTGTATTCTCGTGAATGAAAGAGGCTCATCGATTTTAAGGACAGCTTGTGATATGATAATTAATTCACTGTTCAGAAATGTTACTCGGTATGTTGTAAAATTTAAATATAACACTTAAACAGTATCAAGACATAGAAATTGAAATGTAACATGGTCATTCTTTTGTAAACACTTCTTTGCCATAACTCTGTCATAATTTCCACTTTCTATGGCAAGGCTTTCTATGACCTAGGCTAGTCCAGCAGTGGACGTCTTTTGGCTGCACGACTGATATGATGGCAAGGCGGATTATTATGTCAGTTCACTGATGATATCGCTCTTTCCAGAAAAGTTCCCATATATTAATATGGGAACTTTTCTGGAAAAACTTAAACTTAAATTACCAAGTGGTCCTACAGTGGATTGATTTAGAACATATTATTATATTAGTTAAGATTATTATGTACCTACCCATCTAAATGTACTCCCATCTCACCTGTCACGGTTTGCGGTCGGGCTACCCGCGTATTGCAATTACTACAGGCTGAATTAAATGAACTGACTTTAGCGTTAACCGCATTAATATTGCGGAACTGGTTCAAACTTGTCTGTTTGTCAAACTTCTAAATGGGGAACGTCGGGAAACACAACACAAGACTTGCTCGGCCTCTCTTTGATACGGAACAGAGTTATGCAGATTATGTTGGAGGTTGTCTCTTTGTCAACTAAAGTTATGGCTATCATATTGGCTTACTGTGGCAAGAATAGTAACATGCTTAGCCTTATTGAAGCCATAAAACAACTGGCTAGCACAAGTGACTTCAAACTACTTGAATTTGACCCCGAAAAACCTGAAGCTGATGCGCGTGCTTGATGCAACACCTTTTATCTTCGTTTTGGTAAAAAACGTTAGAAGGAGGACCACTAGTAGCGCATTGCAGGGAAGTGATTCACAATGGCTGTCGCAAGTTGCTTTTCCTGGTATGCAGTGGTCTCAGTTTCGACAGCTGTTCTCTGCCAGTGTGGTACCTACATGAGGATGAAATCCGGTACTTCGTCGCAGTGGAGATTTCGTGCTTTTCGTGGTGAACATCAGTCAGCAGGCTGGCAGCTTGGTAGTGAGTGAGGAAGTAACAGAAGACCCTCGTCCTTGGTTACCGTGTGCAACGTGGCAACACACCATGGCTAGAGATAATAAAAAAATGCTGTAATCCACTTGAAAGACTGTAGTGATGTGTACTGCTCTAGTATGTTGAGATTTAATAGGAACAAAAGTGAATTTATCTTTGAGCTACTGGTCTCAGTACATATTATCGCAAATATTGTCTTGACTTGGTCAGAATAGCCAAACGAAATACTGTGCTGGTAATATTTATCTACAGGTAGCGCACACTAGGACGTGTGAGACATCAGAGATGGCCGTGTCGGAGAATCGAAGCTGGTTCCAGATTCCAGACACGCTACCATCGCGCCACCGAACGCAAGCATGACGTCATCAGTAGTCAAGCTTGGATGCGGCCGTCAGAGCGCAGGGCATTCTACTGCCAGAGCTCGTGACGAGCGGACGTGTCTGTTCGATCGTACTTTATCGAATTAGTTGTGCCTGCCTTTAATATTGTGATTGTAATTAGTATGGTGAGATTCATTAAATCAGTATGGCTATTTTACTGCTGCTTGAGGTTACCCACGATGTCTGAACCTGATGAAAGGGCTCGCCCATTAAGCTCCCGTTTTCAATTCTACGCCGTCACATATAATATGTTTTTTAAACTAATCAGCACTTAGTAACTAGTGCAAGAGTATGTTAACAAGATAAGTGATACGTAATAGGTACTTACATAGTTTCTCACACATAGAAGGATATCTTTGCCTTTCGCAATGTTACTTATTTTACAAAATTAAATATGTCTCAACACCACCCCTCAAACGCAAGGTCGACACCTTTTTCTAGAAGTCTACATATTCTTTCTTTTCGAGAGCCTCGCTTTTAAAGTGAATTTGCCTTTGCTGACGCTTAACGAGAAAGTTAATAAACGATTTAAGCTCGTGAGATGAGGTTTAAATTACTCCTAGAATAGACTAGGTAAGTACTGAAGTGGAAGAGTCTACGATTTATTTACATTTCTAGTGATCGTCGAGGCAAGGAAGGGATAAGTGGTAAAAAATATTAGGTCATGAGCTATCTATACTGGCCTGCAAAAGAAGGTATAACAGTGTTAGTAATCGTCACGTTTATGAGTGTTATAACTTACTTTGCAGGCCAGTGTATATAGACTATGCATAGAGAAGCGAAACCATAAAATAATATAAGTTATAATTAATGAATTAGAAGGTATCGTAAAAAAGTATTAAAGAACTAGCCCATAATACCTATTTAATTTATAACAGACTAGCTGCCCACGCGACTCTGCCCGCGCATTAAAAATATAACTGATGTCCATCCATGAAGGTACATTTTAAATACTAATACGATTTTAAATAGTAGTTCCGTAGATTAACCTCTACACACAAACTTTACATCTATTTTTACATAGTATAAGTATTTAAGTAATATTAAATAGTATAGACTACACAGTACTATAAGTGTCAGCTAGAGTGCCGCAGGTGATGGGAAGCAGATGATGGAAAGCAAATTCATCAGAAAAAATTCATAAGGCACAATAGCTAGGTATTTTGCTTTCGTATGAGTGAAATGAGAAACTGGACAACACTTGAACGGTAAACTTGAAACACAAACAATTCTAGCGTACTAAATCATGAAATAGCACACTTTAAAAAAAATGCTTCAAATTAATTAAGGTCCTGCAAAATAATTGTGGAAACAAAGACCTCGAGAACCTTGACTCCACAGCAGCAATAGACAAAATTCATGCTCAAGGAGAGCAGTATATCAAAATTATATACGACCCTTACGGGACCCATATCAGGGCTGTCTGGTTCTATAAATCAGTCTTAAGTGCTCCTTAAGACATTGTCTGAACGTTAATAGCAATAGTCGAAATTACGTATTTGAATTTTAATTTGGAGAGATACATTATTAATATACTGTCGGCTCAAGATGGCGAAGGAAGTAGTGTGTGGATTTAAGGGTAACCTTTAAGGTGCCATTTTCATTGTCAATGCAAAGTCAAATCAAATTATTTAATTTATAAAAAATATATGTGAGTGTGTGTGTGTGTGTTTGATACACTAAACAAATACAATAAAATAAAATGAAATTAAGTTAACAGCGATAAATTTAGACGTCTTTTTATAATATTATAGTACCTATGTGAAATAGGTTTGAGTTGTACAAAATCATAATAATAATAGTATATTGTGATGTCGAAAAGAGAATATTAATAATGGAATTCCTTAATACCTACTATAAAAAGCCTTAATCCAATAAAAATTTCATTTTCATATTGCTCAGATAAAGGAGCCTCTCAGATTTCCGGGCTGAGATTATTGAATATTTTTACTCATAAAAACGTCTTTATGACTACGAGTCATATACCTAGAATACCTATATAACTAAATAATTTAATTTCTTATCATTCTGTACACCCAATCACATTTTATTATTACCTACCGCGAAATGGACTGAATTCATAAAATTTCCATATTTTTCAAACTTAATACACCAAACAAATAATACCTCAATATAATACCCACACAAGCATATGCCCGCGACTTCGTTGGTTTGAAATCCGGCATGAACTTTCATCCCCTATTTAACTACTTCGGGGGATGATTTCTGAGATAATTATGTAGGTATGCAATATTTTTATACAATGTTCGGTCTCGTAGCAAAATTTAATCTAAAACAAACATCCAGGACTTTAAAACATATTAATTTGTATCATATAATAGTATATACCTATTAAATAACATTAAGATAACGCAGAATGGAACATATGGACCAAGATGATCCACATACTTATGTCAAAAATTTAACTGGTATCGTCGTTTATATACATAAGTGAAAACCGAGTTGTTTGCAATTTTAGACGACTCTCGAAAAACATAGTGCTGCAGTTGTAGGTTGTATAGGCTTGTACTTTACTATTAAAGGTTTTCCCAATTCAGAGTTGTTCGTAAATTGAAATTCAACGCAAACTTTGCCTCCTGTTAGGTTAAGTTACCTGGAAAGTTTTTGAGCTAGTGAACCTTTATGCCACTACAGAATGTTCACGTGTATGACACGAATGGTGCCCGTGACTTCCCCTGCGTGTCTTGAAAACTCTAATATTTTAATGAGATTTTCTTAATAGATGTGAAAGAATTTTTATCATTAATTGAAGCATTTCAAATACTACTTTTCAACGCCTACTTTTTCCTTTGGGTTGGAAGGTCAGATGCCAGGCGTTTCTGCATAATGTAGTGAATAAATTCATAAAAAGCTATTTTCTTTTTTTTAAATTATGCCAAAAAAATAATTTCACGCGTCTCTCATATTCGTCGTATTTATCTCTTTTCCAAAAGAAGGATAATTATCATAAGAAACAGGCTAAACGAGCTGGAATATTCTGTCTTGCAATAAGGAAAACAGAGGACAACTGACGCAAGGCCATAGCTCATTTAATTATGTCAACCTAAATAGAACTTTATCTCATGGGCACAAAGTTTACTTTTTAAATGATTCGTAAACGTAATGGGATCTAGAGTAAGCTGTCAGCCAAAATAGCCGAGCCTCCGAAAGGGTTTGAATAAAATTTGTGGCTCTTTTTTGTCAGGCCGCGCCGTGAATACTTGATTAACCAGAAATCGGACTCTCTGATGAGAAAATGAATTTAAGTGTTTAGAGGGTAAGGGGAATTTTACCGAATTGTTGAGGCTTGACGAATAGGCACCTTTTGTACAGATCGATTGTGGGTACAGTTGGAGTTTACCTGTAACAAAATAATAATAGAAAAATTACCTTAAAAACATTTACAAGTGCATGTTTATAGGTAAGTACTTCTAACCATTCCAAAGGCTTTACCTTAAATTAATTCTACTTAGTCTTTGTGGCTAAACTTTGGCTATATATCTATTATTGTATTATTCAACTATATTAGAGAAACCCGACTCGATTCACAGCATTTCTTCAACTTATACGAACAAATAATGCGAGAAGCTCCCACACTATTCCATTTTCATCTGAATTGTAAAACAAAATTACACCAGCATGACTATCCAGCTCCTATAGCTTTGTTATTTGTCATTTCCCTAGCATTGTAGCGTCACAAGAAGTCATCAAACAACAATTTACTTGAGCGAATGCATTCAGCCATGCAAAACAAAAGAAAGACGTACCATTTTCAAGAATGTTCTTTGTTCCAAGACAAATGTAAAACCTTTCAGAACTCAGCTTCCTACATAAACCCCTAAAAGAGAAACAGGCACTGCATCAAGAGCAGAATGCTGATGCAACATAGTTTAGAAACCAGTGTCTCCGAAAGGAGGCACTTTACCGCGATTTTCGAGAGCTTGGCAATCCGATTCCAATCCCAATCTCAGGGTGCAAGACAGATGTGCATACAAATCGAGCAGCGGAACGTTTAGTCTTAAATTAAGGAGAGACAATGTAAATTTACATTTCCCTGTCGAACAGAACAGTTTCTCTATTCACGAATCGATATGCAGCCACCATGAGCTAGTATCTGGTATGCTTAGACCTTATAATTCTTCACAGGTATTGAGAATGCACAGGCCTGTTTTATATTGGTCCTACAGACAGTGCTCTGGATGGTTTTGTGCATTGCAGTCCGGAACTATAGGTACAGTCGCCATCACAAACATAGGTACACAATTAGGTGTTCAAAAATATCGGCACATGCACCCTAATGCCTTGAAAATAGAGGTGTGTTCCGATGTTTGTGACGTGCTTGTTTGCTCCGATGTATGTGATGGCGACTGTACGATATTAAAATTCGGCAACGGGACTTACCCGTTGTTTGCCATTCGAATAAAACATTTAGCGAATCTTTTTTCCACCAACAAAAATATTTACTGTCGAGTAACTCTTATTAGGTCTGTATTTAGTAATTTTATGAAATGAGTCTTCAAGGCCCAACACCATCTTTCAAACATTTCAAAGATACCTAATTCCCAGCTTTGAGTAACACAAACGAAATAATTAGAACTTACCTACTCATAAATTTAGATCATGACGGGATCACGGCGACATAAAAAAGTACGTGATAGCGACTAAGCTCTCGAGAGTGTTACAAGCCCAGGATCTATAGCATTATTTAATATAAGACATACTTAGCTTAATGTGATATTATTATGTATAATTTTATTTAAGATCTAAAGAATTGACATGTAAAACTACGTTTTATAAAGGAATAAATGAAATGAAATTATAATCTTTGTAATTAATTAACTGCCACATAATATTTTTTCACAAAACTGAGACCTATTATTTTATCTTATATATATTGTATCCTACAAAACTGAAAGAGCAGTTTAGTAGCGCGACCAACCTTCGTATTCCGGGTATTTCATCTCTCTGAGAAACTTGCTTATCTCAGCAACAAAACTGAATACAATACGTATTTATGTAACCACCGGTCTTCAGTTCAGACCGAAGCCGTCAAAACTCCAAAGACAATCACAAACACCCGAAGTAAATAACCAACACTCCCAACTAAAACATTTCTCCATTAGCTCATTGTATTCAAGTTTGCCGGAAGGAAACTTGCTTGAAAAGAATTCGGGATTCCCGTCCTAATAGCCGGAATAAATTTGATAAAACTCGAGCTGGGGCTACAATGTACAAACTAGTTTATTTGGTAGTGGAAAATGTTCCTACAAACTAATATCCTCACGGAACCCTTTAAAAAGTTTGCGGGGTGATGAAAAACTTGGATGCGCGTTTTGTATCCAGTGAGTTAAATTAATTTATGAACTAGTTCTTGTTCGTAATGTTGCTTTTATACGTTTTTGACGACAAGTTTAAAAAGTTAAGCGACCTATGATTTTAGATGTTTCAACAGATTTATTTCAAACTAGCTTTGCCCGCGACTTCGTCCGCGTAGAACTCGTTTATATCGTAGCTCAATACAAACTTTCACCCTCCATCTCCCTTTTAGGGGTAGATTTCCGATATAAAAACTATCCTATGTCCTTCCCCGAGACTCAAACTATTTTTATCATCATCATAATAATATCAGCCGAAAGACGTCCACTGCTGGACATAGGCCTCCCCCATAGAGTTCCAAAGTGACCAATCCTGCACCAACCGCATCCAGCGGCCTCCCGCGACCTTTACCAGGTCATCAGTCCACCTAGTGGGGGGCCTACCAACGCCGCGCCTACTAAATACCTCTATACAACATTTTATCTAAATGGGTTGTATAGTAGCTCCATACAAATATGCACTCCCCATTTCACCCCCTTTAGGGATAATTTCCGGGATAAAAACTATCCTCTGTCCTTTTCCAGAACTCAAACTATCTGTAAACCAAATTTCATCTAAATGGGTCACTCAAATCCAAATTTTCAACCCTTAGGGGAGGAACTATCGCTATACTGTAAATGGGTTCCATCCAAATTTTCACCCCCTTTTCACTCCCTTAGGGGATGATCTGCGGAATAAAAACTATCATATTTCCTTTCCAAGGACTCGAACTATCTCTTAACCAGATTTCATCTGAATGAGTTCCATCCAAATCTTCACCCTCATTTCATCCTCTTAGGCGATGATTTTCGTTACAAAAACTACGCGTCTTCCTTTCCCGGAACTCCAACTATCTCTATACCGAATTTCACCTAAATGGGTTCTATACTAATTTTCACCCCTCATTTCACCCCCTCAGGAGATGATTTTTCAGGATAAAAACTATGAATTATCCTTCCCTGGGACTCCCACTATCTCTATACCAAATTTCACTTAAATGGATTTTATCCAAATTTTCACCCTCTATTTCATCCCTTTAGTTTAGGGGATGATTATCGGGATTGAAAATATCCGTTGTCATTGTCCGGGACTCAAGTTAACTCTAAACCAAATTTCATCTAAATGGGTTCCATCCAAATTTCACCCCTCATTTCACCTTCTTAGATGATTTTCGGGATTAAAACTATACATTGTCCTTCCCCTATATATTCCCCTATAATTTTCGGGATAAAAACTATCCGTTGTCATTCTCCGGGACTCAATCTGTCTCTATACCAAATTTCATCTAAATGGGCTACATCAAAATTTTTACCTCCATTTCACCCCCTTAGGGGATGATTTCCGGAATAGAAACCTCAAACTATCTTTCAACCAAATTTTATCAAAATGTGTCACAAACAAATTTCCAACCCCAATGACACCCCCGTAGGGGATGATTTTCGGGATAAAAGTATCCTATGTCCTTCCCCAGGACTCCAACTATCGCTATACCGTAAATGGGTTCAATCCTAATTTTCATCCACCATTTCTCACCCCCTTAGGGGATGATTTCCTCCTTTCATGTGTTCCGGAATAGAAATTATTCTGTCTTTTCCTAGGAATCTACCTCTCTCTATACCAAGTTTAATCTAAATGGGTTCTATCCAAATCTTCAACTCTCATTTTACCACCTCAGGAAATGATTTTTCGGGTTAAAAACTATGTATTGTCCTTTCTGGGAGTCCTGGGACTCCTTCTATCACTTTACCAAATTTCATCTAAATGGGTCTTATCCAAATTTTCACCCCCTATTTCATCCCTGAGGGGATGATTTTCGGGATTAAAACTATCCGGTGTCATACTCCGGGACTCAAACTATCTTTATACCAAATTTCATCAAAATGGGTTACATCTAAATTTTCACCCCAATTTCACGCCATTAGGGGATGCTTTCTGGAATTTTAAACTATCATATGTCCTTTCCCAGGACTCAAACTATCTTTTAACCAAATTTCATCAAAATGGGTCACAAACAAATGTTTACCCCCAATTACACCCTCTTAGGGCATCCCCTAAGGGGGTTTAATTGGGGGTATAATTTTCGGGATAAAACTTTCTTATGTCCTTCCCCAATACTCCAACTCGCTATACCGTAAATGGGTTCTATCCAAATTTTCACCCCTCATTTCACCCCCTCAAGAGATGATTTTTCAGGATAAAAACTATGCATCTGCTATTTTCCCTAGGACTCCTTCTATCTCTATACCAAATTTTAACTAAATGTGATTTATCCACATTTCTATCCCTATTTCATCCCCTTGGGGGATGATTTTCCGGATTCAAACTATCCATTGTCATTCTCCGGGACTCAAACTATATCTATACCAAATTTGATCTAAACGGAGTCCATCCAAAATTTCACCCCCCATTTCACCCCCTCAGGGAAAGATTTCCGGAATAAAAACTATCCAATGTCCTTCCCCAGAACTTAAACTACCTCTAAACCAAATTTCATCAAAATGGGTTACATCCAATTTTTCACCCCCCCCCATTTTACCCCCTAAAGGGAAGATTTTCGGAATAAAACCTATCCTTTAACCTTCTCCGGGACTCAAACTAATCATACACCAAATTTCATCCAAATCGGTGCAGCGGTTTAAGTAGCTCCATACAAATTTCCACCCCCCATTTCATCTCCTTAGGGGTTGATTTCCAGGATAAAAACTACCCTAAGTCCTTCCCCAGAACTCAAACTATCTCGATACCAAATTTCATCTTAATCGGTTCAGCCGTTTTCACGTGATGCGCGGTCACATAAACAGACAAACAGATAAACAGACAAACAGATAAACAGACAAACAGACAAAAATTCTAAAAACTGTTGGAACGTGTTCTGTTATCGATTCTTAGTATCCCTAGCCAATTTTTTTTCGAATATCTTCCATGTACAGACTTTCGACCCTCTTCAGCTTTATTATATGTATAGATTAATTAGGGATTGGGGATGTACCTAATTACATAAGCTGCTGAATCTCTAAGCAAAGTTTTAGTAAGTTTGTAACGAACAAAAGATTTTTCAGTACCTTGTGACAACTTCTGAGCAACGTAAGCTCCAACCTTTTATGCCTGCCAGGGACAAATTTTATTACAATTTGCGATACTGATAACTTTGAAAATATTATGATTTGACGACCTCTTTAGCCTAGTTGGTAGTGACCCGAGGGGTAATCACGTAACGTTCCGAACGCGCGTTAGTACGATTACAAGTGACATTTAGATTTATCTGACGCGCGTACAATGCGTTACGTGATCGACCTGTTGGCCTACCTACGAAGCTAGAGGTCCCGGGTTCGAATCCCAGCATGAGCATTTATTTGTGTTATGAACGGTAGTTCAGAGATCTTTTCAATGTATTTATTTATATATCGTCGTATGAATATCGTCATCTAGTACCCATAGTACAAGCTTTCCTTAGTTTGGAACTAGGTTGGTTTGTGTAAAAAATATTTATTATTATTTATTTGTGAGATAAGCCAGAATCTTGGTTTGATTTGTATCGGAGTCTTGGAAGTTTTCTATTGATTCAAGTATTAATTGGTTTATACATATTAGTATGTTTATCGCCGTCTAGTATTTACCTAACCACCCATACAACACTTGCTTTGCTTAGTTTGGTCCTACGTCAATTTATGTAAGATGGTCCCCCAAATATTTAAAGATTTTATTTACATCACTTATTCATAAAAAGAAAAACTGGAGCCCACAAAATGTGATTTCAAGATCTCTCAAAAAACTCCGTCATAAAATTATTACGCCCCTGCATCTTAAGATGTCAAGTTTCACATTGTATTAAATTAACATAACGAATAGATGAAGTTAGGTAGCTTGGTAACAAATCCAGTAAATGAAAGAAGTTAAACTCACACTAGTTTTAAAACGGTTCTTTCTAGTTTTCACTAGCAGATATTTAAAAGATTCCTCCTTACCATACATCTTACGTTATCAAAACGGCTTTAGATAAAGCTAACCTCAGTTTCATCCACTCCTGAGAAAACCACTTAGAGTGCTAAATAGCTTCGGAAACATACTCACGAATATTTTGGCAAGAAACGAAATGGCAACTTGATAATTGGTTTTATTGATTTCAATCGAATCAGTGACTCCTGCCGGCTTGTTACAAGCTTTTATTTAACTTGCTTTCATACATACAGTACGTTATTTTAGTTTGTTTAGGTCAAATTTTGGAAGGAAAATTTGTCACTTTATAATAATAAAGCGCGGACATGTTGGCCATGGCAATGGATATGTTTTGCGGAGAAATGACAGTCATACAAGCAGGGCATTAAGTATGAATGTGGAGGGTTGTAAGAGAAGAGGTAGACCAAGAAAAAGGTGGATGGACTGCTTGAGCGACGATATGATTAGGAAGGAAATGTGTGATGTGTTTGACGGGCCATAGAGAGGTATGGAAGAAAAAAAAACCGGCCAAGTGCGAGTTGGACTCGCGCACGAAGCGTTCCCTACCATTATCTATAAAAACGGCAAAATAATCACCTTTGTTGTATGGGAGCCCCCCTTACAAAAATTTTTTTTTTTTAGTATTTTTTTTTATATCGGCAACAGAAATACATAATCTGTGAAAATTTCAACTCTCTAGCTATCACGGTTCTTGAGATACAGCCTGGTGACAGACAGACGGACTGACAGACTGGCCCTTAAAACATGCTGCACCGACCACAAGTACCTAAATAGGATAAGGACAAGCGAATGATGATGTAAAAGATTATATTTAAAGCATTAAGATTAAATTGGGTCCTGTGAAGCCGTTTGAGTACCTATTTATCTAGGTTTACTCGGCGTTAAATGTATATTTACACTTTTGCACCTTCCTTTGTAATAAGGTGAAAAAGTGTACACATATCCTTGACGTAATTTGTCCATATTATACACGTACTCAAAACTTTAAACTATTGTACACTTTGTTGCATCCATTGAAACTTGTTACTAGTGTTGCCAGCGAGCCAGCACAACAAAGTTAGCCGTGTGTTCACGCGGATCCTTTGTGACATCCAACACCAATGTACGTGGTATTTTGGCATTTGCTCGGATGGTAATTTTATTGTGCTTAGTCTTTGAGATGAAACTACTTCAAAACTCGTTTGGTAACGGGAGAATTGAGTATCGGTCCTTTGATCGATATGGGTTTAATGTTACAAAGCCAGTTGGTGTTATGGTTAGTTTTATTTATATAGTAGGTAGAACAAAAGCATTATGCAAGCTATGTTTTGTTAAGTTACTCATAAATTCGAGACACCACAGTATTGTTTTATTTGAGATTAATTATTTAATCGTGTTCAAATCAGAGCAAGAGATAAATTTTGGTTCGTTTCTCGCATTTCAATGATTAAAGCTTGAAACGCACAGAGAGCGGTGCGGTGCGTGACATACGTAGCGGTACCCGACAGTGTGAAGACAAAAAATAATTATACTCTGATTCTGGTAGCGAAGAGGAGGTTTTACTATTACTTGCCTTATTTATTTAATCGTATGGCATATATTATTTTTTGGCCTTTTTGAGTTTGTCACTCTTTAGTACCACCCAGGGGACACGTGCAGGGTTGTGGTAGGTAGCTCCTGCGGACGCGAGTGACTTGCCTTATGCTTATGGCAGAGCAAAAATAAGAAATCTAAACGGACTTTGGTGCATGAAATAAATAAAAAAGAGAAACATTTGGGGAATTGCATCATTTATGCCAAGAGCTGACTATGAAGATCGTTTTTACACGATACATATTTATTATTTTATATATTTTCATATGATGCTTCCAATCAGTCACACAAATCAAAGGGCGTCTAATTTTGCAATGGACATGGAAATCAGTGAGAAGTTTGTAAACTATTTTAATGACAATTAATAAACTGCAAAATGTACTTACGACTTGGTTTTAATTACTTGGAAATTTTCTCCCACAGCAATTCCTTTTTGATCGCATTCTTATAGTATTTTTACCGCGTGTTGTACAGGCACGGGTGTGGTTTTACAAAATATTTTTTTTTCAGTGGTGTTCATTTAAAAAAAGTAAATAAAATGAAAAACAAGACCAGACAGTTGTAAAAAAATACAAATTCTTGCACCGCTCGCAGCACGCCTCCGCACCGCGCCGCGCCGCCGCCGCTGATGCGCGCCGGTGCACTGACAACTGTGTAAAACAACTTCCCGCCGCAAAACCGCGTCGCACCACCACCGCGCCGCGTTCGCCGATCTGTGCAAGAGGTTTCCCGCCTCCGCACCGCAACCGCCTCCGCGCCGCCTCCGCCATGCTTTTTTTCCGCCGGTTTTCTGCGCGTCCTTTTATATTAGCTCGAACTTTACAACCGGTACCGCCTCCGCGCCGCGCCGCACCGCACCGCCGGCCTTAAGTAAATGAACCTTTAAGGCGCCTTTTGATGTACATATGTATAATAGAAAACTGGATAAGTTACTACTACTAGTATTGGCACAATACTGCCAATTATCCGTATGGGAGTCCGCTGGATGTGAGTGGCGCAGAACCGGGCATTGGGGCACTCTTTGAGAGAGGCCTCTGTGGACGTCTCTCGGCTGGTATGATGAAATTAAATTAAATGAAAAACTTAAGTAAGAACTGATTTAACGTTTATTCAATTCAATTATTTATTTCAGACATTAATATCCATAAGTTGTAAGTATACAATCACGACTTATCAACTAAGCAAGCTTAGGCTTAGTTTATAAACAAGTACTTAGGGGTCATTCTCAAAAAAGTGGCACCGGAACCTGTCAGGAGGTTAGTCTTAGAACTTTTTTTTTGCTAAGCATTTTTCTTATAATTAAAATTTATGTATACATTAAAAGACACTTTTTAAACAAAGGCCGAATGTTTTAAAGTAAAACTAAGGTTAAATCAAAATTTTAAAAATAATATAACACTAAGTTTGTCGTTCACTTGCCATGTCCCAACACGAGGTACTCATGTTTAGAGCCTATAAACACATATTTATATCCAACGTACTTTCTTTCGAGTCCTATATTTAAGTTTCGTATATGATCAAGATTTAATAGTATGGCATTGAATAATAATATTATACGTATATCACTTACTTATCTGCAATTAAAGTTTGTCCACGACAGTTTCTGTCGCCCACTTGTCATGAGACGAACACTACTACTGCGTGAATACTATTACGTCTTTCCCGCCTCACCCCGCACCAAACGAGAGCCTCAGTTGCCTGCTAACACTGCTAGGAGTACCACGTCGTCGGTGTGCCCGTGACAAAAATTACGAACAAGCAACGTACGCGAACGGGAGTTTGTAATGAGTAAGTAGTCTTTATTCTGTCTATCGTATTTTGGTTTTTGTGTGTGCTATTCCATTGATATTCGCCTATAGCATACAAAAGAAGGTTTATTCTCGTGTGTATTAGTATGAAATTCATTAACCAAACGGTAAGCTTAAATAAATGTTATAACTATCATTTTGTCCATTCCCTGTATGTCGTTCACCTGTTTTGCAATAAACAGGTGAACGACACACATGTCAGGTGAACGACAATTACTAACAAACTTATACGTAACTTGTATGTAAGAGCTATATTATATTTAATATTTACAATACTAATAAGCCGGTGTTTCAAGTACATGAATCGTTTATAATAAGAATGAAAAAAAAAACATTTTCTTTGTAGATTACCCTACCCAATTTGAGGTTTTTAAATTATTAAATTATGGGGGTTATTATTTGTTTTAGTTCATTATGGCGAAACCTAAATCAAAGAATAAAGAAGATATTGCAGCGAAAAAGAGAGAAAGGGAGAAACAAAGATATCAAAAAATTAAGAATAACCCGGAGCTATATGCAGAATACCAAAGAAAAAATAAATTAAAGTATGAAAAAAGAAAAGAACAGAAAAAGATTGTCCTGATAAATGAAATGACCTCTCGCCAGCAACGGATGCAAAGGAAAAAGTGGAGAGAAGAAAGAAATAGAAGGTATCAAAGAATGAAAGATAAAAAAGCCAAGGAGAAACAATTCATAGCTGAAAATAGCCCTCCAGAAAGCGATGCAGAAGTAGCTCAATTATTGAATGCCCCAGAAGGAAACGCTGAAGTAGATATTCAAAATGTCCAACCTGGTAGCCCAAGGTCTCTGAGATCTCAACCTCTGACGCTAAGTCCTTCGTCATCACGTATTTCATCTGCATGTTCATCAGGAACCGTTTCCCCCAAAGCTCAACGTATAATTCGGAAACTGAGGTATAAAAAAGACAGAGAAATATTGTCACTTAGAATGCAATTAGAAGCTGTCAAAAAATTAAATGAGGCGTATAAAAAACGACAGTTAAGACAATTTCAAACAAGTACTCCATCAGACCAACCAACAATTAACCAACCGATACCCGAGCCACCCCAACAAAATAATATAGCTTCGGAAATACTACAAGAAGAATACTGTTCTGAAAGAAAATCAAACGAGGATCTAGGAGTATCAGATTTAGAGGTTGCATCTGGAATAGTTGAATCTTACAAGAATCTAAAGTCGAACAAAGACAAATCATTATTTGCTAAAAGTTTGAATACATGTGTGACAGATACAATATCAAAATCCAGAGATCTCAACCTCAAACGAATTTTAAAAAATAAACCACTTGATTTAACTATAAATTAGTTTTTATTTGCTTTTTAGTCACCTGCACCTATAATCGTTCACCTGTTATCAATTTCAATTCAATTTGAGTATGTTTGTCGCCAACCTGCGACAACTGTCGATAACTTGACTATGAATTGTCGTTCACCCAACATCAATGTCTTTCACCTGTCTACCACATAGTCGTTCACCTGACATCGATGTCGTTCACCTGTGTACGGCAAAATTTTGAAGGCCTGTATCTTCTAAACTAGTTAAAATAACTACTTCCCTCCACTATATATTGTTTACTTAATTCTATTTCTAGCGAGTCCATAAAAAAAAGTTTAAGAAATTACAAATTTTCCAAAAAAATCGAAATTAATTCATCGGTGCCACTTTTTTGAGAATGACCCTTAGAGATTTTACTTTTAATAACATTTGCATTATATTTTTGAAGAAAGATAATCAGACTTTAGTCAGTACAGTATTACTGTTTCCCACTGTACTTACTACTGCTGAAAAAATTGAATGTTTCATTTTTCTTAGGCAATTTGCATGCATTCTCCACCAGCCGATGTCGGAAAAACAGTTTAAGCTTAACTAAAAAAAGTATTACAGGTTTTAAACGGCATTATAATTTCGTATAATTTTAGTGGACGTGTGCATTCATGCAAAGTGCGAGAAAAGCGAACTAACCTACATTTTTACAAAAGCGCTCGGCGCGAAAACTATTTTATAAAAATAGAGTTTTTAATCCTGCGAAGCGCTCTTGGGCATGTCGTTATTATGCTACTATCCAAAGGGCCGTAAGATACAATTTTTAATTCACCGCCGTTTTCTACGTGTGGACATTCTAATGTTTCTGCCGTCAAAGAGTTTCATTTCGTATTCATTATGTTGATATAATGACATCCTTTGTGCCGTGTTAAGTGTGTTTCGGTTTCAAAGGATTTCGTATTTTGCAAAATATTTGTAGTCGGATATTAAGAGCTTAGCGCTACACTAGTCTAAAAAAAACAATTTATCACCTGAAGTAAATTTTATTGGGCCACAAAAATGGTTTTAATTAAACAACAGACGAAAGTTGGGAATGGTAACGAGTATTTAATTAAAACAAGTGAGCAGGCATAAATATTCAGTATGAATTCCCGAACTAAAAGGGATTTGGTGTGGTTTTTTTTAAATAGCTAGGGCGCAAACTCATAATATATATATGCATTGCTCATACAATTACAAATACAACGCCAATACCGCGTAACTATAGTTTGTTTTACTTAAAATGTAGAAAATGCACTTATCGTAGGATTTTACAACTTGTTTGGTTGCTAAATATGAAAAGAAAAAATAACAAAGAGACCTGAGTGGTAATCACGTAACGTTCCGAACGCGCGTTAGGACAGTTTAACTGTCATTTTTCTATAGAAAAAGCGACATTTAGATCTAACTGACGCGCGTACAAAGCGTTACGTGATCGACCAGTAGGTCGATCACGTAACGCATTGTACGCGCGTCAGGTAGGTCTAAATGTCACTTTTATATGGAAAATTGTCTGTTAAATTGTACCGAAGCAGGATGAGATGGTACGGACAAAGCAGGATGAGATGGTACGGACATATTATGCGACGAGATGAGAACTACTCCGTGAGGAAAACCCTGAGCATCCCAAATCACCCCCGAGGAAGAAGAAGACCACCTGCAACGTGGTGGTCCAATGGTGAAAAAGAGATGAGGACACTTAACAACATCGACAACCCAGGATAGAATATCCTGGCGCCAACGTACGAGGAGGCCCGACCCCATCTAAAATGGGAAATGGACTGGGCAAACAAGAAAATTGTACCGACGCGCGTTCGGAACGTTACGTAATTACCCCTCTGCTAATAAAACTGACTGAAGTGTGGCCCGGCACGTGTACTGGAGTAGCTACTTTTAGTTATATTGTTAATGCATAGTAAAATTGTTTTACAACCCTACTTGAAGATAACAAGTAAACAAAAGATTGGTTTTAAGTATACTTTTCGTTTATTTGCTTTTTATTTTATTTGGTATTAATATTTTATTTATATTACAAAAGTTTACAATAAAAACACACTTAGTCAAATAACTTGCCCCGTGTCATTCGGGTGCAAAGGTGCCCATCACACTCGCCGCATTGCCACGCTGAATTGCGATCGACAACCTTTGCAACAGGAATGACCCGGAACGGGAGTCATGCCCTCTCATTCGCAAACAGCGCCCCACTTACGCCAAGAATGCTCTGCGGCGCTACCACGAACTTCGAATCTCGAACTTCGTATATCTCCGTCTCTATCGCACTTATGGTTTATGGTACTCGAGCGACCGAAACGCAAATATACGAAGTTCGAGATTCGAAGTCTGGCCTCTGAGCACCAGCTCCACAGCTAGAGGGACAAATGAATAATTCTTCAATGCGGAGTATTTGTCCCGCTTCGGCAGCTCCTGTAAGTAAATAGACTATACCAACGGAAATGACTCAGTTGAACGGTAAGCCTATAGTATGAAGAGGCAGCCTATTATACTTCTATTCACTAAAGACCAAGTAAATCCAAAACGCTTGCTGTAATATAATTATCTTAAGGGACATGATTGTTCGTGAATCAAAAATAACATTTATTCTTCAGATTTATTCACTCTATATTTTTTACCCTATAATTCATGCGTGATCCTAAATCGATTATGAAAATATTGAATATTTATTAAGGGGACGTAGGTTCGTGGTCTTCTCTCCCTCTCACTGAGCATAAGCGTGAGCGAGATGGAAGTGCGTGTTTGGAAGCGCGGATATCATGTTTTTTAATTTTAATTTTTTGTGCGTTTTAATAAATAAAAAAGTAATAGCTGATTTCCCTCAAACATGACATTGCCGATTTTTAAAACCGACTTTAATATGTTTAGCTGTTGTGCATAATTTGTTACGATTTTGTTAAGTGTATTTTAGACCTATGTTCGTGATTTTTTTCTATCGAGCGAAAGTCAAAAACTCAGGATTCGAATAGCTGATTTCCCTCGAAAAAGGCCTTAAAAATTTCTAATTAAATTTAGGGCAGCCGTATTATAATCCAAACAAGAGCTACGATTTTTTAAAAATCAGTTTTTGGAGCTCACGTCGCCTTAAATGTAAATCACCAGTAGCTGGCCACTCTTCAATAGCTGGCCCCTCATACTAAAATTAAACTCTGTTCCCCAACAAACAGAATTAAAAGTTAGTATGACGTCAATGACGTGGCCAGTTATTGAAGGGTTGCCAATAATTGAAAATGAAAATGAAAAATTGTTTATTTTCGTTAAACTTCAAGGGAACATACACGAATGTTGGGATCTCCTAGTAAGTATATGTACTAGTATATATACCTGTGACAGGAGATCCCGCTCTTCCATAAAATTTGGTTAGGTATTTAACAAAAATAACAACAATTACTTAAAAATAAAACTATCCTCTAGTTCAAATAAACTAAAGCAAATTGAAACATTATACTAAAATGAATTCTATTATAGGTGAATAGAGTTAATTTTAGTATGAGGTGGCCAGTTACTAATCTTTCCTTAAAATTATGAACCAGAACTGTCTCATCATCAATCAAAAGAACATCGAACAAAATGCTGTATTACGAATAGCCCGATCGGTTCTGCATAAAACAACTCAAAAAAAATATGTATGTTGGTTTAGAAGTTTTTGTTCGCCTTATTTAGAAGCAATTGATTGGAAATTAAGTCTATTACAGACTTGATAGACTAATGATACAAGCTTATAATGGAAATGCACCAGGTAATCAACTCGATAATGCATGGAACATGCTGCTTATTAAGTTCGTTGCTCATTCCCATTTTACTTAATTAACGACCACAATTGCGTACAGATTAATACGAACATTTAGACGGTTCCTAACTTGTATTAAAGCAAGCACACCTACTTACACAATAAAAAAACTTAATATTTTTTTTATTATTATATTGCAGTATTCATCTTACTAGCTGGGTTCACTAATGTTTCCCAACCTAACGTTTGGCAAGCTTATTCATTTCGCATCTTTTCATTTCCCAACCTCTTAATATTTCTGAAACCGTTCAATATTTCAGGATTTTTTTCAGGGCCATCGTGTTTAACCCTATAGGTTAGGTTAGGTTAGTACCTAACCTGTGTGCGGTGTTCCACAGGGGTCGGTGCTAGGGCCACTCCTGTGGAACATCGGATACGATTGGGTGTTGAGGGGAGGTCGTCTGCGTGGAGTCGACCTGGTGTGCTACGCGGATGACACCCTCGTAACAGCGCGGGGGGCCTCGTTTAGAGAGGCCGCTATCCTTGCCACAGCGGCTGTAGCCCATGTTGAGCGGCCGAGTGCGGGCGCCCGTACAATTGAGGCGATCCGGCCAGTCTTGTGGCAGTGGCTGGAGCGGACACATGGAGCTCTAACCTTCCGGCTCGTGCAGGTTCTCTCGGGACACGGGTGTTTCGGGAGATACCTGCACAAAGTTGCCGGCAGACAGCCGACGGAGGAGTGTCACGATTGCGGCGCGGCGATCGACACGTCGCAGCACACGCTGGAGGAGTGTCCAGTGTGGGGGCCAGAGGCCCGCGGCGACCTGATGGCCATAGTGGGGCCGGACCTGTCACTCCCAGCCGTGATCAAGTCCATTGTTGACAGTGACAGGTCTTGGCAAGCAGTTAAGGCCTTCTGCGAAAGTATAGTTCAGCAGAAGGAAATGGCGGAACGGGCGAGGGAGGACGACCCATTGGCCGACCCACGGCGCCGCAGGCGTGCTAGACGAAGGCGAGCAGCACAGGATCGCCGCCTGCCTCCGTAGAGTGACCAGGGGGTGACAGGCATGGGGACGCCTGCCATCCCTCACGCACCAGGTCACTGAGTGGGTGCCTGTAGTGGCACAAAACGAACGAGGTCAACAAGGACCTCCGGAGGCGGTGTTCCGAAAATCGGAGCGGCGCTGGTGGTGCTGAAGAAGTAAAGCGCAAGCGTTCCTTCAGCCCACCGCTAAGGCATAAAGACGGCAGACGGAGAGGTTTTTAGTGGGTAGACTCGGGGCCTCATTAGCCCACAACGAGGAGTCCCACATATCCACCCGGGTCCGTCCCCACACCCGGGAGGAATGCGTAAAACAGGCTCCCCGCGCTGTTACGAGGGTGTCATCCGCGTAGCACACCAGGTCGACTCCACGCAGACGACCTCCCCTCAACACCCAATCGTATCCGATGTTCCACAGGAGTGGCCCTAGCACCGACCCCTGTGGAACACCGCACACAGGTTAGGTACTAACCTAACCTAACCTATAGGGTTAAACACGATGGCCCTGAAATAAATCCTGAAATATTTACAGTTTTAGAGTTTGGGAAATTAAAAGTTGCAAAACGAATCAGATTGGCAAACGTTAGTTGCGAAAAGAATTAAGGTGTTCCTACTAGCTGACATGCCTCCTCAGTGCCCGCTAAACTGCAAAGTATGGGTATCAGATTTCAACTAAATTTCAGTAGCGTGATGTCAAATACTTCCTCAAGTAAACCGGTGTAATTTGGCTTATACTAAAGAGCTGTATGGTAAAACTGCCGGAATTATCGCTATGATAATGCAAAGGATTAAGATTAAGGTTCAAAAGTGTATGCCTGCATATGTTTGATGTCGACCCTACTTACCCAGAACAAATATTATATAAGGTATGTAATAATAATTGGACTCTCGTCTGCCAACAAACCGCACTGTGGTTTGGCAGAAGTTTGTAATTAATTTAAGTTTTTTTAAGAAACAATAAATAGCTGTACCCGTTGAAAGCAAATGTTAAGGATTCAATATAACATTGTCTGAATACCAGCGGCGAAATGAAGTCACGCGGTACCAAAAAATCTCATAAAACGCGATATGTGGTGTTTATTAGCATTCCTGTTCTATTTGAATACAGCATTGTCTTCCATAAAGGCGTTTATATGTCGACATGAGATGAGTCTGCTCTAGTTTTGCGATTACGTCGAGCTGTCGAAGAAGTAGGTATGTATTCTTCTTAAGTCCTGTGGTTTGCTCGTTTATAAATGCCTTTATTCGTGTCTGTGATTTTTATCAAAGACTACAATATACATACTGAGATAGACAGGCAACTCGACCAAATTGAGAAGGCATTTAATGCTTGCGTGGAGGGGGAGCACAAATAACATCTACGTGCTCCGGCTATCTCGCCTGCTCGTGGTCCTCCTGCTGATCAACGGAAGAGGTGGTAACAGAGAAGGCAAACTTGAAACAAACCCGGCTCGGTGCCAGCCGTTACGCACCTGCAACCGAACCGACTCCACACGTACTGACTTTGTCATTCCTGTGGGCCGAGTCGGTAAGGTCGAGAGAGTGATATGGGTTTTGGGCATGCCTGTATTATCTTATTGGCGTCCCAGGCGATGCAGCGTCCGTGAAGAGGTCACTTCACCCACTTCAGCCTGCTGAGTGGAAAACAACACGGAGAGTGGCAGTTACCGGTGCTAAGTCCAAGCAGATAGACTTGTCAATTATGCGGTCGGGCCTGTCGCTCCCGTATCGGCCTTACGAGTCATGTGCGTAAGTGCCGCACCACCTTGACATAGACGCTGTTTAAATCATCTTATCATAGATGTACAAGGCCAACGATGTACAGGCGCCATCTCTTCTGCGGTACTTACAACTTTTCTTTGAATGTACAAAACATACAAAAAGTGCGTCGGTCGTAGGGATTGAACCCCGGATCATCGACTCCAAATACCACCGTCTGTACCCCTAGGCTACTGATGCCTTGTGACAATACGGCGAATTTTGAAATACCTTGACAGCCTAGCCTAGCAATCGCTAGAGCTTCAGAGAGTTCGCCAGCTATCAAGAAGGTGGCACTGTTTTCAATAAGAAACTGGATTTGCATTAAGTTCTAAGTTCGCATAGCATGGTTTTTATTATTTATGATAACTGGCAGACAACCTTTTGCTTTTTAATATTATTTTGACATTTGTAGTTAATACATTTCGTAATTCTTTGCATTTATGTTTTGCAATCCGTGGTACACATATACTTACAGACGTCTCAGTAAAATGAAAAGAAATTAGTACTGATGGCAATCGGGCTGTCGTGGTCCGAGGCGAAGCGCGTAGCCCACGACAGAACGCGATGGCGTAGCACTGTGGAAGCCCTCTGCCCCATCTAAAGGCCATAGGACATTAAGTGAAGTAAATCATGTCTTAGTACGTAAAACTAGTTATTATACATATAAACAGATAAATGTTACCACTTCCGCATTTAGTGGAGCAGAATTTGTATGCATAAACCGTTTGGTACGCTGACGAGGTAAGACAAAGAAAAGAGACTATTTAGACTTTGTGAGAGACGACATGACAGCAGTATGGAAGAAAATGACATGCTGCGCCGACCCTAAGTAAATAGGATAAGAGTAGGTACCTGAGTAAGTCAATTTAATTCAATTTATTTCAATAAAAAAAAATTATTTTGTAAAAAGTATCCTAAACAGACGAGCATGTTTGAAGAATGTCATGAAAGTGAATGAATGAAATAGGAAAGGTTTATCAAGATCGTAGCAATTGAAAATCCGTGATTTCTGCCTACCCCTCCGGGAAATAGGCATAATTATATGTATGTTAAACATAGGTTACAGCTGAACAGCTGTAACATTGCAAGTATTGTTGATATAAGTACAAAATAAATATAAAATTCGTTTTACCCACAACGTAGGTGTACAAAATGTCAATCAGCTACTCAAGTATTTATTTTCAAAATAGGAATGAATAATTAATATACAGAAAAAATACAAATGACAATGTAATGTACAGTAATGGGTACTGAATACCTTAATCACATTTTTTTTTCTTAGCCTGTTTGGGTGTCCCACTGCTGGGCTTAATCACATAAACAAGTGATAAAATAATATGACTAAAGAATGCGTGGAATGGAACCATGTCGTAATGGTGATGGTTGGCTTTCTCTGACCCCTCTCGATACAAATTGATGGAAGTTATAACCTGTCGTTTATCATATTATTAAATTGACATGCAGCGAAGCCAAAAAGCTAATCGCTAAACTTAAATGGCAGTGGGCGCCATTGCATTGCACACAGAACCAATGGCCGGGCCGTTGGGGCGAAAAGGTTATCGAGTGGTGACCACGTAGCGGCAGGCGCAGCGTAGTTAGACCCAGGGTCGACTGATGACCTGGTAAAGGTCGCGGGACTTCACTGGGTGCGGGTGGCGCAGGACCGATCACTTTGGCACTCTTTGGCAGAGGCCTAATGTCCAGCAGTGGACGTCTTTTGACAGATATGATGATGATGTAGCAAAGCACAAAATATTTCAGTGAACGGTGTTTCTAAACATTCCCCGTTTATGTACATAGATACATTTAATAAACGTTCCAAAAACAATCCTGGTTGATATATAAGTACGTTACAAAATGAATGAAGTCCTTGATAATGCCCGAACAAAGAAGCGAGGGTCTGTTTTGGTTTTAAATCCCGTATCTTTGCGTGTTTTTCCAACCGTAAATCATTAAAAGGCCTTTTTGTTTAGTAATGATACCGTGCCTTAAAAGGTTACATATGCATAGATTTCGAGCATTTAATTGTATACAAACAGTAATTCAGGCTGTTATCGTATTTTAAGCCCAGATATAAATAAGTCAGAAAATAAATAATCAATCAGAAAGGCTGCATAGTAAAATTACAGTATTTTAGTGTCTAAATAACATGTATGTTTTTGAACTGTAATCTAAACATATAATAAAGCTGAAGAGGGTCGAAAGTCTGTACATGAAAGATATTCGAAAAAAAATTGGCTAGGGATACTTAAAATCGATAACAGAACACGTTCCAACAGTTTTTAGAATTTTTGTCTGTTTGTCTGTTTATCTGTTTATCTGTTTATCTATTTATCTGTTTGTCTGTTTATGTGACCGCGCATCACATGAAAACGGCTGAACCGATTAAGATGAAATTTGGTATAGAGATAGTTTGAGTCCTGGGGAAGGACTTAAACCTAAAAATCAACCCCCAAGGGGATGAAATGGGGGGTGGAAATTTGTATGGAGCTACTTAAACCGCTGCACCGATTTGGACAAAATTTAGTATTTATTTAGTTTTAGTCCCGGGGAAGGTCAAAGGATAGGTTTTATCCCGAAAATCTTACCTGTAGGGGGTAAAATGGAGGGGTGAAAATTTGGATGTAACCCATTTTGATAAAATTTGGTTTAGATGTAGTTTAAGTTCTGGGGAATGACATTGGATATTTTTTATTCTGGAAATCAATACCTAAGGGGGTGAAATGGGGGGTGAAATTTTGGATGGACTCCGTTTAGACCAAATTTGGTAGGTATAGATATAGTTTGAGTCCCGGAGAATGACAATGGATAGTTTGAATCCCGAAAATCATCCCCCAAGGGGATGAAATAGGGATGGAAATGTGGATAAATCCCATTTAGTTAAAATTTGGTATAGAGATAGAAAAAGTCCCAGGGAAGGACAATGCATAGTTTTTATCCTGAAAAATCATCTCCTGAGGGGGTGGAATGAGGAGTGAAAATTTGGATAGAACCGATTTAGAAGAAATTTGGTATGGAGATAGTTAAGAGTCCTGGGGAAGGACTTAAAATATTTTTTAGTCCAGAAATCATTTCCTAAGGGGATGAAATGGGGTATGAAAATTTGGATGGAACCCATTTACGGGTAAAGTGAGTTGGAGTCTTGAAGAAGGACATAGGATAGTTTACTCCCGAAAATCATCCCACTAAGGGGGTGTATTTGGGGGTGAAAATTTGTTTGTGACCCATTTTGATAAAATTTGGTTGAACGATAGTTTGAGTCCCGGAGTATGACAACGGATAGTTTTAATCCCGAAAATCATCCCCTCAGGGATGAAATAGGGGGTGAAAATTGGGATAAAACCCATTTAGATGAAATTTGGTAAAGAGATAGAAGGAGTCCCAGGGAAGGACAATGCATAGTTTTTATCCCGAAAAATCATTTCCTGAGGTGGTGAATTGAGGCTTGAAGATTACGATAGAACCCATTCAGATGAAATTTGGTATAGAGAGAGGTCTCAGTCCAAGGAAAGAACATAGAATAATTTTTATTCTGGAATACATGAAAGGAGGAAATCATCCCCTAAGGGGGTGAGAAATGGTGGATGAAAATTTGGATTGAACCCATTTACGGTATAGCGATAGTAAAGGAAGGACGAAGGATAGTTTTATCCTGAAATTCATCACCTAAGGGGGTGAAAAGGGGGGAGAAAGTTACAATATAAACAAGTTCCGCGCGGACGAAGTCGCGGGCAAAATCTAGTGATTAAATAAAAACGAATAATATTATTATAGTATTCATTCAATTGTTTTCAGGATATTATTGCAATATAAATATCTATATCAATGTTAAGATTACATAATATTTACGATCTCGTGCGTCGTGCGCTTAAAGCCAAGCAAATCACGATGACTTTAGAAGCGAAAATAAGATCGGCACCTATTTTTGTAACTTTTTTCAGTTCATGCCCGAGAAATGGACACAGGATATAAATTTCTGGAAATCGTCCGCTAATAAGCGAAATGGTGCTACGTGGACCAAACCATGCGCCAAAACTAAAGCATTTAATAAAAATAAAGAAATTAAAGTACTAAGCTAATCAACTTGTAAGATAATAAATTAGTTTCAGTTTCGCCGCATCCAAATTAATTATGAAAATCTCGTTAAGTAACACGGAGTTACGTTTTAAAAAGTTTTTATGTTCGTAACTTTGGGGGACTGACACGGTTATCTCGGAGCCTTTATCTGATGAACTTCTGTGAAAAAGAAACTGGAAAAAGTTGGAAGGTAACCTTTTTAATAAGTCAAGCGAAATGTACTGGTGATAAAAGTGCTTTATCCATAACTAGTCCACTAGTGTCATGCTGGCCTCACTTGCCGCTAAAGTTTACTCGGCCTTTAGTTCTGCTCTTGCGCATTGTTGCACGAGACTTGCTGGGTGACACGTTCAGATGCAAAGTTGGTAACCCTAGCGATTCGAAAGAGCACGAGTTATGTGACAAAGAAGACAAGATTTTTGGTGTGTCCCTTCCTGGCCCGGACACATATTCGTACGAGGCTGTGATTAGAGTGATAAAATGTACCTACCCATTATGTACTATTATGTTCCAAGTCGGAAATTAATAGTTTGGCAGTTACAGGTCATCAAATGTGGCCGGGCTGGGAAGGTTACTACCCAGCCCGGACACACACAGATCTGCTAATATACGCAACTTCGAGATATACCTAATTTAAGTATATAGCAAACAAATGTACATTTTATGTACCAGATAAAAAACCTTTTTTTGTATTTAAAAAATTGCTATATTTTTTTTTTACATACATCAAACATTTTGCATTGTAGCGCCTGTTGCACAGGGTTGCTGTGAAATTTCTTTAGGTCCGAAACATTTCGTATCATGTTATTATTATCATTCCGAAATTAAAATAATGAATCATCATCATATCAGTTCAGCCGTAAGACGTACATTTTATCACTGTAATCACAGCCTCGTACGAATATGTGTCCGGGCTAGGAAGGAACACGCAAGATTTGGCTTATTTATTGTGTTTGATAGAAATTGGACCTTCTGTAGGTATGTACAAACTCACAAAAAAGTAGAAGCAGCAATTAAAATCTGGCAGTTATTTTGATATTTTATTGTAGGCGATTCTTTATAAAATATTTTTGTAGTGAAAAAAACCTTGACACGGGTAAAACGGTTTTTTGGCATCATAAAGACTTTTACGTTTCATATTTAGCATTTTATTTGTATTTAACGTAGCGCTCACCTTAAGCAGACCCTGAGATTGTTTCGATTGAATACTATTAGTTCAAATATTAACGGCCTCCGTAGCCCAGTGGGTAGTGACTCTGCCTACGAAGCTGGAGGTCCCAGGTTCGAATCCCGGTCAGGGCATTTATTTGTGTGTTTATCACGAATATTTGTTCCTGAGTTATGGATGTTATATATGTATATAAGTATCTATATGTATTTATCTATTATACATATATATCATCGCCTAGTACCCACAACACAAGCCTTATTGAGCTTACCGTGGGCCTAGGTTGATTTGTGTAATATTGTCCCGTAATATTTATTTATTTATTATTTATTTAAATATTGTCTCAGCCAAGACTACTAAGTAGTCAACTTGGCACCGCTGGAGAGACTGTAACCAGCCCAGGTGCCCAGGTTTCGACCGAATCGAAGGTTTTCTCGTAGTTAACGAATGCTAAGCAGAGGGGCAGGTTAGAGAGATCCTGGGAGGCGGTGGCTTCCTTTTGTGAGACAGTCATCTCGCAAAAGGCAGCGCGAAGACAGTGCGGATGCGCTCCCGCTCCGGCGCAGACGGAGGGGTAAAAGAACCGCGTGGTTCGCTGCCGCGGGCCGCGTCCTACCCCAGTAGGGCCAGAGGGCTGGGGACCCTAATATCACGGCCTTACATGTCTGGGGGGATGGTCAAGCGTTCCTGACCATCCCCTCCTTTGGCACGGGTGTCCTGGCACAAGTCAGCCAGGATTTCTGGGGGGCGTCGTGGTGACATGTTCGCGATCCCATGGCACTCCCATTAACGACAGAGTCGGAGACGCCGGAGTGGGTTTTGTGGGTAGACTCCCTCCCCCTTCTCTTTAAATAGAGATGGCTGGAGGGTGTGAGTCCCACATACCCCTCGTTATAGCTTCTCGACTGGGGGGATGCGTAAGAGCATTTCAACTCCGTCAAAAAAAAAAGAGGTTTTACTCCTCAGTCTTCTGTATAACCTGATGGAGCGTGTAGATGTGGTCTACGGTACTAAAGCCTCTTCGGAAACCGGCTTGTTCGGGAGGCTGAAAGATTTCTAGCCTGTGTTCGAGACGATTTGTAATGACTTTTTTATTTATAAATACAACGACGGTGGCAAACAAGCTTACGGCCTGCCTGATGTTAAGCTGGTACCGTAGCCTATGGACACATGTGACTCCAGAAGAATCACAAGCACGTTCCGCTATCCTTTCGTTGCTCCGCAGTGTGCACGTGTTATACGTTGCCAGGGCCAGGGGTCGTCGATGATGGTAGCGGGATTTTTGCCGGAGATTCTTTGCACCCCTGAACCCGCTGGTACGTAGGCCACTACCATAACCAGGGTACCGAGGGTCGCCGGAACCTCGGGGCCGTGGTTTGTTTGTACCTTCCATGGGGTTACATGCCATAACCGCCACGCTTGCCATGCGGGTTGGCGATCGCAGTATTTTCACCGTGCTCCACTACTACTGCTTTCGATCCCCCGGTGGTTTTGGCCGTAGATTTAGGATGTACCCGGGTCCGTTACTTTAAAATACTACACCGTTTTTATCTACGCTAGGTGCGCGTAAAAAATATTTCATATAGAATCGTCTAAACCTATTCATCGCCACACTACGCTTCTTATGCTGGCCTCCCACAGTCTCCCTTAATTCAGTATCTGGACCCCTCAAGAGCGAAAAAAACGTACACCATTTGGTAGAAAATTTGCACAACGTGTACGGCTTTATTAGCTCTTCAGTGACTCCGTTTAAGGATTATTAAGTGACTGAATTGTGTTCAGTGTGAGACTAGCCTTAAACTTATGCTGTTGTATTAGCACAAAATAACCAGAGAGAAAGTAGTATTAGAAAAAAGAGGGGTATAACATAAGCATATTACCCTCCCTCTGGTAATGCACATCCCTTACATTTACTTTACTTCCATGTCCGCCCCCGAGTCCCAAAAGCGATCACGTCTCCTTTTCGTATTTCCAGCACATTACAATGTTCTAGAGAAATCGTTAAAAGTAATCTGCTTGTTCCCTGGATTCATTATTGTTACTTTTGTTATCTGTTTCCTACCTTTAAAGACCTTATTTAGGGAGATTTAGAATACGATTACGGTGGAGTTCTATTGTTTTAAAAATAATGTGTATTGTTTACTTAGGTGATTAATGTTATTCACTTTTGGATCGACTAGGGAAAGGAGCTTACGACATTAAATGTTTTATTTTTATGTCTTTTGTTAATCGAATTTTAAAGATTGAAAAATTGGTTTTAATTTTTTTTCTGGGTATATTTTTTTTATTGAAAGAGCGAGCGAAGCAAACGAAGTTCTCCGTTTCAGTTTGGGCAAAAAAAAGTCGTATGTCCGGCTGTTCTCCACTACAGGTCGCATAATTTCTCAACTAATTCTCATAAAATTGTGTGAGCAGGTTCATAATTTTTGGAACACTCTTGTCCACTCAGTTTTTGATAAAAAAATACACAACCACTGACAAAATCGCCAATTCTACAGCTCACCGAGCCACTAATATCAAAAATTCTTTCGTAAGTGAGTATTTTATTTATACTTCTCCATAACTCTTCTTATTAAATGTAGCTTTGTTATCTACCTTTAAAAGTATCACTCAGGATGAGGCATTCAAATTCAAATATTTTTTTCTGCAAGTAAGTCTCGAGGACTTTTTTTATATGTTAGAGCTTACGTATCATTAAGTAACACGAATACATCTCAACAATGAAACAATAGATAAATAAGTGGATATATTCACAAAAAAAAACATATGTATTTGTGCAGTTAAACAAATATTTCAATCAATTATATCTCTCTTTTAGTAGTATATTAAAATGAAATGGACGTTTTTCCTGTATTCCGAAAACTTTTGCAATAATACTTTAACGGTTTTTGTGTATTTAGTAAAATATGTATCTTTATTTAAATTTGGTTACATCAATTGGTTGAAAATAACCGTGTCAATACCCTGCCCAAATATATTGTACTATTACGGTGCCTCTTTTATTTGAAAAAAGCCTGAAAATAATCAGAATCTGCAAATAAATTCGTTATAATTGTGTTGTTTGCCGATAAGGATTTCAGATGATAGATTTTCCAAACACCGCATTTTTGTGCCAAGGTTAAGCCGAGTAAGTAATAGCAGTTGTCTTTTATGACATTCAAAGAAAAAAAAATGTATTCATTATTTAATTCATCATCACTCAAAGTTTAGCAAAAAATGAGCTCATTGAGATTTCTTGTCTTTTCTTAAATAGTGACCCATCAAGTTATGATCGTCTTAATCTTTATCCGTTTTAAACTGAATATTTATGTTATTTGAACTGGGTTCCAATTCTAAGTACCTACAACTTGCCCTCAACCTGGTAAATTGTAATAAAAAAATACAATCTTGTCAAGCTTATGTTAGATGAAAATTCAAGATTGAATCAATTCAAATAAGAGTGAATTAGTGTCAGAAATTAACTTTATTAAGCTTAAGCATTGTTCCCCCAATTTACGGATAATAAGGAAAACAAGTTTATTACCGCAGGTAATATAATTATCCGAAATATTGCCAAGCTGTTACAATAGCAAAATTTATGCCGAATCCTATCTAATAAATGTTGCCAAGCAATTTGCAGTACCAGTTACCAAGATTACAGCGAACTATTCTGAAATTAATATTTCGCCAGGTGGTTATTTAAACGCGGAGCCGCCGGCAACTCAAGTGTGTAACTTAATTTGTGAACTGTACACATTGCTTTCGTGAGCAGCGAACTACCGGGGCGCTAGAGATAACGAGGAGTAAAAGGAAGCTACCTAAGAGTTATTTTAGCACATTTGATAAAATATAAAGTCATGGTAGTTCTAAAAACAGAGAAATCACATGACTATGCGCACTCTATGGCACGACAGACATGAGTAGGTACGACAGAGAAATTCATTTATTTGTTTATTTATTGGTATTGAGGATAACAACAGCCGTAGATATAACTAATACTTGGTAATTACATAGTACAAGGCCAATAACAGTCATCCATTAATTACTTACTATAGGTACTTAAATAGACAATTTTATCTACAATGTACAGCTCCGCGTATATGGTATTTTGTGAAGTGACGAGACGATAATCGACAAAAGGAACAAGTAATGACGATGAGTGGTGTATTGCGTGCTGTCATTTTGTCATTCAATTTTTTTACGTGAAAAAAATATGATTTGGAAACTATTCATTTGATAGATTACATTTTGTTACGAGTAATAAAAATCAAAAACATGATCATGAACCATGTAAACATCACAGCAATATGAAAGAAATAAGTACTCCCAGTGTTTTTAGGGTTCCGTACTCAAAGAGTAAAACAGGACCCTATTACTAAGACTCCGCTGTCCGTCTGTCTGTCTGTCTGTCTGTCACCAGGCTGTATCTCACTGATACCGTGATAGTTCCAGTGGAAATTTTCACGGATGATGTATTTCTGTTGCCGCTATAACAACAAATACTACAAACAGAATAAAATAAATATTTTTATGGACAATGGTACGGATTCCTTTGTGCGCGAGTTCGACTCGCACTTGGCCGGTTTTTATAAATTAGTTCGTTTGTGTATTAGGTACGCAATTTAAGTACCTATCCCCTTATGATTTAGATTTTTTATTAGAATTTATCGGAGTAATGTCAATAATCCCACTTAGCTCAATTTTGTAACCACACAATGCTACATTCTCTAAAATGTTCCATAAAAATGATCCAAAACACAATCCAATTGCAGGAATGCATTTGTGAAATAATTTGACTGTTAAATTATCCACGGGACGGCCCAAATGTTTATCCATATTTTAAGTATTTCATTCTATCGACCAATATGATCAAACCTATGCGAGCTAAAGAATAGCACCCTCCTTGAAAAAACATTTTTAGGGTTACGTACTCAAAGTGTAAAACGGGACCCTATCACTAAGACTCCGCTGTCCGTCTGTCTGTCTGTCTGCGGCTATAATAACAAATACTAAAAAAGCGGCCAAGGGCGAGTCGGACTCGCACATGAAGGGTTCCGTGAAATAAATTGCGGTTTACGATTTATGACGTATTAAAAAAAAACTACTTACTAGATCTCGTTCAAACCAATTTTCTGTGGAAGTTTACATGGTAGTACATCATATATTTTTTTTAGTTTTATCATTCTCTTATTTTAGAAGTTACAGGGGGGGGGGGCACACACATTTTACCACTTTAGAAGTGTCTCTCGCGCAAACTATAAACAACCTCAATATCATTTTTGAAGACCTCTTCATAGATCCACACGTATGGGTTTGTTGAAAAAAAAATTTCTGAGTTTCAGTTCTGAGTATGGGGACCCCTAAAACTTAATGTTTTTTTTAAATTTTTGTGTTAAAATCTTAATGCGGTTCACAGAATATATCTACTTACCAAGTTTCAACAGTATAGCTCTTATAGTTTCGGAAAAAAGTGGCTGTGACATACGGACGGATAGACAGACAGACAGACAGACAGACGGACAGACATGACGAATCTATAAGGGTTCCGTTTTTTGCCATTTGGCTACGGAACCCTAAAAACAGAATTAAATAAATATTTAAAGATAAATGGTACGGAACCCTCCGGCGCGAGGCCGGTTTTTATAAAATCATACTCATCGATAGCCTGCGGTTATATATATAATAATAATTAAGCTAAGAAATTCTCCAAATATACTTAAGTCTTCTTATTTATTTGCATTAAATTACCTACAGAAGAAATACTCGGGTTCACATCATTTTTCATAATGCATCATCCGTCAACTCAATGACTATTCATACAAAAACAGCTTGAAATAATACTAATAATAACACGGTTAAGCTCACGTATTAAATGTCCCTACGGGCGACATGTTTTGAACTCCACGGTAGTTCTTGTTCAGGATGAGTGCTTTCGCGGCAGTGTCACTGTAATACGTAACTTTAACCGTGTTATTAAAGTCTATTTGTTGACGCTCCAAAAATCCTAATCCTAATCCTGCACTTTTGACAGCAAAAATATACCAATTGCACATTTTTATCTAGTTTTTGTTTTTAGTTTTCATAGTCAAATTTACTTTAATGTGTAACGTAGTTATTATTTTATTAAAGCTGCATGTAGGTAGTGCTGTATGTATTATCTCACTATGTATTTATATTTATTTCTCTCTCGCCTTGCACAATTAATTATATGTATAGTTGTGTAATTATAATTGTATGACGTTTCCGTGAGTCACCAACGGTGCTGGCTGAAAATCAGCGCTGTAGGTGTCTGACTGACACCTCAGCATAATGCTGAGCCAGTGTCCGGTTCACTGCCGCAGAGACACACTTGTTACATGTTTTTTTTATTTATTTTTGCTTAATATATGTATCCTGTGTGTTAGTGAATAAATGTATCTTTCTTTCTTTCTTTCTTTCTTATTATTAGTATTATTTTACACGAAAGTTAAAATTCCAAAACAGCTTGGTCGTGATGTTTATCATCAAACAGCCAGCACCACATGCATCCATCAAAAAGCATGCGTCACTCGGCCATCCTGCACTTATAACTCTCCCATGTAATGCACCTCCAAACCCTTACTTACCCATCATCAGTAATCACATTAAAAAGTTAATACATACGTAGCATGTGCGGGTGTCTATCTAGTCACATAATGACTAATGATGTCATACTTAATTTGGATTGTTATACAACATAACGCATATAGTTGTTGCTCATAATAGTCTTTGGTCATTATTTATTCTGCGCATAATTCTTTGATTATCATATTTGCTCTATGTAATTTTTTTAACCGTTATGTTTATAAGTTATACGGTAACATTTTTAGTCATTATATTGAAGATTATAATTACCTATTATTAGTCATAAGAATTGCTATGCATGAATAGACTGTTATTATAATTGATTCGCAAAAAAACAAACTTAAGTAATGATGTGGCAAATAATTATAAAGTAAATGATTTGCTCAGGCAAAAAACAAATCGTCAAATGTGATTTAGGCAAATATAAACTTTGCAGGATTACATTTTTATCTAGAATCAAAAATACCACCGGACATTGGATTACCTACCTATTCTACTCTAAAGTCAGGTCGGTGGTGTAGGTACGACGACGAGCGAAGCGACGAGGCTTGTTAGGAAGAACTGTGACTCTACAACGCGCGAGCCGAGCGAGCGTAGCAAGCGAGCCGCAGTAAAGGCCGGCGAAGCGCCAGAACCGACTTTATATGACTTGAAAACGTTATGCGCAAAACTATTACGGCGATTGATATTTGTACTTAAAGCTTTTATGAAGATCGCTATATAGGTACGATTAAATAAAATGATGATTATGACACGAGTGGTTAGGCCTATCAAAACTAAAGCTTTAAACATTATGCTACCCGATATGGACCCAGCACGTGCACTTGGCTCCCCAAATTTGTGACCCTCGTCACTTTTTGCTTTTGCTCTGACAGAAAATGCTTATTTCTGAATGTTTATCTTTGTCACCGCAACCAAACTGAAAAATTACCAAACCATAGTTTTTCGAAATTCTTCATATAGCGCCTTAATTTCAAGATCGCCAGTGTCAACAAAATCGTATACCAGTGTCTTGATTATTCTGCAAATTGAAAACAATTAAGAATGCATCACAACATTGCAAACTTGAAAACAACAACTATACCTGCTTACCTCCAGAACTGCTTCTGAATAAATTACAACTTATGATGTTAATATTGAAACAGCCGACGACAGCACTCCAAAGTTCCGTGCCATGTTTTCCTTATACAATCTTATTAATAGTGGTATAACTAACTAACTAACTGGCATAACGCACCAGCCGTATGAACTTTGTTAAAGCATACAAATAATTTGAATAAACTTATTGTTGTTAGGTAAATACTGAATGTTAACATTGCTTAATGCTCAGAGAGCGCATGAGAGAGCTTGAATATAATAATGTTTTGTTTACGAACTTCATTGTTTAAAAGGGAGCAATTCAGCAACGCATTGATGATAATATGTGAATCGTGGTGCACGTACTACGTATTGCGTTAGCGAACAGATAAAGATAAGGTGGCATTAAGCTCGCCATTTGTACATTTTTAAGTATTTAGTGCAATAAAGTTTAAATAAATAAATAAAGAGAGTAATGTATTGCGATCTTATTTTATCAGTCCATAATGCTTGAATAGTAAGTTAATAAATAAATAAATTTTGTTTAAGATACTTTGACAACTTTTTTAATAAATGTTAATTATTTAACTTAAAATTTTAAGCAGGATAAGTTATAGTGTGTATTGGTTTTATACCAAGTCACATCTCGTCACAACGCAGATTCCGTCAGCGGCCTTCTGAAAAAATGGGCAACAAAAGGGAAAAAGCTGGTCATTACCCACGCAATTGTCTTTATTATAAATCATCATGTCAAACATTCCACCAGCGCGTTAACACTCTAGAAACACTACATATATACGCAATTTATAAAGGCCCTAGCCAGCATCATATTTTCAACTGCAAACAGTTTACTTTTCCCAACGCAATTGAAACCTCTCGGAAGTCATCCCCAGTACCACTTCAGTAAATTCTCGGTATTACCCGCAACGTAGAGTCGTTGTTGAGTCGTTACTTATCAGACACGCAGCAAGGACTTCCTTAAATTTTAGCAACATTTTCGGAATACTTTCTCTAAAATATTTTTTTTTCTTTCCAATCATAAGTACACATAGTTATTTAAGGCGACGGGTAGGGCAAGGCATTCTCCATACAAACGTTGTGCAAGTTTTTTTTCGTCGGTTTGGGCACTACAGATTTTTTTTTGCTTGTTTGTATTGGATTTACGCATGCCATGATGTTAATATTTTGTATGTCGGTATGGTACATAACTCACAATTTTGTATATCGTCATCTCCCACATGTTTTTGCTTACTCATTTGCTCAAAGGTTTGCTGGAAGAGATCCCTTAAAGCAGGGGTCGGCAACCTTTTAGCAACCAAGGGCCAAATACGAGCCATCAAAAATTCGCTGGCCGCACTTTTTAATTAATTTATTTATTTAATCGTATGGCATACATACATAATTTGGCCTTTTGAGTGCACTTCTTAATTATTTGTGACTTTATCAGGCAATTCCAAAACCTTTAGTTTCATACAAAACAGCCAGCGAGGCTCGCGGGCCGCAAGCAAGGGTCTCGCGGGCTGCACGGGGCCCGCGGCCCGCCTGTTGCCCACCCCTGCCTTAAAGGGCTCGCCTTTGAACTTCTTTTTTAGGGTTCCGTACCAAAAAGGTAAAAAAGGAACTCTTTATGATGGGTATGGTGCGACTCTGTCCGTCTGTCCGTCTGTCCATCCGTCCGTCTGTCACAACGTTAAATATCTCAGGAACTACTTGAGCTATCAATTTGAAATTTGGAACAACTGTTAAAAGGATTAAGACACGTGTATGGAAAATTAAAAAATAAATAAACATTTTTATTATCTGTTTAAATGACGAATATGAGGGGGGTTAAAAAAATCATAGTCTAGTAAATAGATCAAATGGGGTATGATATGACAGGGCTTGAGTTGCACTTTCTAAAACTGTTTTTTTTTTTACAGTAGTTAAATTTTGATTTATTAATGAAAATTTAGAAAAAATACCACCCCCCCCCCCCCCCCTAAATTGTGAAATAATTATATATGATTAAAAGTGACATTAATAACCTCAAGGATGACCTTGATATCGAAAGGGAACGCAGGGCGTTGGCAGTGAGGGGAATATGCTGGTTCGCAGGTTCGCTAGGTGTAATAAGGACGTCAAAAAGACGTTGTTTAAGGCATTCTGCCAATCCTTTTACACCTGCAGCCTGTGGACCAGCTACACCCAGCGGTCGTATAACGCCCTGCGCATACAATATAACAACGTCTTCAGGATGCTGTTGGGGCTGCCGCGATATTGTAGTGCGTCCGGAATGTTTGCGGCAGAACGTACATATGACTTTTACGCAATAATACGCAGCAGGACGGCATCACTAATGCGGCGGATGTGTGGCAGCGGTAACAGTATCCTGAGGACGCTGGCTGCGAGGCTGGATGCTCCATTACCTAGGCACTGGAACACCCTACATTGTGCAGGACCCTATGCTAGGGGATGGAGCATCTAACTCCATTAGGATTATAGGATTAAATTAATTTGTAATACTAACCTTAGTCATAATTCGTGATTGTATACTAACAACTTATGGACATTACCTAGTCCGAAACAAATAAAGAATTGAATTGAATTGAATAATGCAGGAAAAATAAAACGATATGTCTATCTATCTTATTTTTTTTTTATTTATCAAAAATAATTTCTTAATTGAATTTTATTTCTTCAAATTCATATCAGATTATCGTTAAAGTCCCTTCTTTAAAAAAAAAATTATAATTGAAATCGGTACGGGTGATAAAAAGCTATCGCTGATAAACAAACATACTAGGTTGTAAGTTGTTAGTACCAAATTGCAGAAGGCGCTTTGCAACGGTAACTTCTACTATGAGCTGTTTAAGATTGTTCAAGAATGAATGGGGTCCTGAGAAGACGGTTATGGTGCATGAAAGCTTGTACGGAACCCTCGGTGCGCGAGTCAGACTCGTACTTGACCTGTTTTTTTTGTTTCTGTTTTCACTTTGCAATGTTTTATGTACAATAAAGTAAAACATACATACATTGTACATACTTTGGACCATATGAAAACTACACATAGTATTGTCACATACATAAAAAAGTAACGTGAACAGTTAGCTGAACCTACCAACATGGTAATTTGACCTTGTTCAAATGAATATAAAAGCGGAAAATAGCCACAGTTACCCTTCGTAGTTAAAGTGACCCGCGATTACGTAATTGAATGATTATAATTGTTTGAATTTCATTTTAATAGGGATGATGACTAAGATTATTTTACGATGCCATTCGAACCAGTTTTTGGAGAAGAACAAATGTTTGTGTGGGACAACTACAATGAAACAACATAAAAACCCAAAATGTTGAGACACAGAGTGACCTCGCTGGCGGCAGGCGAAACGCTTCATACTAATTGTCACACGGGTATGACGACACAACTGCGACGTCACAATCGTTGTATGGAAAATCAAGTAAATTGCGGTTCCGGTCGCGAAATACTGCGTTTAGGTACATAGGTAGTTGTCACAGAATTCTGTTTCTATAAGAGTGTATTGATTCTATTGGTAGCTTTAAATTCACTACTGAACAATAAAAAATAAAAATAAAATCTAAACTTTCAAGGTCATCTTTTTATGATTTTAATATTTTATAATTTACTACTTTAAATATATAATAATGGAAGATACAGAATGCGGTACTCCTAGATATTGCGCGGACAGTCACGAGGTTCCTGTCTCTGTCGCTCTGATTACCGGTAGCTTAGGCCCCGCCTCGCTGCCCAGTTGACCACGGCGGCACCCTAGGTTAGGTTTTTATAATGATTTTATGTTTTGTGTGTATAGTTTTATATTTTACTTTTTATGTAATTATTGTACAAACGTAACTTAAGAGGAAATACATATAAATAAAGGGATGATAATAATGATTAATAGGCCTGATATCGTGCTGACAGATCGATCGAAACGCCAGGCAGTGCTCGTCGACATCACCATCCCCCATGACGGGAACCTCGTGAAAGCCGAGAAGGACAAAGCCAGCAAGTACCTAGACCTGGCACACGAGGTAACTGCTATGTGGGATGTTGATTCGACGATCATCGTCCCGATAGTCGTTTCGGCGAACGGTTTAATAGCGAAGAGTCTCGACCATCACCTCAAGAGACTCTCGCTAGATGGCTGGATCAAGGGCCAGATACAGAAGGCGGTACTCCTGGATACTGCGCGGATAGTCAGGAGGTTCCTGTCTCTGTCGCCCTGACCACCGGTAGCTTAGGCCCCGCCTCGCTGCCGGCGGCACCCTAGGTTAGGTTTTTATAATGATTTTATGTTTTGTATGTATAGTTTTATATTTTACTTTTTATATAGTTATTGTAAAAACCTAATCTAAGAAAGAAATGAAATAAAGGAAATATAATAATGTATACTTTATTACAATAATTTGATGGTTTAGTATCCATTTAGCAACACTACGTTATCAATTTTAACATTTCTTTAACATACCTACTTAAAGAAAATTGCCACTATAAGTATCTTATTCGTATTACCATCAATTCAAATATTTATCCTAAAAGTAGGTCTCAAGGGCTCGTTTACATGTCAGAGGTACAAAATAAATACAATTACAATGCTATCAAATATCATTAAGTGACTTGAATACATAGCAACAATGAAACAGCAGGACTGTAGAAATGTATAGAGTTCAATTACAAAAGAATTATTGTTGTAATATAGTCTAAACTTCAAACGAAAGTACATGAATTAAAATAACCCTCTGTTAAACCATCGGAAAATCTACCACTTATTCACAATCATACTTAGCAATTTTAGCAAAGTTATCTCATGTTGCCAACTTCTAATTAAAAGGGAAAGATCACGTTTTTGCTACGAAATACAAGGATTTAGCAATCATAATAGTACAGTGACAAACGTGTTATATCAATAAATAAAAAAGATATGATTATGATAATAATCAATATAAAAACAACCAACATATAAATATTTAACCAAATTGTATTTATATTTGTTTGAGTGCAGAGTTAGCTACTGAATGCATCTAAAGGCATTCAGAAAAGTGGTCTCGAAACGAGTCATTGCTAAATGTCAGGCTAAATGACATTTCCAATAATGGGACAAGTTTCGAGACCGAGTCTCTGAACTGAAACTGTATCAAACAGGCAGTTGGCAATATAACTCGCACATTCATAAAATCGAATGAAATCAATAATTCAAATGTCCTTTCAAAGAGCTTTTAGGGCCAACGTACCTTCCAATATTCGTATTTAAAATTAAACAACTCCTAAGAATTTTCTTTGTCTTGGAATTGTGAAAAGATTTGCAATGAGCAGTACCTTGACGAAATAATAAATGTCAATGGCTTCTTAAAGGCAATTAATTACTTATTTTTTTATAATAAGGTACCTTTGTTTGATATATTTTTACAATCAACAGTTGGTGTTATTGCATGAAATTAGTCTAAAAATACGAGTGGTATAGGGTTTGAATGTTTCGAGTGGTATGACATATATGGAGATAATTTAATGTTGAGTTGGCCTAACACTTGTTCGAAACTTTCGGCAATTACCCTTCTGGATCTGAAGGTCGCGATTCCATTTGTCTTGATTGACAATACCACCTCCCTAGGATATACATTTTATTTTGTTTCACAATATAACTTTGCCATTAAGATTTTAAAAAGCCCATATATACACGGTGATTTATAATTCATGATCAGGAGTAATTTTTTCTAATTCTGTAATTGATGCCAAATACGATTAACTCGAAGTTACCTAAAACAAACGTTCTTTTTTTCCTTATTAAATCTGAATAAGGAATTACTTTGTCATTCAAAATCATTGTCATTCTAACGTTAGTTTGCGAAAATTTGACGTATTTATGGTGTATTTGACGTATCTACTTCAAGAAATGTAGGGTGATCAAACATTCAGTGGACATTAGTGTTAAACACTATCATTACATTTAATTTACTAAACAGTGATTTAAGTAATTGTATGAGACCTTATCCATTGAAATCCGTTCTGGCTGTCAATCGATATTATTTGACTCCTGATCACGGATTAAAAATCATCGTGTATTTATGGTACTGAATAGTATTGTTCCTTTTGAGTAAGTTTAGGTAATAAAATGAAAACTGGGGACGTCTTCAGGGACACGACATGGAATCGGGACCCAGTAGCAACATTAGGTACTTAGTGAAAAATGAGATGGCAAAAGCAATAATAGTCCCTTTACCAACCCTCTTTCCCATCTGTATCGACACGTACTTTAAGTCCTTATTTTAGTTGATGACGTAAGTAATAACTTGCTATTCTATATACCAGAGAAATCCAGATACTTATACTCAAGTTGCTACCTGCGTTGCGTCGCAATTTTGCCGGACCCGCTTCGTCCAGCTATATTTAATTTGCAACGTTTAATATTCTTTGATTAAACTTGTATACCGTGCTCTGGGTTCCTGCTTTATAACAAGAATATATTTCTGAAAAATAAGGATAAGTTTAATGAAATCGAAAAACTACAATTAAATGAACCCGGCGAGGACTTTATATTTTAATGTATATTGGTGGCCGCTGCCTACTTTTATTAAAATGTACGAGTAATATACTTTTATTAGAATTGAAGCGGTTAGTTGTTGCACTGCAGATGAAGTATTATAATATTGTTCATTTTTTTTGTTTAGTTTGTTTAGTTAGACATGATGGCATTACATAAACTTGCATCACACAATACTAGGAGTAGTTATCTGCAGTATAAGTAGTTGTGTGATTCTCGAGTTGCATAATTTTACTAAGCAAGCAAATAAAGATTAATTAAGAATGCCTGACTTGGCTCTATGTTATTACACACAACTATTTACGGTGGAAGAGTTTCAAGACTTGGCCTATTTTTTATACATAATGTTTTTTATGGCATTAATTATTCTGGAACATGGATACTATTTACGAACTGTAAATGGTGTAACGTAAACCTCGCTTATTAGCGACCGTGAATAAGAATTATTATTTTGTTAAATCAATTAGTGTACCTAAAATATTCCTGTACGTTCTTATACTTTGACATGACTGCAAAAGTATACAATTTTCATCATATAATAAAATTATCTGAAGCTACCATTACATACTACCATCATTTCGCTTCCAAACTTCAACAACAAAAAACGTTGTCACACCCCCAACTCTCAAGATCTCTCGAGTGGTTATGATCTTAATAACAGCTGTAAGTCCAAGTCAAGTTGGAGCAAAGTTCAGAACTCCAAGTAGAATGATACTGTCTTAGATTCCCTGTGGACATATGACGTTTAGTGCTAGTAGCAGGGTTACATTCCACTGTGCACAGTCGGCTTTGCCCTGCTTTACGAGTTGCATGGCGGCGGGAACTAAAGCTTTAGACCACAGCAGACTAGATTTACTAGTGGTTGTTACTGTTACAAGCCTGTAGTAACATAAGGATGTATGTAAGTGAGCCATGTTTGGCGGTTTCTTCCTATCGTAAGGTTGGAGTATGGTTGAGTTAAACGTTCGTGAGTTAAGTTGTCATCTTTATGATAGCAGGGAACTTAACAAAACTTGGTTGCGTGTGCGTACATACAACAAGCACGGACGTATTACTTCATTTAAATTTTCACTTGGAGGTCTATCAGACTTGGATAAATTTCGTATTTTCAACCGACGAAAAAAACGGAGGAGGTTCTCAATTCGACGCGTATATATATATTTTTTTATGTATGACCACGCATAACTTTTTACAGAGTAGTTCGATTTTGATAATTATTTTTCTATTGTAAAGGGTATAACCCGAAGTTGGTCCCATATAAATTTGGAAAAAAAAACCAACCCTAAGGGTACGAAAATAGGGGATGATTGATTTTTCGTCGGTTAAAACTTTGTTTTCAAAGTAAATTATAAATAAGATATTTTTCCAGCGGCATACCTATAAAATTGTTATCAAAAGCAGGTAGCATAAGTAAAATAATAAATATACTCATCACAAAAGTCTAAAAATCGTATTAAATTCAGTATTTCTAAATGAGTTAACCTTTACAAAAAGTGCATCACAAATTTTATGATCAGATCATACTATGAAACGTGCACGTTTTCAGAGCTCGCTTTTATCCATTTTACTTAAAACGACAGAAATTAACATACTAACTACATAAATTAAGTATCCTTTTCACTCTCGAATGTTCTATACAAATTAACACTGAGTGCTTGGAGACACGAGTTTTACGCTTTGATCGTCAAATCGCATCAATTAGGTACCTACTTCGTAACTTGGGGAGAGAAGCGAGAGTAATTTGTTTGCTTTCAATAATTAGATTTACGTATTCTGGATATTTTTTTTTTTTTGATATTTTTTGAGACTTGCATTTATTTACAACTAGCGACCCGCCCCGGCTTCGCACGGGTTCATATGTATAATACATGCATGTTTTATACATATAAACCTTTCTCTTGAAACACTATATCTATCTCCTGCAATGACATAAAGAGACGACAAGTCGAAAACACAAACATACGGATAGGTACTCAATGACAGTAAATCGGTACTACAAGCAATGAGCAGTGATAACATCACATCTAGCTTGATATACGAATGTCACTTAAACCTCACAGATGTGTGCGCAGATAAAAACAAAGTTACTATACAATGGATCAAGGGGCACAGTGGCTCAAGAGGAAACGATGCAGCGGATGAACTGGCCAGGAAAGGCTCAGAAACAACGGCATACGGACCAAGCCAATCTTATCCCTGCCACAAAGCTACATATACAATCAACTAGACTAACACACTAAAGACCTACACCAAAGATACTGGGAGGAGATAGACACATGCAGACAGACCAAAGAGTTTCTGTCGAAACGCGACTACAAACTCACAACCACACTACTAAGGACACATAGAAACCAACTGCGCAAGATAGTGGGTATAATAACAGGACACAACACCTTGAACAGACACCTCATTAACTTAGGTATCACAGACAGCCCCATGTGCAGAGCGTGCATGGAGGCAGAAGAAACGACCAAACATATACTACTGGACTGCAAGGAGGTAGAAGTATACAGATTGAAGCACCTAGGTTCTCCAAACACACTACGGGACGCAGTCAGCAACACCAAGGCACTCACCAACTTTTTAAACGAGCTGGGGTGGTTAGAGTAGCGCCACACCGCCGTTTCACGCAAAATAGGCACAATGGATGTCGACTTGCGGAAAACGCCCAGTATAACTAACTAACACTCTATCTATTACAAAAAACCGCATCAAAGTCTGTTGCGTAGTTTTAAAGATCTAAACATACATAGGGACAGACAGACAGGCAGACAGCAGGAAGCGACTTCGTTTTATACTATGTAGTGATGATGTTCATCTACGGACGCCGTAGTCGGACGTCAAAGTAAGTAAATAATTGAAATATTTTTTTATTCAGTTATAATTTTATTGTGTAATCGAACAAGCGAGCGAAGTGAACGAAGTTCTATGCTTCAGTTTAGGCCGAAAATCGTCTGTCCGGTGTATGTTACGCTGTTCGATTGTTCTCATCTACAGATCGCATAATCTCAACCGATTCTTAAGTTAGACATTTTAAAACTTTTTCATCACACTTGCTCGTAAAGGGTGTATTATAGGCAAGTTTATAGAGCAGCTATACCCGATTTACCTCCCGCGGGAGTTATAGATTTATATAGGGAGTCAAGAGCTTGGTTAAAAACAAATCAAACAAATTGGTTGGCAAAATCTAGTTAGCCGCGCGTCACAAGAATTCTTCTCTGTGATTGTATGAAAAAAATCTAGCAGGCCATGCGGCTCCACGCCCCCTCGCCCTCCTCAAATCTGTAAGTTAAGTTGTCAGTTTCGTCAATTTTTGAGTAGTAGGAAAGGTTTTTTGTAATTATTTATTTGCTCGCAAATGTGATAAAAAACATTGTGTGTATCACGGGCAGTAAGGGGATTACAAACTCGACTCATTAAAAGCCCTCCGCCTTTGGCGTCGGGCTTCTAATATACTCTCGTTAGTAATCCCCTTCTTACGGCCTTTAATGCACAATGTACTATTATGTATTCTTGCAATTAGTACTCAAAGAGTACATCTGAAAGTCTGTCAATCTAGACCAGCTTGACATTGCTGGCTTCTGACGAGGCAGCTTGACATTGTTGGCTTCTGACGAGGCAGCTTGGCCTACCATATGCCTCATTACATATTATTATCAACGAAGCGGAATTTAGTAATAACGCTCTATGCCTAAATTAGCAATCAGGTATACGATTTAATTACATCAGTTACTCCCCCGTATATGTTTCACGTGAATTCAATTTGCATCTTATAGCAAGGGGAGATTTGGGGATGTTTGATAATATTGATAATACTAATAGGTACTCAAATAACTGTTAGGGTTTTGCAACATAATAAGTGGATGGCAGATTTACATTCTTCCAAAACCAAAACATGTACCTACAAAAATGTAACTTTTGCAACCGCAAAAAGTAGCGAACTCATTTACCGATAAGTAATTAAAAATATCTGAGAGACATCAGTAAGCTCTCGGTAACCCAAAATACCACATACTGATCCCGCCTTGCCAAATGCCGTCTTACTCGGTAAATTCTTACGGTATATCTCTAGAACTTTGTCAAAAAATTTTCATACAGACCGTACCATATCATATTTAGGCATTACTGAGCTCTGAGTCAACTTAGATGTACAGTCAGGGGTCATTCATATACGTACGTAGGTTTGTCTCAAATAAATGTTTCTTTCTTTCTTTCTTACATAAATAAGGATATAAATATCTGTACAGATATTTATGTCCATATTTATGTACCTATATTAGTACCGTCAGGGGTACCTAGTTTTTCCCAATTCTTAATTAATAAAGTTAATAAGCAACTGGCTAGTGCATGTTACACTCTAAGGACAGTTTCTAAGACATGTGATAAGAAAACCCTGCTAATTATCTATTTCTCCTATTTTGAGAGTATCATACGTTACTGTGTTGAAGTCTGGGGTAATTCATGTAATATTCAATCAGTTTTACTTATGCAAAAAAAGGCTATCCGTATTATTGAGAGGTGTAAACATGTGCCAGTTACTCACAGGAAAATGTTTATAGAAAATAGGATTCTTACTATTGTCTCCATGTAAATTTATCGTACCTATCTGTTTGTATGTCTATAAAAATATTGAACGTTTCCCAAAAGCTAGACAGCACAGTCCTCGCAACCTGGGAAAAACCAATAACCTAGCTCTATCCAGGCCATATTTTAATCATTTAAATAAGGGTATTAACAATAATGCAATTAAAGTATATAATCATCTAAATAATGACATTAAAGATTGTAATGACATCAAAATATTTGACAGAAAACTAAAACAATTTTTAATAACCAGACAATTCTATTCCATTAATGAATATTTTGCAAATGCACTAGATTAAGACAAAAATGTATACGTAAAAAAGAATAATAATGACTACTGTGTTTATTTAATACGTATTTGCATGTATTACTATATAATTATGGCAAATAAAATAATTTTGATTTTGATTTTAAATAAGTGTGGTGAAATATTTGGAAGTACCTACTTCTTGTTTCAATTCTCGACCCAATGTTAAATGTACAATTCACTTACATGAGAATTAAAGTATAACATTAAACTAACAAAAAGGACCGCCCCGGATCGTTGGTGGCCCAAAAGTATCCCATGACACTGGCAGCGTTGCCACGCTGGATGGCCAACGAAATCTGTTGAGCCAGGAACGATCCGGAACGAGGATCGCAGCCCCTATCCCTAAGCCGGCGACCCAAACTCCGCATGAAGTCTTTGGCCTCCGTACCCCACGGTCCCGCAGTCTCCACCGCCACTGGCACAAAGTCGTACATTGGCTCCAAGGCAGAGTACTTGGCATGTTTCATCCGAGCCGCCGACTCGGCGGCCGACGCCGCGGATCTGATGGTGTGGCTCAAATGGGACAAAGTAAACTACATAAAGCATGTTCAGAAGCAACATACATTGCAATCTCAACGAACAGAGAGCTTAATTTAACAAGGAATCTGTATTTTATTTACCACACGCAATGGCAGCTGCTTTAAACAACGCGTAACGAACTTTAAACTGCATGAAACTGTATTTTCACGTTTAAAACTCGAAACCTCATTGTAAATTTTAATATAACGTAAGAGCAGAGAAAACAGACTCTTCACATGTGTACGTTAAGCGTGGCATTTCCCCCACGGGACAGATTCATATAACCACTAGAACGGGGCTTTAGCAAAAGATACATAGGTATGTGTACTTTATTAAAAAAATAAATGGAACAGTATACTGACATAACTGACATTTTGTTAACTTACTCTTTTTGTAAAGAAAATGTGCTACCCCTAATTTTAATTATCCTTCTTCTTGAGGGATGATTTCCAGAATTAAAAAAAATGCTAAATTTAAACTCTTATTGTAAACCATCTGAGTTTCCATTTATTTAAATCTAGGTATCTCGTTTTTGAGTGTTTGAGTTACATGATCCAAAGAGGAAAAATTTAACATTCATATCAAATTAGTTTTCAAGCGCATGCTTCGTAGACATCTGCTGAAAGAAGAATGCATTCATCACATTTGTGTATATAAGTAATAATATTTATGTAATTAATATGTATATGAAGGTTTTTATTTATTTAATACAAGTGTTTATTTCCCACCACAAGATTTTATTGCCCCCCACAAGGTGGCCTAATGACCTGGTAAAGGTCGCGGAAGTCCGCTGGATGCGGGTGACGCAGGACCGGCCATTGTGGCACTCTTTAGGGGAGGCCGATGTCCAGTAGTGGACGTCTTTCGGCTGATATGATGATGATGATGATGAAGTTTTTATTGTGTACTATGCTCTAAACCTAGAGCATTTACTCTGCACCGATTTTAAGTTTTTCTGTTAAGGCGACGTGAGCTCCAAAAACTGATTGAAAAAAAATCGTAAGTAGCTCTTGTTTGGATTATAATACGGCTGCCCTAAATTTAATTAGAAATTTTAAGGCCTTTTTAGAGGAAAATCAGCTATTCGAATCCTGAGTTTTTGACTTTCGCTCGACAGAAAAAAATCACGAACATAGGTCTAAAATACAATTTAAAAAATCATAACAAATTATGCTAAACAGTTAAACATATTAAAATTAGTTTTGAAAATCGGTAATGTCAAGCTTGAGGGAAATCAGCTATTACTATTTTAATTATTAAAACGCACAAAAAAATAAAATTAAATAACATGATATCCGTGCTTCCAAACACGCACTTCCATCTCGCTCACGCTTATGCTCAGTGAGAGGGAGAGAAGACCACGAACCTACGTCCCCTTAAGCCCTATGGTTCACTGTTAAAAAATGCCATTTGGCATTAAGTCCGCCATGTGTATGTAATTTCATAAAGGATTTTAACTAAAAAAGGTTTAATAGATGTTTCTGTACAGATTATGGCAACACCCAACTCTCTCACTCTTTGCCGCATATTGTATCGATACGACACACGACACGTCACATCACCCGTTTTGCAGACAGCGAATACATTATCTGGTCCCCGGTTACCGGCTACATAAAACGGGACTATTCTACCGAGGCATAATTCACGAATGAGGCTGTAATAAAATCAGACCCAATGGAAATTGCCAGAAACGGATTTACTCCAATCCTTTGTGAATTATCCCTCTCCGAGAAACGTAACGTGCGATAAACGCTCTGCATAGATCTTGTTTTGTAATATTCAGAGTTATAAATGTAATTAACTAGCTAGACAGTTCCAAATTAATCATCCGATTCTGCTTACTCAACTTCAACGTTTTCAGTGTCTGAGTAAGTCAAAATCAGGGACTGAAACTAGGCGTCTTTCTTGTAGAGTCTACGAAAGACAATACAATACTTAACGTTACATACGAACCGTAAGTTTTGGAAACAAAAAAACATTCACAAATCAATAAAATTCTAAAAGAAAAAGGTCTTAAACTATGGACGCGAAAGAACTTAACACTAATATAACCAAATACCTAATAAAAAATGTAAAAAGAATTAAAATGTTATTTTTATTTTTCAGAAAGAATAATTTGTAACGGCGTGCGAAATTGGAGATGGAATTTCCATCCATATCCAATGGTAGTGTCCAATTATGTCGTCTTTAATAATTCCAAACACGATGAATAATCAAAGCGCGGTGTAACTGACAGTCTGGGGTTCCAATACAAAACGGACCTGGATTCAATTAAAATTGAATTTCACGTGCGCTCAGCCAAATGTGTGAGTATTTGAACGCACATACCAATACAATTCAAGACTACATACATCAATAACGCGTTCCGGACAAACCTTCAGGCTATTGTAGCAAGTTATGCGAGTTTGCGCTCATTCAGTGATATGTATTTGCGACTAACAAAGGAAAATCAGAGAATAGAGACATCGCTGAATAGACAAGCTATAATTTTGCATCACCTCAATACCAAGAAGCCTTAAAAAGCAGAATGTTTAAACGTGAGCTCTGAAAGCAGTGGCTTCAATGTTGAACTGAATTCATATTCTGAATTCGAGCTTAGCTTTTGTTTGCTTCGTTTATTTACGAGTATCACATTCGTTTGGACGTCGGGATTCCATTCATGCGACCATAGGATATTTCCAGTAATATTCGGTCGACTTTGCAATAAAAGGTAACAAAAAAACCCTTTCTCGATGTGGTTTAACTCATTCCGAGAGCAGGAAATATTGGGCAATGGTCAAGCGCACATAGAACCCGCTTCTTACTGGCTTGCCTTTTAGGATATTGGAATTCCTTACCACATAATGACCAAGTCACACCCGTATTCCCAAAAGGGAACACTTCAAACCTAGTCATAGTCGACACTTACGATACCCACGGGAACAAAGGGGATGGTACTGTAATAATATACAACCCACGACAAAAAAACACGTGAGATAAGAAAGATATCGAATTAATGTTAACGATAGCTTTTTAGACATAGACATAGAAAAACTTTATTCAACATCACATTTTATACAAAAGGAACAGTGTACAAATTAGACTTAGGAATAGACAAACACACTCAAACAATATCGTACGAGGCATTTACATTTTGTGATGCCAAAAAGGGGCTAGACTCAGCATACTGTTGCAGTGAGTACCTACTGAGTTACCTACACTGCAACGCTGATTTTCAGTCAGACCCTTACATATAATAAGTTTTAATTCTAATTAATATTGTCTTGTGTTTTAGTGAAGGAGAACTAACTTCACGTTCCGCGTAGTGATCAAATGAAATCAAACAATTATTCTGCCAAGAGGCTCGAGCAATTGGATCGAAGGCATGCCAGTCATTACATGTTAAACGGTTGTTAGCCATTTAATCTTGTCTACGAATATATATACCTGTGTCCGGCAGTACGGGCATGTAAGGACAATAAAATCCCGCCATACCACCTATAGAAGTATGGTTTACGCTAAATTCCAGGATTCCTCAGGATCACATATTTGAGTCACGCTCCAATGTACAGGGCGATGATGTCCGGCAGTACGGGCATGTAAGGACAATAAAATCCCGCCATACCACCTATAGAAGTATGGTTTACGCTAAATTCGGAGATTCCTCAGGATCACATATTTGAGTCACGCTCCAATGGGCTACAGGGCGATGATGCGTTAAATCGTAAGCACATTATTCGTGCCTTCACCGTCCCGTATCGGCCCCGTGGGATGCTTTATTACCGAAAATCAGGGGTTATTCGACGGAAAATTAAGGACAGCTTTGTCATTTTGTAACTGGGTGTTTTTAATACCTATTTGATTCGGCCCGATGGGATTTCAAAACTTTAGGATAGCAAAGCAATGTGTGAAAATATTTCTAATGTCGTTAATTGAAAACTCTACGGTCTTGATTGCATAAATCCATACTACTTACTATAATATTTTAAATGCAAAAGTGTGTCTGACTGTCTTGTTATCTCTTCAGGCTTAAACCGTTGAACCGATTTAGATGAAATTTGGCATTCCAATAGTTTGAGTCTTGGGGAAGGACAAAGAATAGTTTTTATCGCGAAAATCATCCCTTATAGGGGTGAAATTGGGGTGGAGAAGTTTGTACGGAGCTACGATATAAACGAGTTCCAAAGACATATTATGTTGCCGAAGCCATATGGCAGAAACTAAAAAAAAAAAAAAATTATCTATTTATTTCAGATAAAGTACTTAACTAAATAACATATTTTTGCAAATCTCTATGCGAGATTATGCTCGACTCGCTTTATGCGCTAGTGACATAATGTTTAAAAAAAAACCTCAACGTGCTTTTAAAAAGATCACAATGCTTCCGAAGACAACGTAAACGCGACTGGTTTGATGTCATGCTTAAGGCGCTGTCAACACCAAAAACACGCACACTGTCTATTTGTATCGGAGTAAACGAGAGCGAGTGTTTCTTGGGCGGCCAGGTTTAAGAAAAATATAATGAGTTGTGGATTATTTGTGAAATATGGCTCGTTAGCGGTTTAGGTATGAATATGTGGACTTCATGTTTTTAATTGCAGACCCATACGTCAAAAAAATAAGGACATAGAACCGTTTAAGATGATTTTGAAACCAATCTTTGCAATTATTTTCTATGGAGCCGATTTTATCCAATTATGTTTCGAGTCTACGGTCTTGAAAATATGATGAAATTTAACTAATATATTTTATGATATGCTAGAACAAATAACTTTTCTTAATAAACTGCTTAAATAATATCAATTTCAACAAATTAGGTCTTGTCGGCCTCTTAAATTCTAACAGTCTCAGACATGCCTGTAGTTTAACAATAGTTCTACACAACAAGAAACAATCTATTGTTACCATACTTTGCAAGTCGATATATCTCATATCTGTTTGTCGATATATATTATCTCAAATTTATATGTATAGTCAATAATGAATAACAAGAATAATAATAATTGTCTGTTTTCTGAATAACAAACACATTTAAAAAATTCAAAAATGGTGAAGAAGGTAGTCGAGGTTTAAAAAGTCTCCCGTTTTGCAGAGTTGTACGAAATGTTTCTATAAAGAATCTCTCAGCGAAATAAAAAGGATTTTTCGAAACTCACCGTCGTCAATCCTAACTAAATAAACCTTCTCATTCCCACTCCAAGTTTCCAATCGGCTTTACTTGCCAAATAGTTCCCAAAGCCTTCGCAAATCTTTAACAACTTTCTTTAAAATAACAAGTTTTATTAAATTTAGACAAAAACTGAAGTAGACTCTCTCAAATCGAGTGGGGGTTCTAATAAAATAGGTCAGATTATTTTTTATGAATTTCTTAAGCGCCGTTTTGCAGCGGAGATTCCGTGGTTTTAAGTGCTTCTAACAATCGGGACTGGACTGGTTGGTTGAGGGTGCTCAGGCACCAGCGCGAAAAGATTTGAAATAAAGTTAACCTAAAAATTCAGGGGTAAAAAATATTCAACAATTCACAACTCGCATTTATTATTACTTTGCGACATACTCGTTTTTAGGTCTGATGAAAGTATTAATAGAGATAAATAACGCGAATTAGCGAATTTAACACAAATTATGCCACGAGATCTAAACGCCCAATATTCATTCTAATGTACAATATCTATACATGTACCTGCGGCCCAAGACTTATGGCATGGTCGAGACAAAATGGCCGATGTCTATGATGGATTCGAGACAAAATGGCCGATGTCTATGGATTCGAGACAAAATGGCCGATGTCTATGGAATTCTTCGTTACTAAAAATGTTATCAAGTGTCAACGGTCACTCCTGTCATCTGTCATTTAGAGCGTTTAATCAAAATGGCCGATGGAGGTAAATCTTAAATGTACATCGCAATGTACATTGGGCGTTTACTTGAGGGTATAGCCCAATCTGACTGGGTCTTAGTTATAAGTGTTACTTTGTATATTGTGATGTACAGTGGGCCTTACGAGGAGGCGATGAGGCGCGTGCCTCTTCAGTGACCGGACATATAGTTTGATCGAAGATAAAGCTTGCGTTTTCTCACATTTTTGAGCTGTTGTTCATGATTTAGTGTATCTGAGTCCGTGAGTCACGATTGTTTCCTTATCAAGTTAAACAAACTCAAATTAGCGAGTTTCTAATTCTTATTTCCCACAATCGCAACTAATTCAAAACCGGTCAGTGTTCGAGTAGCCTGCCACAGAACTGGCATTAGCTAGATTTACGGACTACTTACTTCTAGCAAACCAGTCTAAGTGAAACCTCTCTGTTACGCATAATTGTAATGATTTGATATGTCAACTTATAAAAGACGCGATACGAAAGGCAGTCGTAGCAGGTTGTAATCGTAGAGAAGTCAAATCTTTAACGCAACATACCAATTTGTTCTCCTTACGAGGAGTTTTATTTGTCATGGCTTGTATTGCTCATAAAATTAAGTAAAGATATAAATAATAATCTGCGAGTTGGTAAGCCTCATTAGGTAATTTAAAACTAAGTAACTAGTTGCGCAGAAACGTGAATTTAATTTGTGTTTCAATAATTAACGTAGGTAACAAAATAAATGCTACATTTTTTTTTACAAAAAGTTTAAATTGCTTTAAATCAGAGCGGACATGGTAAAGTTAGGTTAACCGCAAACTGTGTAGGTAAATAAAACCTACCGATCCATTTCCAGATTTGAATCCGAAATTAAATTCCGTTAACAAAACTGCTTGAGCACCCACGATTGCTTAATATTAAACCCCCACACCACACTGTGCTGTACTGCCCTAAAAGACAAAATCGGCCTTAATTTCCAAGTCACTTAAGTCATTTTCGAAGACAAGGCAGAAGCACCCATTTATAGAACCAAGCGTTTATTGAAAAAAAAACGTTTTCAGCGGAGCGAAGAAGACGATAATTGGTTTTATGAAGGCTAATGTATGGAAATATTAACTTTATCGAATCAATCCTGGAGGTGAATTTATTAGCATATAGAGAGAATCCGTGAACTGATATTGGTCGATAATTTTAATCAATTTGTGTGAGTTTTTCTTTTTATAGAAATTCTTTCCGAAATTGAAGAAATTAAATTGGATACATTTCACTCATTCTTCGATTAAGATCGTAAATCGATCGTACATCGCCATCTGCAGGTCGATCACGTAACGAATTTACGACGCGCGGGGTAGATCTAAATGTCACTTTTTATATGGAAAAAATACAGTTAAATTATCCTAAGGCGCGTTTAAAACGTGACGTGAGTACCCGATATTAAGTAGTATTAGTTTGTGTTTCGAAATAAGGCGCTTCATAATACTTAGTGGATTCAATGATAATAGGGTGGAATTCGAAAAAAATGCCCATAGTTAAGAGCCTTAATCTAATCTACGCTTTAACTTTTCTCATTTTCGTAACGGCAATTACCCATATATAATGTATGGGTAATTGTTGTTACGAAAATGAGAAAAGTTAAAGCATTGATTAGATTAAGGCTCTTAACTATGGGCATCTTTTTTGATTTCCACCCAATAGGTAGTACCTAGTTAAGTTCATATGCATATTAATTTTTATTAGACAGGTACATTAATTAAACGAGCGAGTCAAGGAAACAAAGTTTTCCGTTCCAGCTTGTGCAAAAAATATTTCGTATGTCCGGCTAGTCTCATATACAGGACAGGACGCATTTAGCATACAATTCTTGAGAAATTTTGTATTTTTTGTCAAAACAGTTTTTCATATTCTTTTTAAAGACAGTCTTGCATGTTATATCTCACAGAACCACTAGTAATAATAATTCATGTAACACTTTAAACTCTCGTGGTTTGTACACGTATTAGTTGACATATCGCGTTAGAATCATGTAAATTACTTTTTTAATTTACCTTACGTTTTGACACGGGTTGCGCCGGCCGTGGTCTCAAACGACTAGCGAGGCTCAGTAAGTTTTTAAGGAAGAGCAGTCCATAAAATTGTAGCAGGTAAACCCGAAAAACCACGTGCAACCAGTTGCAACCCGTATCGAAACGTCTGAAATAAAGGTAAATAAAAAGCGGCCAAGTGCGAGTCGGACTCGCACATGAAGGGTTCCGTAAAATAAATTGCGGTTTACGATTTATGACGGATTAAAAAAAAACGACTTACTAGATCTCGTTCAACCCAATTTTCGGTGGAAGTTTGCATGGTAATGTACATCTCAATATCATTTTCGAAGACCTATCCATAAATACCCCACACGTATGGGTTTGATGAAAATATTTTTTTTGAGTTTCAGTTCTGAGTATGGGGACCCCCAAAACTTACTGTTTTTTTTTTCGATTTTTGTGTGAAAATCTTAATGCGGTATAGCTCTTATAGTTTCGGAAAAAAGTGGCTGTGACATACGGACGGACAGACAGACAGACAGACATGACGAATCTGTAAGGGTTCCGTTTTTTGCCATTTGGCTACGGAACCCAAAAATGAAGTTAAACACTCACAAACACAAACATCGAATGACTGTAAGCACTGAGAATAAAATAAGATAAAAAAATAGCTAAGTATAATTAAAATATATTATATTATCTCTAGGCTAAAATACATATATGTATTTGTAGATGGAGTGCTCCCCCATCACCTCATAATTCACATAATCTTTAATGTAAAAATGATTGTAACCATGTCATGTAGAAATAAGTATTTATTATTGCAAACTTTTTTTTTATACAAAGCTTAATTTATTTTAATACATTTACATTCCACGTTTTAAAAGCAAGCGTAGTACAACATTAAATTCGTTATTACGTCAGCAAAACCCTCGTAATTGCAAGAAAACATAAGAGAAACCCCACCCAAATCCTAAATGACGAAAAAGACATGCAAAATAAAAAAACCCGCTCGGATCTGAAGCCTTAATTTTCACTTCATAAACATTCTCAAAAGAAAATGATTATTTCCCGCGAACAATAAATTCCAAAAAGTAAAACGGGGGAAATTCTAAAATCCCTTCCCTCTATCCCGTTAACAATACGGGAATTTCCTGGAGGAAACGGAAGTGGGGAACAGACGCTTTCGCGAATATCTTTGTTCACGGACAATTTAGCCGTTTGCCGATGATATCTTTTTTTCTTTCAGGTGACCAGGGCGTGGTGTAAATTTTGACATGGATTTGTTTCAGACATCCGTTTCTGATTTGGGTCTGCTGTTCAAGAAATTTGTATTTTGATTCAACTTTTTAACATTGGTATCTAAAAGTAATAAGTTTTATTGATACATGTATATTCTTATATGTACAAAATGTATTTCAAGTAAATTTCGACTATAATAATAATCTCAAATAGCTGATAGCGATCTGACACTTACGTTTCGAATACATATAGAAATCAATGTGTTTCGCGTTGTAGTTCTAACACGTTGGCTCGCTCAGCACGCGTAAAATTAACCACCGAAATATCCAGTTAGGTTAAATTATTTTGATCTAGGGCACATCTTTGTACCGTATAATTAGTATACTCATAAAGTCAAATAATTTGGGGCTCAAGGATACAATTACGCCTTAATTAAGCACTATACGTATATTATGTATACAAGGTGTAAAAGACATCGTAACGAAAAGTGAAACGATAGGTTTAGACCGTTATCGTGAATTGAACCTAGCGGTATGTGTTTCCAGATCCACAGGCGAAAATATTATGTTTCGTGAAAAAAGTATGGGATAGGTTAGAAGAACTTGGTTCACGCGTAACGCGTAAGTACCTATGCGTTGGCCGCCGTTGCGGGTGGATTGCAGAAAAATTGTACATAATTAAGGGCCTTAATCTAATCTACTTATGCTTTAACTTTTTTCCATTGTGCAACGAAAGTTACCCATATAAAATGTAAGTCTGCGAGATCTGTCTTCATAATGGGTCCATCCATCTATGTATGTACTGCCCGCAACGGTTAGAAATGCAACTCCCTCCGCCACTTTTAAGAAGAAGCTACGCAATTGGGCTACTAGATTTGACTGTGTACAGTGTCGAGGAGTTTCTTAAACTACCGTGCACTATAAATGACATATTTAATTATTGTTATTACTTGCGGACGCCCAGCCCGCGTACAACCTATACTGCTTACATGAAACATTTGTCTTGTAACTTTGTTGTTATCAATAAAGTATTGTATTGTAACGCACTGACACTTGTGTATCGTGATGGGCGCTGAATGAGTTAATCTCTATGCACAGGACACCAATAACTCCAGCAACGTCAAATCAAATTAACGAAGATGGTCCATTGAAATCAGAATGTCCATTCTTTCATTTCGTTCACTACCTCATTTATTCATTCACCCGGTCTCTTGTGAGTACTTTGCATCTGCATAGTGATTCCAAGTTTAAATTACTTTTAGAAAGAAGTTCTTGCCGTTCTTTTTCTAGGGAATGTTGGATGTGACTTTGAACATGATTAATAACGTAAATAATGAAAACTAGTTGGAATAAAAGAGTTTCAATTTCATTACAGTGCAAGGTAATAAGTAAGCTTATTAATTTCAAATCAAAGAAAAAAAACTGGTGCTCTGAGCAGATTTAGGTTCGCGTCTTTTCGGTGGACATTGCCAAAGTTAAGGGCTATAAAGCCTAATTTTTGGTCGAACTCTGAATCCGCATAAGCGGCGTTGCCCGTTCTATAATTCTATGTGATAAAAACATATTATATGTAAACGTAAGCCCTTAACTCTTGACCACCGGAAAAGTGTGCGTGACAAAGGCCACCAACGGCCGCAAATACCCGGACTTACACTCGCTGCCGAAATTCCCCACGCTAAACACGGCAGCGCTATCTTCACAAGACCTGAAACTCATGTCGCTGCCTCTTCTTGTGTTTCCCGGGAAACTATGGAGCTAATCGTCTTGGACATTGGGGAATGTAAGGTCACGTCAGTCTATAAACCTCCCCTACAATCATTCCAGCCATGGGACGTATCTACACCTGGTGACCAACGACCCCAAATTGTGGTAGGCGACTTCAATAGCCACAGTACCTCATGGGGCTACCGAGAGTCCAACCCGGATGGTGAAAGAGTAGAGGCATGGGCAGAAGCTAATAATCTATCACTCCTACACAACCCTAAACTACCACCCTCTTTCAACAGCGGGCGCTGGAAACGAGGTTACAACCCCGATTTAATCTTCACGTCCGAGAAAATAAGCTCTCAGTGTGTGAAAACCGTCTGCAAACCCATACCCCGAACGCAACATAGGCCCCTCATGTGCCGGATCCAAGCGGTCATCCAACCCGTCAAAACCTCTTTCCGACGCCGTTTTAACTTCCAAAAGGCAGACTGGACCAAGTACACAGATGATGTAGACAAAAACCTAGATGGGCTGCTGCCACAGGCATCGGAATACGACAAATTCACCGAGATCGTACGAACGGTGTCGCGCGGGTGCATACCACGAGGATGTCGGACTCGGTACATTTCCGGACTCAATCCAACCTCGTCAGAGCTCCTTAGAACCTACGAGTTACTGTACTGCAATGATCCTTTCTCGGAGGAAACGATACAGACTGGGGAAGAGTTGATGACGGAAATAGCGGCGACCAGACGGCAAAAATGGTGCGAAACAGTGACCAATACCGACATGACTCACAATAGCAAGAAAGCGTGGTCAAACTTGCGCAAACTTACAGGCGACCCACCCTTACCCACAAATCCGGGGGTGATATCTGCCAACAAGGTTGCAACCCAACTTCTGCTAAACGGGAAACCTACGAGCCGCATGTCCAAATTGGCAACGACGTCCGTTGAACGACAAGACTGCACCAACCTCAGCAAGCCCTTTACTGACTACGAACTCGGAACTGCCATTAAGTCCTTGAAAAATGGCAAAGCCGCCGGCTTAGACGACCTAACAGTGGAGCAGATCATTCACCTTGGACCGAAAGCCAGGAACTGGCTCTTGCAGTTATACAACAACTGTCTATCGTCACTCAACATACCCAAAATATGGCGAAAGTCCAAGGTAATCGCCCTTCTCAAGCCTGGAAAAGACCCGTCAAATGCAACAAGTTACCGCCCCATATCCCTGCTGTGCCACACGTACAAGTTATTAGAGCGACTGCTTCTGAACCGCCTCGCTCCCATAGTTGAACCACACCTGATCCCAGAACAAGCGGGGTTCCGTCCAGGAAAGTCATGCACGAGCCAAACCTTAAATCTAACGCAGTACATAGAAGATGGCTACGAAGTGGGTATGGTAACAGGAGTAGTCTTCGTAGACCTAACGGCTGCCTATGACACTGTGAACATACAGCGGCTGCTTTCAAAGGTTGGCAGGACGACCGCGGACACTGGGTTCATAAACATTCTCCGCGAGCTACTCCACAACCGCAGATTCCAAGTCCATGTGCAATCAGGAAAAAGCCGCTGGCGCTCACAGAAGAATGGACTCCCGCAGGGCAGTGTGCTTGCACCTATCCTTTTTAACATCTACACCAACGACCAGCCAACCTTGCCCAAAACTCAACGGTTCCTATATGCAGACGACCTAGCACTCGGCACACAGAGCGATAGATTTGAGGATACTGAGAGGATATTGTCAACGGCCTTGGAGGGCCTCTCAAAATACTACGCAGAAAATTGTTTGAAGCAGAATCCCTCAAAAACTCAGTCGTGTGCATTCCATCTACGAAACTGGGACGCAAATAGACAACTTAATGTGTCCTGGGATGGCACTGACATAGAACACTGCTCATGCCCGAAATACCTAGGCATTACCCTCGATAGGACGCTATCATTTAAGACCCACTGCGTCAAAACACGCCAAAAGGTTAATTCGCGCAACAGCCTGCTCCGAAGACTTACCTCAACACACTGGGGTGCCTCTGCACACACCCTTCGAACCACGGGCCTGGCGCTCTGCTACTCGGCGGGCGAATACGCGTGCCCGGTGTGGCACCGCTCCACCCACGCAGGACAAGTAACCGCAGCACTTAATGACACCTGCCGCATTATCACTGGATGCCTTAAACCCACTCCGCTGAACAGGTTGTACCCCCTGGCCGGGATTGCCCCCCCGGAGACGCGCAGAGAGGTGGCGTGCAGCGTCGAGAAACAAAAACAGGAAGAAGACACCAGGCATCCCCTCTACGGCCATCAGCTACCACCGTCCCGTCTCAAGAGCCGTAAAAGTTTTATAAGGCACACTACTGCTGCCAGGGTTCCCCCCTCGAGGAACAGACTCGCGCACTGGCAAAACACTCGCGCTCCTCCTGTTGACTCTGTCCGTCCTGCTGAAGCGCTCCCCGCTGGACACAAACAGCCGTGGCCTATCTGGAGATCTTTAAACAGACTGCGCTCCCAGGTCGGCCGCAGTAGGGACAACCTATTGAAATGGGGTATCCTGAGCAGCTCAGACGCCCGGTGTATGTGCGGGACGACCCCTCAAACCATGGCACATATGCTGTCTTGTCCGGCGTGCCCGTACACATGCTCCACACAAGACCTCCGGGACGCGTCAGATAGGGCTTTAGCAGTCGCTAGTTTCTGGTCCCGCACAATCTAAACCCAGGAAACAGGGAACCATCGACACGAGAAGAAGAACGTAAGCCCTTAACTCTTGACCACCGGAAAGATGATTTTTGTTTTTGTGACTGACAATGACCCACCTGCTACCTTCTAGTCTAGCATAAGCGCGGCCAGTCGCTGTACTATCTTATTATTATAAGCTTATTAAATACAAAACAGAATTTTTATTTATTTTATAAACTGAGTTGATGTGTAATGTCATATGTCCTGGGAGATCGCTGAAATAATTATGTAAAGTTTACATCCCAGGGCCTAACACTGGCCCAATAACAAACACTTTCAATCTTATTTCATAATAATACCTATAAATAAATACTCATAGAGTTGAAAAGTATGTGTCAAAGGCGTCAAATATTAGGACGTTTGCCATATATGGCTAAAAGATTTACCAAACATAATGAAAAATGTGGTCTGGTATACAAAACAGCTGATCATGCATTAACGCAGTATATTTCAAGCAAAATATACAAAATTACCTCCAATACGTTTATCTCCATAATATTCTCATAATGTATTCAGTGCGACGGATTCTTCGTTCAACTTCGCCGAATGAACGAATGGTAAAAATCTCTCCGCCCAAGCGAACGTTGTTTCCTTTCCATTCCTGTCCATTTCCATTCGGTTTTCGGACTGGAAAATACGAGGTTCAGCTTCTTCCGTAGTCATGTTGGTAATTTAGTTGAATTTAAAGCTTCTATCTTAAATGCATTGTGTTTGTCTGTAAGGATTTTGTTATGGAGTACGAGTAGAGGATGTATGGTTCAGTTTTAAAGTCAAAAAACAGCACCTTTCCTGTATCAATATCATGAAAGTGGGCATTTTTTTAATGCATAGGTACTTAGGTAAGCAATAAAATGTATATGAAGTACTTATGTATACTGTAGTTGTTAAGACTATAGGCCAGTTTTGCTACGGATTGCTACATTACTAGAATCATTGTCCTATTTTCATATTATCATTTTATATTAATTATCCGCGGACAATATTTTCAATGCTACATCACATGTTACATGTTACATTATAATATACGAAGTAACGATGTCAACAAACAATAACTTAAAAACCGGCCAAGTGCGTAAAAACTGCAAAAAAATCACGTTTGTTGTATGGGAGCCTCCTGTAGCCTAGTTGGTGGTGATCCTGCCTACGAAGCCGGAGGTCCCGGGTTCGAATCCTGGTAAGGGCATTTATTTGTGTGATGAGCACAAATATTTGTTCCTGAGTCATGGATGTTTTCTATGTATTTAAGTATTTATTTATCTATATAAGTAGGTATGTTTATCGTCGTCTAGTACCCGTGGTACAAGCTTTGCTTAGTTTGGGACTAAGCCGATTTGTGTAAAATTGTAAAAGAAAAAAAAAAAAAAAATATTTATTAATTCAGTTTTTTAGTATTTGTTGTTATAGCAGCAACAGAAATACATCATCTGTGAACATTTCAACTGTCTTACTATCACAGTTGTTGAGATACATCCTGGTGACAGACGGACAGACAGACATACAGACAGACAGACGGACAGCCGAGTCTTAGTAATAGGGTCCCGTTTTATTCTTCCGTTTTTTTGTTCTTTGAGTACGGAACCCTAAAAAGATATTTCTGGCAGACCTACGAAGGAGGAATTTATTTTTATGACATGTAAGTAGGTACGTTAAGAAATTGCATGTTTTTAAACAAAATTTTCTTTTTGAATGGCATCTTGCATGAAATGAATAATACTAAACTTGATAAGACTACATAAGGCATAACAAATACAGAGGACACAGCTTCGAGTCCTGTCTAGGGCTTCAAACGATGATTTATTTTTCCATAATATTCTTCCTCTGTATCCTATCGTTTAGGTACATAACAAATGCTTTTATTTAAACCCCTACGCAAAAAAAGGGGTATTAAAAGTTTGACGTGTCTGTGTATCTGTGTGTATGTGTCTGTCTGTGGCATCGTAGCTGCTAAACGAATGGACCGATTTTAATGTGTTTTTTTTGTCTAATAGCTTTGTCTAAATCGGTTTAGCCATTTTTGAGATGTTGCGCTCTGAAATGAAAACTTCGGGGGTGTTTCAACTTTTTTAAGTTGTAAATTATTAAACTAACAATTTACTGTTGATACTGCATTTTTTTAACAACTGAATCAATATATTATGGTAATATAAAGAAAGAAAATATAAATACCTATTTTGCGCTACGCTTTTAACACAAATGGATTTATATCCAAATAGAATAAAAACAGCGCCTTATGTCCTCTATTTTACAACGAGCATCGAACGCTTTTGTAATGTAACAGTGTTACCCGCTTCCTCAACTATTGTGTTACAAACTTCCCCCGGGCGAAGAAAAAAACTTTTGCACACCGATTTTATTTTAAACACACGTGTCGCCTCTTACGTGATTCGTATCGTCTAATTCAGGAAATGGGAATTTCTAAATTGAAATGCTTTTGCCAGATTAAATTCGTATGAGGATAAAAAATTAAATGAGATTAAATAAAAAGCAAACCAATTGAAAAATTAAGACTAGATTTTTTGTAAGCAATGTGCGTGTTTTTTTTTTATACAACGACGGTGGCAAACAAGCTTACGGCCTGCCTGATGTTATTTTAACAAAGATCAGATCAATTTAAAAAATGTTTAAAGTTCAAGTAACAATTACTACCGGCAACGTTGTTTTTATGTTTATACTTTAAAGTAGAACTTTAACGTTTTGGTTACTTGGATCGCGCCGCCCCGTTTAAGAGGTTTTTTCTACTCATATATTGGTCGTTGATTTTCAAATAAATGATATTTGTTTGAAATGATTGACGCTTCGCAATAAAGTTAATCGTAGAAATGTCAAGCGGTCGGACAGTTGGAATAGCAAACGAAGCTGCCACTGAGCGGCGAATCACTATACAGTGTGTATTTTTAATATTACCTCAAATTGTAACCAGACGTAGGTGTTAGGGATATGAACCGATTTTGCAAGAAAATTTTCTTAACCTACCAATTTTTTTCTTCCTTATAAAATAATTCAGCACGCAATGTATCACTACTTTGTCTGACTGACGTGACGTCACAAATGTCACAAGTAACCCGCTTCTTCCATGTGTCAAAGGAGTGTACGCAATACATTGCAGCTCCATAAATTTAAAAAAAAATAGTTATACTTTGTTAGTTAAGACTAACTTAAAATTTTCTTGCAATATCGGTTCATAGCCCTTATACCTACATCTGCTTACAATTTGAGGCAATATTAAAAAAACAGGCTGTATATATACACCGTGAAATTTTTGTGGATGTTTTCCCGCAACGAAATGATTTTTCCATGGATAATGTTAAGAAATGTCAGATTTACAAAAGTGTCGAATGAAAGTCGAAAGTGACCTAACAGTAGCACTGCAGCAGTACCTACTTCTTTTAGCAGACCCCTACTACTAGGTATTCGAATCCTAAGTTTTTGACTTTCGCTCGATAGAAACAAATCACGAACATAGGTCTAAAATACACTTAAAAATTTCGTAACAAATTATGCACAACAGCCTAAACATATTAAAATTGGTTCTAAAAATCGGCAAAATCATGTTTGAGGGAACCTAGATATTAATTTTTTATTTATTAAAATGCGCATAAAATTAAACTTAAAAAACATGATATCTGCGCTTCCGAATATGCATTTCTATCTTACTCACGCTTATGCTCAGTGAGAGGGAGAGAAGACCACCCCCCCAGCCAGCGTCACCTTCAAAAGTGAATCAGATGTGAAGGATACTAAATAACCGAATTGAGGCCCAGACGAAGCCGACACGGCTAACTAAAACCCATTTTGTTGCGTACTGCATCAATGTTCGCCACTTTAGCTCCGTCCACGATTCGTTGCATTTATTCGTACGTACAACATTTACACGTGTTTTAATATACAATAATAAGCACTAATTATATCTGTATTAAACAACGAATGTTGATGTGCTGATCAAAACCATCTAAGTTATGGATGTTTTCTACGCACCGAAGTATTTTTTCAATTAAATATTATGTTGTCTAGTATCTGGGGACTCATTCGATTTGTGTAAAATTGTCCGCTAATCTCCACTTATAATAAATCTCTAAATTAAAAAAAGAATCAGCCAGTTTGAAACTAAGCTTTGCGCGGTTCGAATGTTCTCAGCATCCCATGAACGGAAAAATATGAAACATTTTATATAGGTACATTATTATTCTAGCTGCAACTTAGGATAGTTTTTATCCGACTGCGACAGTTAATTAATTTTCCGAAATATACGACTTCATTTAATTTTTCATTTATTTTTATTGAAATCAAACGCTGCTCCAACTGTCAGCTATAAGAACCGTCAAATTTTCGTCAAAATGGCGGAATTGCTTTGCCTTTCACTTATTAATAATTTAAATCCCGTCTACGATAGACCTTTACGAGACAAATGCTAAAATATAAACCATAAAAAAATATTCGATTCTGATATGAGAACTTATATGCGCAAATGTCGTTTTATGTCGTAATTTCAATAAATGAAATCAACAAATTTGAACAATATAATTAACACGAATTTGTTTTTTTTGAATGACAATGGCACGCGCTCGGCGCATTCAGCCAAAGTACCTGCGGCGCTACCACGAAAACCGATACTCAATGTTCATATATTTGCATCCCTGTCACTCGAGTATGGTTAGTGCGATAGAGATAGAGATACCCGAATATTTTCGAATTCCGAAGTTCGTGGTTATAGCTCAGGAATCGAAATTATGGTAAATAATCATAATGTATTTTCTCGAAAAAGAATTTAAAATAAATATAGTCAAATGGAGAAAAAAACAAAGCAAGAGGTTATATAGGTAATGATTAAGTTATAAGAGTCCAAAGTTTTAAGAGGGGGTATGTTCTGTCCCTTTTCCGCAAAACGCACCTTCATAGGAAACGATTGTTTTTTTACTATGACGCTCGAGTATATTGACGTCACAGTCCCTCATCGTTTTCTCACTCTAACAAGCGACATTAAAACGGATGTAGCTTCATAATTTTTTGAGATATTTGAATGGGAGTTTCATTATCTTCTATCTATTTATACATAATAAATGCCTATGTCCTGACTGACTTATTCACTCAATCACTCACTCACTCACTCATCAACGCACAGCCGAAACTACTATACTAATCTTAGAGAGTTGATTTTTGCACAGTATGTTGCTTTATAACGTGGGCTAGGGATAAAAAGGGATTTTTGAAAATTCTACCCCTAAGGGGGTAAAATGGGGGTGCAAAGTTTGTATGGGAGAACCTTTTTTTTTTGAGCTATAGACTTAAACTTTGTAGAAAAATTAGTTATTAGAATACAAATGAAACTCTTTCAGCGTTTTGGAAAATTCCACCCCTACGGGGGTACGAGTAAAATAGGGGTGCAAGTTTTGTATGGGGGAAACATTTTTTTTTTAATAGAGACTTTAAACTTTGTAGAAAGATCAGTCATTAGAATACAAATAAAGAACTTTCAGGGTTTTAGAAAATTCTACCCCTAAAGGGGTAAAATAGAGTGCAAAGTTTGTATGGGAAAAACTACTTTTTTTTAAATAGAGACTTAAAACTTTGTAGAGAAATTATTCATTAGAATACAAATAAAGTACCTAGATTCAGTGTTTTAAAAAAATCTACCCCTAAGGGGGTAAAATAGGGGTGCAAATTTTGTATGGGGGAAACAATATTTTTTTTAAATAGAGACTTAAAACTTTGTAGAAAGATTAGTCATCAGAATACAAATTAAGTACTTTCAGCGTTTTAGAAAATTCTACCCCTAAAAATAGGGGGCTAAAATAGGGGTGCAAAGTTTGTATGTGGGAAACTATTTTTTTTAGCTAGAGTCCTAAAACTTTGTAGAAAGATTATTTAAATACAAAGAAAGTACTTTCAGCGTTTTGGAAAATTTCACCCCTAAGGGGGTAAAATAGGGTGCAAAGTTTGTATGGGAAAAACATATATTTTTTTAATAGAGACTTAAAATTTTGACGAAAAATTACTTATTAGAACATGAAAAATACTACATTCGGCGTTTTACAAAAATCATTCCCTAAGGGGGTTAAAAAAGGGTGCAAGGTTTGTATGGGGAACACTTTTTCTGAGCTAGACACTTAAAACTTTGTAGAAAGATTACTTATAAAAATACAAAAAAAAAAGACTTTCAGCGTTTTGAAAAAATCTATCCCTAAGGGGGATAAAAAGGGGTGCAAAGTTTTTATCAGGGAAAGTTTATGTTTTTGAGTTAGAGACTTGAAACTTTGTAGAAAGATTACTTATTAAAATACAAAAAAAGAACACAAATCGTTTTAGAAAATTCCACCCCTAATAGGGTTAAAAAGGAGAGCAAGCTTTGCATGGGCAACACTTTTTTTTTTAGTTAGACTTAAAACTTTGCAAAAAGATTACTTATTAGAATACTAAAAAAGAACTATCAGCGTTTTAGAAAACTCCATCCCTAAGGGGATCCTTAAGATCCTTAAGAAGGGTAGCCAGTGTTGTGTGGGAAAAACTTTTTTTTTTACTAGACTTAAAACTATTCAAAATGTTACTTATTAAAATTAATAATAAAATACTTTCAGAGTTTTAGAAAATTCCACCCCTAATTTTAAGGGGGTTTTTTAGGGGGTTAAGAAAGCTTTGTATGGGCAACACTTTTTTTGAGCTAGAGACTTAAAAGTTTACGAAAAAAGTTCTTTCAGCGATTAGAAAAATTCAACCTCTAAGGGGGTTTAAAAGGGGGTTCAAATTTTAAATGGCGAGCAATAAAATTTTAAAGTGTGAATAAGAGATTTTTAACTTCGGTCTTATTCTGTACGTTAAAAGACTACAAAACTGATTTCAGAGTTTTTCCAAATTCATCCCCTAAGAGTGTTAAAATTGGTTCAAAGTTTGAGTATTTCAAGGCATTTTTAAAGTATGAGATTTTTAACTTTGGTTTTAGACTGTTTGTTCACAAACTAGAAAATGAACATCAACTTTTTTTTTAAATTATCCCCTAAAAGAGGGTTCAAATTTTGTATTGAGAGAAATCATTTTCTAAGACGATAAAAAGTTCTACGCGGACGAAGTCGCGGGCAACAGCTAGTACTTATTATTTGTCTGTCTATTTTATTTAGTTTACTCAGAACTCCCAGTTCGATGTGTGAAAAATTTATTATTTTTTATTTATTTTTCTCTATTCCCATCTTAACGATACTAAATAAAACAAGTGTTAATGGTTTAAGGTGAATTTCTTTTACGTATTGGTCTATTTGTGTCCGTGAATCCGTGGGCACACAGTGCCGGGACCGCCGACACAACCTGTCCATTTGTGATAATGCACTTCGGTTAATTCTTTCTGACACGCCGTTTGAGTAATTGATGGGACATAAAAATCCACTCTATTAGGGATGCAGTTCTATGTTTTGAGGTTTATCTGCACCAAAGCTTTGGTAAAAAATAAAACGTTTCATTGCAACTTGTGTAGTTCAGTATTTTTGATTTGAAAATGCATTTGACACGTTTTTGCTATTAAATTCTCAGTTAAAAGTAAAAAAGTAAGTAAAAGTAAAAAAGTCATTTATTTAAACAGAATGAGTTTTACATAGTTACCAGGGGTCCCCACACTAGGCTACGCCTGTATCGTGGAGAACCAGTTAATTTTTAGACATCAGAAATAAGTTACCACAGATATTTATTACATTTGGAGGAGTAAGAAAAAATATTTTACATTGAAAAGTTTATACTTAGAGACTAACTTAGATATTAAAGATAGCTTCAGTCTCGGCATAATTTAACGAATGAAGAAGTTTAAAAATAAGTGATTTGGCTTCATTTTTTGTGCTGCCCGTTAGGTTACAATATTTCAGTAAAGTGTTATATATTGCTACCCTAATATAATCGCCAAAACGTTTACCAAAGCTGGAAAAAACTCTAGGAACTGGTAACCTAAAGACGCGTTTTTTAAGTAGTGTGTCGTAGCAAGTCATATATTTAGAGAGAGTTGATGCAATATTTAACCGCTTTACCTTTTTCGATATGATGCAATTACAAGAACGTATTTAAATTTAATGAAAACGTTAGCATGACGTTAGAAGCAGAAGATTTTAATTGATATATTGCCATATGAGGAAGTCAAGAGGCTGGCAATGGACAGAGAAAAGTGGCGGTTACTCCACCGACAAGAGCAAGGCTCTTAAGTAATGATGATGATGATGATGATGATTGCCATTCAAGACTTCAAGTTTTCAAAACCCTACTATCCACTCGCACGTCCGGCTCCAAAACCAATATCATTTTTTGGATATTATAGTTGCCTTGGACGTTTGAGTGGCTTTGTCCATGCCGTATTTATAAGTGACCTAAGATATATCAGTAGATATAGATAGTTACTTTTCCTATCTTATCACAAGTTTTAAAAAGATTTTTTATTTATTTCAAGATAAGACAAACACCGACAAGCAAAAACAAACAAAGAATCTATACAGGTTGTATGGAAGATCGTCTGCTAAAAGACTAGGGTGGGTAGGTACGGTCACTCTTGCAGAACATTTTGGTCCAATTAAGGAGAGGCCAGTTCACAATCTGACAAAAATATTGAATTTTAAGCTTCCAGGGTGAAGGAATAATGAAGAATTCTACTACAAAAAAAATACTGTAGACTGAAAAAGAAACAAAGAAGTGTTATAACCGAACATAATATAAATAAATGGCTCAGTAAAACACTGTAAAAAATCTTAGATATCATCATAGAAATAAACTTAAATGTTCGAGATCTCGTAATTTTCAACGACAATCTATGTTTCTTTTTAATAAAAAGGATAGCTTTTTATTGTTCTAACACAATAACCGGATATATTTTTAATAAATTATCCAGTATTCCAAAAATCAATTAATATGTACTAAAAAGTGATGTTACATACTTCCGAACACGCATTTCCATCTCGCTCACGCTTATGTTCAGCGAGAGGGAGAAAAGACCATGAACCTGCCTCGCCTTAACACTCGTCCTGCCTACGGTGTTTTTTAATATTATTGGTGTTCTTATGAATTCAGCCCATTTAACTGGCTGGACCTGCTAACCGAGTAAACCCACCATTTTTGTCCGAAACCGTTTTTTGGCGTAAAACTGTAAGTGATTCTAGACATGTGGTATACCGTTAGAATAGTCATGAACTGGAGCATTATTTATAACATTGGAAGAACTGAGGAAATACAACTTTTTTTTATTGTGCCATAAAGTTGAGCTTGATCATTTTTATTTTCTGTCCTTTTTCCTATTTGAATTAAAATAAGATTTCTATAGGTTACACAGACAATAGAGATTTAAAAAATACAAACACCATTAAAAAATAGAGAGGTAAGCAAAATTGTTGCGCTGGATGCGGGTGACGCAAGACCAGCCATTGTGGCACTCTTTGGGGGAGGCAGCAGAGGACGTCTTTCGGCTGATATGATGAACTAAAATGTAAATGTTTGCCACTTATCGAGATAAAATAAAAAAACCAATAATAAAAACAACACCGTGGGCATCAGGGCGAGTGTTAATTGGCCCAAAAAGTGTTACATGTACCTATCCACCCTAGTATTTTGGCAGACGATCTTCCAAACAACCTGTATATCAGTTTGTTCATCATCATCACATCATCATCACGTGCTGGGCACAGGTATCCTCTCATGAATGGGAGGGAATATGTATATCAGTAGAGGCATTATTATTTATTTATTTATTTAGAAGTTCAAGGGATAAATAGTTTGTTGAAAAAAACTATTCTATCATGCACCAAATAGACTTAAAACTATGTATTTTTCCTTTGAAGATTTATATTACACAGAAACTACTTACAACACGAAACAAAGTGAATCCCTCGCATCTACAAAAAAATTCTCAACACGAGATGCGATCGATCGACACGGCTCTGCGCGACATTCTATTAAGCATACTCCACATTTACCCAAGGAAATTGGTTCTTTAGCTTATCTCAGTTATTCGTTTTTACGCCTTGTTAGTAATTTAATGCGACTCTGGCAGGGATTATCTGAAATTCGGGGATATATAATGGGGCACGGAAGGATTTGTAAAGCTTTGAAATTGAACCGATACTTAAAACTACCTACCCTTTGTATTAAACAGCTTTCCCAAAACTACTGTAGAAAATATAGAAAGTAAACCTACAAAAACTAAAAATATAATTAAGAAAATGTTCATTATGGCCCCCAGTAGTAACATAGATAAATATAACTAGTTATTAAGATAAAAAAATTTAGTAAATAATCTTAAATATTAAAGATTGTACTAAATGTAACTGATATATATAATTTAATCACAGATCTGAAAATAAACAGTTCAAATTTAAAAATTTAAAAAAAAAAAAAGAAAAATTGTGGTAGAACGGAATTTATTGAAACCGGTAGATACCAGTGTTACCTACTGTATTCCATGGATATCTATACTGGTGAAAGAGTTTTATTACTTGCACAATCGGCTACTTGACAATTTTTCTTCACGGTGTCATTCGAACCAGTTTTCTGAGTGGATCAAATGTTTGCATGGGACTAGCTACAATAACAGCAAAAAAAAAGAGGGTCTAAGGGGGACCAAATTGACATAGTATCATGACGTCACAGCATTATCTTTCGAACAAAGCTTTGTATGGCAATTCATGTGAATTGCTGTTTTGCAAGTTATAGTTAAAAGGTACGTTTATTTAAAGATACGGTAACAAACCAAACATAATGAGAGTAACAGTGGGAGAGCAATCACGATAAACCCTTCAAAATCGGGGCTAGAGATTAACTTGGAAATCCTGGGTTCTATATTTTGCATAAATTATATTATACCACTTCATTTATTGTTTCGCATTATTATCATATCACATAAATATTCCCTTAGCCAAACAAATAATATGAATAAAACTCTTTTGTTGGCACACTTTAAATATTCAAATTGGGTTTGGTTTATCGCAAAACGCTCGTAAAGTTGCCAAACTGATACTAATTATTATCATATGCCGAAAGTAAGAAACAAATAAATCTTTGTTTAAACATATTTTGAGGGTAGTCGCGATTAGTTTTAGCTGTCAGTTACAGCGACAGTCAGCTGGCCAAAAAGACTGGCTATAGACGCAAAGAACTAAACTTTTCCAGAACAAACAACTGACTTCGGCTTCAGAATCTAGGGCACGTAACAGATTACCATAATGTTTGATAATTGTCCCCTATAATATTCTCGTTAAAATTAAAAAGTTACTGGTTATTTGAAGTGAGTACTTGTTGAACGTATTAAATTATTACTCGTGTACTACTTACTCATTGAACCTTGTAAAATTGCGAAATCTGTTACTGATTGGCATTTATATCGATCCACCTGATGACTGCGTTGAGGATATTAAAGGTATTTTGTTGTTGTTTTTATATTTTTATTCAATTTAACCTACTAATTTGCTACCATGCACATGGTGCACACGCACACACAAAAAAAACACGCAACTTAATGCTTGATAATTTTTAGTAGAATCCAGGAAGAGTGTAACTACCTATAACTAGCAAAATTTCAACATCAGCTATTATACAAGATTTTTTATTGCGATCCTTTTAATTTTGATATTTTAAACCAATTATTTATTTCCAATTTTAATTTTAATTTATATTTATTTCCAAATTATTGTAATTTTTTTTTATGTTATGTTATGTTGAATTTTAATTTATTCTGAAAAATGTACTTATTTTGAATGTTAGTTTGTTTTGAATTTTTTGTATGAATTTTATTTTGAATGATAATTTATTTAAAAATTTTATGAATGTTTATATTTATTGTGATGCTGCTATGATAATTTATAGCTAACTATGTGTGTGACAGGTGGCGAAATATAGATACCTCATTGTACCTTATCCAAAAATAAGACTTTGCTTGACAAATCAATATTTTGAGTTTGAGTTTGAAATTTGTGCAACATAATTAGCATTATATTTATTTATGTCGCCACGTTTTTCGACTCTCAACTTACAAGGCAACGTCTACTCCAAGGCTTGTCGTAGTAAATGTAGAAGCTAGAAATTTCACATAAATTCCAGCACTCGGCTACTCCGTCCGAGAGAAAAACGATCGGTAAAGCATTCGTCCAAAGACGCAAGACAATTAATGACTAAGATTCCATCAACCTTAACATATCAGAATTAAATCAAGTTTATATTTGGCACTTTTATTCACTTCACGCAGGCTCAGCCTAGCCATGGCTTAGCGCAGCGGCTCGCACCTACGCCACGAAACGTCGCAAGACGAGAAAATCTACCCTCACTCTTTCTAATATGTATGGTGCAAGTAGGATAGATGCGATTGCAAGTTTTGCTAGAACACCAGAATGATTGCGCGAAACAAAGGCAATTTTGTTGTCAATCCAATACGTTAAGTCGCATAGGTCCCCTAGAAATAAATATATGTATTTCGTTCTCCTTAGCAAATGAAGTTACTCGTACAACTGGACTTCTTCCTCGAATACTTCACGTTTAGTGCAAAAGCTTCAGAGAGCATTTAAGGTCACGGAGTATAAAAAATCACAAAGTAGCTAAACGTAATTATGGTATTTTACAAAAATCAAGATTATTTGGTACAGAGCATACATGCAAAGGAAAAGACAAACCGAGATCACCTACAGCCCAAGACAGGACTCGATTCTGCCTACCTGTATTGTACTGCCGGTACAGTACCTCCAATATTAGTCTACTCACAATCTCAGAAAGTGTATGGTGACGTCTCATGCCTTTGCCGCCATCACTACTAGCGACCTCTCTGTATTTTCTTGAAAGGCAGCCACCAGTCACAGCCTATCCACACGTTATCATTGTTCAAATGATTTTATCCTTATACGTTATCAACTTCCACGTTTTTACACGAAACAAAAAATATTTAATAAAATATTATTTTTCCTTAAGAGGTGAAAAATCATAAACTTGTACTATCACAGTTAAATTCAGATGCATAATTTCGGGGAGTACCTCCTACTATAATATTAGATAAGTGTATCTTTACATTCCTCATGACGTCATGTCGTCATAAGAAGAAAAAAAATCCTTTACTTATTTCAAACAAACCCGTTAATAATTCATTAGTTACAATTAATTACTTAGACTTAAATGTCTTTATTTCAGATAAAGTACTTAAGTAACTAAATAACATGTTTTTGGCAATTCTCTATGCAAAATTATGTGTGCGGTCACTCGACTCGCTTTACTGTCGTCTGTGTTATGTCGATACTTCAATTTATTTAGGTTTCCGGAAGTTTTAGAATAACCTAAAATCTGACGAGTAACCACATAATTAATGAAAATGAATATAATTTGAGCCCACTCCACGCATCTTTGGTCCGTGGCGGTCCCTCAATTACGGCGCCTCAGTAAGGTCACTAATGGCATTGTGGTATTCAGGGTGCCGCCCTTGAGTCTTTGATACCTTGCCTTATGGGTCAACGTACCTTATTGGACGGTTGGACTAATTTAGAGGTGGGGGCTCAAGCGGGCTAAGTTGTACGTGTTTGAGAATTTAGAGATAAATTTTGTGGCCAACATTACTAATTTTCTGTGACAAATGTCAAGTTAATATGAAACTAATATTATATTATATTTATTTAAATAATATTATGTTGGATCAAATCTCTCTTAACTTCCGTGCTTAAAATCAATGCCCAAAGAAACTCTTGACATCTCAAAAGCTAGAAAAGGCCTTCAAAAGTCACGAGTACATAACGTTTTTCTATTTTGAGCAACCTTTTAACAACACTCCAGTTCAAAAATAACTTGAAGTCCTCTGAAGATCGTTTATATAGAGGTACAAAGCTTAAAAATAAGGCTTTATTAAGCAGACGTGTACGAATATAAATTGTACTTTCCATTACAGCTTATTTATACTGGAAATGGCCATCGCCAGTGTTAGGTTAATTTGCTTAAGGAACATCTTTATTGTTTTTTGGCAAAGTTCCTTACGCAATAAACTTTTTACGTGGAATCCCCTTAATATTAAAATAAGCTTACTCCATCTTAAAGTCCAGACATTAATATTCCTTAGCCCTTTTATATATTCACTTCCCTAAATTAAATTAACTTGGTAAATAAATGAAGCGTCCACAAACAGTAATAAAGACCTAAGGCCTGAAGTTTGGGCGTTTGGAACACTTTTTCAAAGTTTCGACATGACGTAGTCATTTGAATAAAATATAGATGTTCTTTCGAGCCTTTCTAGGGTTCTTGTGTTCAAGGTTTCGATTTAGTGAATAAGGGAATTAAGTTTATGTGAATAACAATTGAGAAGTTGATGTCAATACTACTAGCATTAATTTTATCAAATAAAGTGACAAGACAGGGGAATAATTTAACTTCCGAGCGCTCGATTCTTTCACTCGAAAACAGTCAAAAATTAAGAAACGCTTTTTGAAAATAGCGATAGAAAATGCGAGTGGTAATTGACCACGAGTATTCAATGGGGAATGGATGAAAATTTTAGAAATGCCTGATTTTTTTTGGTGATAGGAATAACCTTTCTTAGCACCAGAAAAAAATTGCAGACTTTTCAGATACGTCAACTATTTTTGAAAAATATAAACACTTTCCTCACTTACGTTTTGGGTTTAGGACGGCAAATAAGACATTTTGCTTGATCCGTCTCATATTACAAAAAAAATAACATAAAAATCCGTGGTAAACTGACACTGGCAATGATATTGACAGCTGCAGCATCCTAACCACAAAACGTGAGTGAGGAAACTGCTTATATTTTTCAAAAATAATTGATGCAGCTGACAAGTCTGCAACTTTTTTCTGGTGTTAAGGAAGGTTATTCCTATCACCAAAAAAATAATCAGGCACTTCTAAAATTTTCATCCATTCCCCATTCTATTGGTAGAAAGTAAGAGCCTGAAATTTTGACACTACAATCGTATTTTCTTTTATTACATTTTTGAGAGCTCGATAGTCAAATAGAGTTTTTTTTATATTGAAAACATCACTGGGGATGTTTACAATATACAAAAAAACGTTTAAAAGTGAAATTTTAGAAAAAGGTTTTCTAATAAGCTTCCTTGCACATATTCTGGTGAGCAATGATCAAGTTTCCACCCATTTTTTTTCGAGAAATTAGTGAGTGTTTTTTTTTTATTTTAATGCTAACCAATAATTTTAATGATAACGAAAGAGAGACATTAAAATAATGTGCTAATGATGTCGAAATTTATTTTTCATGGAAAATTGTTCTCATGCCAATACTAAATGTGCGGTGAGGGAAACTGAAAAACAAAGGACCTTTTTATCCCTTACTTTCAAAGTGACAAAAGCGAGAAAGGTGTTTCAATTTCCTTGACCGCACATTGATTTTCAGTTGTCTACTTGATAGAATGATTTGGTTCTTGTTGCTTTAAAATAACACAACATAATACCACAAACTAATCATATCGCATCAACTAACCGCGAACAACAACAATTTACTTTAAACAAGGAGAATATTGTTGTAGCAAAATTCAATGCCATTCATCATCATAACTTAAGAGCCTTGCTCTTGTCGGTGGAGTAACCGCCACTTTTCTCTGTCCATTGCCAGCCTCTTAACTTCCTCATATGACTCGACATCAGCTTTATGTTTTATTTGGCTAGACTATGTTAGCCTAGGCCTTCCTCTGCCTCTCTTGCCTTCAATTTTACTCTCCAGGATGTATAGGAAGAAACTGTCGTGCCGTATCAGGTGACCCACCATCTTGCCTCTCCTATTTCTTATACATCCTAGCAAACATCTTTTCTCATCTACCATCCTTAAAACTTCTTCGTTTGTCTTTCTCAAAGCCATTATTTAATTAATATTCCAATTATTATTATTCTCAGTCTTTAGATATTACTTATAATCCACCCCACTCATAACCCCATGCACGAGGGAATAATTGTGCTATTAATTACAATTTAAACCTGGAATCATTTAATTGATATTGGTTCCAGTTCTAGTAATAAATGATTGCAGATTCTGAAATTGAAAAACTAATAAAAATTGATGTTGTTGAGTAATTGTCTTATTGAAAAAAAATAAAAAAAATGAGTCACTAAAAGAAAAAAAAAGAATATAAAAGAGAATATTATATACAGTACTGAATGCATAATGTAAAAACACCTTTCAGGAAACGAATTAACTTTCAAATTAAATGATTAATCCTATTAAAATTTCACGACTCTACTATTTTTGATTTCAAACGAAACACATGAATTACCAACTAAGTACAAGTAAAAGCTGGATACTTCGACATTTCTCTTTACGGTCCGGTTCCGTCTTAACGGTACGATCCTGATTAAAACCAGTTTTTAATTAAAACAAGTGCTTAAGTAAGTAATATCGGCAAGATGGAAGTTTAAAGCGAAAATCTTAGGGTAAAGGATAATGTGACTTTGAGTATAGTTCGGGGTTTATGGCGAAATACGGGAGGTTTGAAGAAAAATAAGACGAAAAGAACTGTGAACCAAGTTTAAGTTGAACAACCGACTTCGTTTCTGTTAGGAATGTAATTTTTGTCGATTTGACAGTAGGTATGTCTACAATTTAAACATACTAATCTAAACTGGCGGCATTTCCTCGCTGAATTACAATGCTTGATGATGCTGAATTACAATTGAAAACCGCCAGCTCTTCGGTCACCAAGTTACATCAACCATACTATCATTTTTTACTGAGCAGTGGGTCTTCCTGACGCAGGTATTTTTAGGGTTCCGTACTCAAAGAGTAAAACGGGGCCCTATTACTAAGACTCCGCTGTCCGTCTGTCTGTCTGTCTGTCTGAATGTATGTCTGTCTGTCTGTCTGTCTGTCTGTCTGTCTGTCTGTATGTCCGTCTGTCACCAGGCTGTATCTTAACAACAGTGATAGTTAGACAATTGAAATTTTCACAGATGATGTATTTCTGTTGCCGCTATAACAGCAAATACCAAAAAACAGAATAAATAAATATTTTTTATATATTTATTTCTTTTTTTTTCTTTTACAATCTTACACAAATCGTCTTAGTCCAAAACTAAGCTAAGCTTGTTCTGTGGGTACTAGACGACGATAAACATACTTATATAGATAAATAAATACTTAAATACATAGGAAAACATCCATGACTCAGGAACAACTATTTGTGCTCATCACACAAATAAATGCCCTTACCAGGATTCGAGCCCGATACCTCCGGCTTCGTAGGCAGAGGGTCACTACCAACTAGGCTACAGGAGGCTCCCATACAACAAATGTGATTTTTTTGCCGTTTTTATAGATAATGTTACGGAACCCTTCGTGCGCGAGTCCGACTCGCACTTGGCCGGTTTTTTACCTCTACTGTCTCTTTGTATCTCTGTCTTTTCTTTTGAAACAGCTTTATCTGTGTAAGGTGTACAATAAAGAGTAAGTAGTGTGTATGGTATTGTATGTATTGAACAATGAAAAGGCGAATGTTTATAAGATATTTTTGCAACCCCCATTTTACCTTATTACGTTGTATAAATGTAAATGTGTACAGTCCACGTGTGCACATTTTTTTTTCTTAATACGAACACAACATTTTAAAGAAGTCTGTAATATTTGACCTTAACATCATTGCAATAAGGCACAAGTTGTTGATTAAGTATCTTGGTTGCTACAAGCGTGTTACGACCGATCTCAAACGTCTCCCCTGTGTAACGAGGGACCACCAAGTCGAACGTCACACTAAAGAATAAAGTGCAAACAGTATTTCAACTTAAAACAATATTAACCCTTTGAACGCCAAGAATGCCTGAAGGCGTTGTGTATTGTCAGGCTCGAAGCGTAAGCGCCAAGAACTTTAAGACTAAGTGTTATGACGTCCGCTGTCAAAACAATCTTCTATTCTTTCATATAAGCATAGTTACTCTACTACATATAAGAAAAAAGTTTGGCGTGTCAGTGACACTTTAGTACCTACTTACGTGAAGAATGGCCTTCAAAAAGTTTATGTGATTCATGAAATATGTATTTGTGAGAATTAATCAATTTAATTTCTTGTTCCCATTTGCTTTTTTGGACCCTTTTATCACTGTCGAAAAAGCGTTGGGGCGTATAGATCGTAGGTATTAAAGTACATTCGTTATGGCCAGTGGCAGCGTCTGTTTATTGATTTATTGTGTTCGAGAGACTTATTCTGGCAGGTCCATCATCTCCGAAGTGTATCCTACTGACCTGACCACTTGGGTACACAAGACTACACGTCTACACTGAAATGGTGAAACCACTGGTTTAAGTAATCGTCGAAATTCTAACGCACGTGTCGGTTACAAATGGATTCGGTTACCCCGCAAAAATGGAGTTAAAGTACGTCGGCGCCATATTGAACGTTGATCGGTCTGTATTCGTATAATCAAGTGCAAAAATATGTATCGATTTAATCCTCTCATAAATATGTGTGTACCGAATCCTTAACCCGCTGGCATAAGAGCGATGGGACATATTTATGAGTAAGTTGTATGAACCCATATGTTTATACTTCACAGTACTGTAGGTACTGAGTTGTTTAACTGCTGTTAAATTAACTGTGACTGAAACGTTATAAGTTGCCGGACGTCAAACGTTATACGTTCGGAGCCGTTGACGTTTATCATAACCACCCCGAGGGAGTTTATGAGTTCCGGACGCCATATGTGAACTTTGATGAAAGTCTTATAGATTAAGTGGGCGTTTTGGTCCAGCTAGTGATTGTTTATAGATACGTATACCCTGTTTAAGATAAAAATAGAAAACTCGTGCGTTAATCGTCATGCGATTTCAAGGAAAACCATTTTTAAGAAACACAAAAATATTAGTGTCGTGCATTTACCTAAAGCATAAATGGGGATGGACAGATAGCCCATTGTGTGACTGCGGCATTGAATATCAAACCGTAGACCATATCGTTAAGGCGACGTGAGCTCCAAAAACTGATTTTTAAAAAATCGTAGATCTTGTTTGGATTATAATACGGCTGCCTTAAATTTAATTAGCAATCTTGAGGCCTTTTTAAGGGAAATCAGCTATTCAATTCCTAAGTTTTTGACTTTCGCTCGATAGAAAAAAATCACGAACATAAGTCTAAAATATACTTTAAAAAATCATAACAAATTATGCACAACAGCTAAACATATTAAAATTAGTTTTAAAAATCGACAATGTTATGTTTGAGGGAAATCAGCTATTACTTTTTTATTTATTAAAACGCACAAAAAATTAAAATTAAAAAACATGATATCCGCGCTTCCAAACACGCACTTCCATCTCGCTCACGCTTATGCTCAGTGAGAGGGAGAGAAGACCACGAACCTACGTCCCCTTAAGCAATGTATTAAAAGATGTTATCAGGGCGACCCGGGGGACATCTATAATTTAACACCAGAAGCTGTGGATTGGTTGTGCAATCTCGATGTTGGTGTATAAGCTACTATTTTTATAAATTATCTATAATCCTACTTCAAGAAAACGCCATACGATTAAATAAATTAGTGTCGTCATGTTTTAAAAACTATTTATGATCGAAATTAGTAAAACTAGTACAATATTTCCCTTTGATATTCTAGACAAACGAATTCTAGACAAATTCGTCATGTATGGATCTGAATGTTGGGCGTTAAGGTGACGGATGAAAAGAGACTGCATGTTACGGAGATGAGAATGTGAAGATGGATGTGTGGTGTGACGAAAATGGACAGAATAAGTAATGAGTATATTAGAGGAAGCCTTAAAGAAGCCCATATCATCGACAAATTGAGATCCCATCGCCTTGCGTGGTATGGGCATATTATGCGGAGGGATGACAGTCATGTGACCAAAAGAGTGTTAGGTTTGAACGTGGAGGGATGGAAGAAACGAGGTAAGCCAAGGAAAAGGTGGATGGACTGTGTGAGAGAGGATATGAAGAGGAAGGAAGTAAGTGACGAGATGACGAGTGACAGGGAGGTATGGAAGAAAAGGACATGCTGCGCCGACCCCAAATAAATGGGATAAGGGCAAGAAAATGATGATTCTAGACAAACAAATAAAGGAACGTAGACGAATTTATCCGTCAAAATAGGGATGATGACTTATATTTTTTTACGATGCCATTCGAACCAGTTTTTTGGAGAGGAACAAATGCTTGTATGGGAGCAACTACGATTAAAGAACACAAATACCCAAAAATTTAAGACAAATATTGACCTCGCTGGCGGCAGGCGAAACGTGAAGCTAATTGTCACACGGGTATGACGACACAACTGCTATTTGTAGTAATCGTTGTATGGAAAATCAAGTAAATTGCTGTTTCGGTTGCAAAATACTGCGTTTAGTTACGTAGTTGCGGTACAATTTTGTTTCTATAAAAGCGTAAGGATTCTATCGGTAGCTTTTAGTTTACTCGTACTCTTGGAAAATAAAAAAACTGCATATTTTTTCCAAACTTTCAAGGTCTCAATCTTTTTATTGTTTTAGTTATATTTTATAATTTATTGATCTATTTAGCAACACTATGTTATCAATATTAACATGAGACATCATGCCTGTTCTAATGTAATATGGAATGAGGTATAGGCTGGTTTTAATGTCACTGACCACCTTCGCCAGTGTAAATATTTCTTTGGTCTAGAAGTGTTTTATAGTAACGTCATTATTGGCACTGCTAGGCGATCTGTACCGACGATGAAGGTGACATTAAAACTAGGCATGCCTTCGACTCCTCTTTGGTGGAGGGCTATGTCCAGCAGCGTACTCAGATTCTTCGGACACATCAGACGCAGCGCGGATACGCTACAAAGGCGCATAATTACTGGTCGTGTTGAAGGAAGGAGGAGCAGAGGTGCGCCCAGGAGGTGAACAGATGTAGTCCAAAAAATTACCGGGTCCACACTCCAGTCCATCAAATAAAAGGCTCACAATAGCCTGGATAGCAGTTGTGGAAAGAGTCGCCCATAGTCGTCACGTCCCTCAGACATGAGGATACGAAGAAGAAGAAGATGTCCGGCAGTGGACGTCTTTCAGCTGATATGAGGATGATGCCTTCGAGACTTGGCGGGGCGGAATCGGTATCCTGTATTCTAGTGAGGGCATAATATAAAGAGGGCAAAGAATGTTATCCTTATACATACCTTTGCACGCGAAGCATGTCGAGATTTTGTTTGTGTGTGCGACAGATACTGTGGCGCACACATACAAGCCGCGCGCGGTGCGTTTGTATGAAGATAACATACTTTGCCCTCTTTATATTATGGTGGGGGCTTACTGATGTGTCCGTTTACCACCGACCACCAGAAGATGACATATCCTCACTTTGCTGTCTCTGTCATTCTGATTTTTAACGTCGAAGTCATACATGTCCCCTTCTATCAAATTACACGGATGTACCAGGAGGGATGTACGCTTCTTTTTCAACGTTCCCTACGTGACTTTAACACATTAACTGCTACGCTCGTAATCGACCCCGTTGTTTTCCTTGCATGTAGCGGAAAGTGACTCTAGCGCAGGCGCCTGCTAGACAGAATGCTGGCAGTGAAAGTGTTAAAGTGTTACAGCGTATTCTTATATGTATTGAGCACACTTGCCTGTTGCTTGCAAGACACTTGAAATACTGACAATAGATACCGACTGTAATAGAAAACTAAAGTTGATTAAATGCATATAAAAATACAACAAACGTCACTTAATATACATAGGAACGAATGAAACTGCGAATCTAAAAGTCAGCTCTGAACATTAATTACGACAGAATCTGAAACTTGTCCATTCATTCGCGGAGTTAAAAATCGCACTTTAATATGCAGCCATTCCGAGCAGAACGGCGTTTGTCTTCGCTTTTGAAAAATGAATAATGAAAAGATTTCACCCGCGAATAATAACTGCTCTTGTCAACGGAATTTGGGACAAATTAGCCCTTTTGTCTTGTTCGAGATTTGAAAGTTCGCTTTTTAATTCGAGCGGATATTGGGGGAGTAATGGCCGTTAACAAATAATGTTTTCGACATTTAATGTTGAAAAAGTTATAACGAAATTATATTTTAGGAAGACACAGCTCTATAAGATGGCCAGTTAAGGTGCTGATATTTGACCTTACAGCCAAGGACAAGGGGACATTGAATGAATGTCCCGAGACACTTGTCTCCATACTTTTTTGTCCCACGTGAATTCCAGGATAAGTAACCGTATGGTATTCAACATACTGGTATATGGACGCTGTTTTTTCAACACATGACACACAGGTCTTAGCTTTTCTAATTTACAAATGAGAAAATAGAAATTAGTAATCATCATCATATCAGCCGAAAGACGTCCACTGCTGGACATAGGCCAATTGCTGGAATTAGCAATAGGAATTTGAATAACATACAATTACTTTCTCTCGGCGGTTGTTAAATCATAGATAAGTTAATGCCGTATGAAGTTATAAAGTTGTTAGTTGGGTCCGTCAATTCGTAAATGAATTGCTTATAATTGATTTAATAATCGCTGAATTACAAGAAAGTATGGAAAATATAAGAACAGAGAGGCAATGCGCTCATGTATCAAACTAAGAAAGACTTGTATCATTAAAAAAACCGGTCAAGTGCGAGTCAGACTCGCGCACCAAGGGTTCCGGACCACCCCGTACAATAGAAAATAGTTTACTATAAACTGACACTCACTAAGTATGTATTCACATACTTAGTGCGTGTCCGTTTATACTGGCAGGTGCGGCTCACTCGCGATTTGTGTTTATCGCTACAAGTACATGCCGGTCGCCCCTTCGAAGGGCTCTATTCAGTGGCTGCCACGTGTTGGTACAGGAGGCTCGCACGGGTCGCAGCGCGTTGCATGCGATAGAACGGGATGGCCACATTTAGGTACCTACGTTTGGTGTACCTAAACAGGGAATTTGTTAACAGAGAACCTTCTGTACGTAGTACTTATTCTGTGATACTGGACATTTAATTTTCAGTGATATAACAAAAAAAATACGGTTTCACAATTTTTTTCAAGATTATGAGCCAAATTTCAAGATTTTGAGTTCACGGGAAGACGTAAGTATTGATTCCCTTGCGCGTTTCGAAAATTTGCGGCATAAACGGCTGTATCTTTTGATTGCGTTGGCTTAGAAGTTTGATGTTTTTACAGCTTTAAGGGACAGTAGACGTGAGTATTTGTTATAAATTTCAGCTTGATAATTCCACGCGTTCTGGAGAAAAAGGTTCTTGACAGACAGACGGACGGACAACAAAGTGATCCTATAAGGGTTCCGTTTTTTTCCTTTCAAGGTACGGAACCCTAAAAATCACACATCAACTAGCTCACCTTTTCTTTAATATTATACTGATAAATATACGGTTCAACTCGCGTATTAAATGTCACTGCAGGAAACATTTTTGGAACTCTTTGGGAGTACGTCTTCAGGATGAGTGATTTCGTGGCCTTATCACGTCACGCATTGCCTGTGCGCGCTACGCTCGCCTCACAACACAACATGTCACTCGTGAGATTCAATACGTGAATTTATCCGTATAATTATAAGTAGGCCAGTCCGTAGATTATATCTTTGTTGCAAAAGGTGGTGTAAAAGATTTTTTTTTTAAATATTGTTTACATCGATACAACCGAGCAAATATCAAAAACGGTTACACGAGATATCTTGGGACAACTTTTGGCAGCCACAAATCTGGGACTTTTTTTGGTTTCTCACTCGTAGCTTCTATACGGTGCATCCTAGCGAGAAGTTGCACATTAGGGAATTAAAGAACATGAAATTATGCGTCAAATGAGTACCAATACATATTAATTTAGTTCAGCGACATAGTAGAAAACCATGGTCATTCCTCAAGTTTGTAAGTTATTTCAAGATAGTGGTTTTTAAGCTTCTGCGTTTCAATTTTGAATTTAACTATATTAGGTTTTAGCTCCTCAATTGTAGAAATTTACAGAACCGACAGTAATTTCAGCATTAGTATCATCATGACTGGTAATCGAAGAGCTGGCAGTTTTCTCGTGCAACGCATCAGCATTGCAGTTCAGTGAGGAAATACCGCCAGCATACTCGGTACAATGCCTAGAGGGCCTTTTAAGGGTTCCGTAGCCAAAATGGCAAAAACGGAACCCTTATAGTTTCGTCATGAATGCCCGTCAATCCGTCTGTCCGTATGTCACAGGCATTTTACTCGAAAACTATGAAGTGTATTTGAATAAAATTTAGAGGATAGGTGTATTTTATAGCCGCTACATAATTCTAAAATGAAATGACAAAAAAAATATTCTTTGAGAGGTGCACTCCATACATATAACTGCAAGTCAAAAAAAATAAATACATCGTATGTCCACGTATGGCACATCAATCGATAGGCCTTTTAAAATAAATACAAGGTTTCTCAGCAAGTTTTTCGATTAAGGTGAAAATAGTCGGAGATAATCCCCCCAAAAGTCCCTAAATTTATATCTAGTGTAACCATTTTTGATATTTGATTGGTTGTATCGATGTCAACAATAATAAAAAAAAAAAGTTCTACACCACCACTTGCAACGTACCCCGGGGTGCTTTAAACCTCTACGGACTGGCCTATAGTACTAGTGACTCTGCGAGCCGCAGAAATAGCGAACTTGTCTTTTAAAAAAAAGAACTTCACGGGAAACTGAATTGAGAAATAAAACTATATCTGCTTTATATAAAATTAATTATTGAACCTGCTCACAAAATTTCACGAGAATCAGTTGAAAAATGTGACCTGTAGAAGAGAACAGCTGGACATCTGGACATCCGGACATGCGAAAGAATTTTGTCCCACGCTGAAATGGAGAACTACGTTCGCTTCGCTCTCTCGTTACATAACATTAAACATGAATCACGAGTTTAAAATCTTCCTTAATATTTATTTATCAGATCCATTTCACTCTGATCCCCATAAACGCCGACCGGCCATTAATCCCGCAATACTATTTGATTATTCAATAACGTACACAGACATCAAGTCACATGAAGGCTTTGCACAGTCCCTATTTGCATAACCCTTTCCCTTAAATCCCCGTCGCAACAGAATATTTGCTTAGCGCAATAATGATTTCAATACCGGCCCGGGCAGGAAGGGCCAGTTTGATAGCCCGCCCTCCAAAAACCCTCACAAACGAATTAAACAAATAGCGAGTGACATAAATACATTCGAACCGTGTTAAAATTGCCAGAGGCTCTGTACCTTTGAATTTGGTAAAAGCCTCAGTCACACTGCCCGTTAAAAATAAGGGATTTTGCTTTGTCCTAATGGGACGGTTGGGATAGAAGCGTTGAAATACGGGCCCGCAGCTATGGTAGACGTCATAATGTACACGGGTTGTATGGGAAAATTCAAGCTGTTAGGTGCGCATTGTTTCGGAGTTTCTATCAGCATTTTCTCTTTACCTATTCCAATTTAATGTGAGCCGAAATTAGGTAAAAATATAAGAGTGGAAACCTTTTCCAGGTACCTTTAATTGTAACTGTTTCGTGATTACAATTCTTTATTTGGAACGCTTTAAAATCCACCAGCATTATAATAACTGTCTTGAGCAAATTCTTCATAAACAAGATCAGCGATGTTACCAAAAATACGAAGATATAAAATGTTTTTACATAATTAACACATGATATTTTACAATGCCAATTTAGACTCCATGCAGATTCCCTCCTCGCGCGCGCGGGCCGCTAGTAAATAATAGTACATTGTGCCTCAAGAACGGTAAGAGACTGTTTACGAATAAGAGTCTATTAGAAGCCCGAAGCTGAAGGCTTTGGCTTTGACGAGTTTGTAAAATTCTTACCATACGTGTCAGACACAATGTTTTGTTTTCTTGAGAGGAAACAAATACAATTTAAACTAAATTAATACTAGGTAATCGCAATAATAACTAAATACCTACCAATTGACAGGCGTCCATATTGTTGAATTTGACGTAAAGCGCGTAAGACAAAGACCCTTCGGAATACAGCCACAATTAAAAATCACTGTTTAAAATATTTTATACTGAGAGAGTGACTAAATAATTTTAAATCTTTAAATTATTCAGGATATTGTAGCTCTGTATGGCATCCTGCTGTCAACACGGGGCTCAGCAATTTTAAATATACCCGTCTCGAAGATTTTGAGACGGAGACCTTTATTGTTTTTCATGTCACCGGAGCTTAAAAACCAAGTTTGGATTTGCGAGTCACTCTCGCGCCCATGCATGCACATAACAAATAATAACTCAAACAATCGATACGTCTGGGAGGACATCATCATCATCATGATCTGAACGTTATGAAGCCCTTTACGAGCAAGTGTGATGTAAAATATTGCAATCAAACATGGTTTGGTTCTGTGGTACAGTCACCGGCATCAATATATGATGAATCAAGGGCCGCAAAAATATCTGACACGCTCTTACGGCTCTAGGAAAAGAGTTGTTATCAGATATTTTTCCGGCCTTTGTTCCATCAAATATTTATGCCGGTGACTGTACTATAAAGCAAACATAAGACGCTATCAAACCGCACGCGTACAGCTTGTTTACACTGGGAGCAAGCAAACACACGGAATGCGGGAAACATGCGAATCTAATGAAGTAACTAAACATTCGTGTTAATGTGCTTCTCTTGTTCACACATCGGAATTCGCAGCCATTTTGTGAGTTACAAATGTTAACGTTAATATTTACTGTATTACTTTTATCTGTATTCTCATTTAGGTGTTGATTATATTTATGATAAATATAAAGCATCCCCAACTTACATGATTTGGGATGCTTTGAATATATTTTCTTAATCCGTGACCTCTTGTCAGGTTTGATGTGGCCGTTAATTGTACTTGGCGAAGCGTTCATAGCCCAGCGGCGCCTGCGAATCGGAAACGATAGTCGATAACACACGTTAAGCAGAGGGCAGCGGTCAGTCTTTGGATGGGTGACCGCCTGTTTGAGTGGTTACTATAAAATAAATGAACGCTTCCGTGCTTTGGAAGGCACGCTAAGCAGTTGATCCCGGCTGCTGTCTATGACAGCCCTATAAAATTCGTTTAAATTGTTTTATTGAATTTTCCGTTACCTCTAAAATAAGGAAAGATAATATGACGTGCCATCAGCATCACACAGCTAAGGCACTCCGTTACAATGTAAACCCTCTCGCTATTAGGTAGCATTTCTTTCCGTGCCCTAAAACATCACACGTAGTCTATTTTAGCGTTTTGGGTCGGATGAGGAATGCTGTGAACATTTCCTCATTTGGTTTGTGGAGCGGAGATTTTTCCGGGGACAGTTCGTGCCATTTAATGAAATGGCTTTTAGGTGTACTTACGACTGGTACGTCATCGTAACCATCATAACGTATTTAAGATTCGTACGTGTGTTTTTAAGCTCGATATTCTGGATGACGGGTATTAATTGTCAATATACTCCAGGAAAAATCGGTTTTGAAAAAAATAATAAAAAAAAACGTTTTGAAAAACGGTATTTGAGAATTCGTGTATTTTGCTAATTCCATTTTAAAACGATATTCTAAAATGTTTTATTCAAGAATCCTATAAACTTTCCACCCAGTAGTAATTATTATACATTAGACCACATTGTTTCGAAAATCGAAATTAAATTTCGCAGTAACGAAATACTCCGGGCAAATCCAAAATCATCAAACATAGTGTTTAGCTTCTGCCAAAGGTTATTGGCGGACGTCGCGTCCTTTATATGAACATAGAGCGATGGATCGATCGTAAGGATTAATTTCGCTTTTGCTTTTGCATCTTCTGTGGCTGCTGCTGGTTCGGCTTTGGGTTCTATTTTTATAGAATTTTCTGTGCCTTCTAAAATAAGCAAATTATCCACTGCAAAAGCCCATTCTCGGTAATTTTCTCGCCCCTTCAACTTCGGTATACTAGTCAGAAACGAATTTGAAGACATTTTCTCATTACGGCAGGAATCACTTGGAATAACAATCCTTTATCACTGTTTCTGTTTATATCTGTGTATATTGAAATAAAACCACATTTTATGCAGCTGAAAGCCAATGACAGAAACGTTATTTATTTGTTTTAAGGAAGTATATATGTCAACGACAATAATCCATACAACCTTACCAAGTAGTTTGTTTGATGTTTCATATAACTAAACCAACATGACCCATCTCATTTCCCACCTCGCTCGCTTCGCAAAGCCCGCTGGCAGTGGAAGGCAAAGTACTGAAACTCGTTCTTAGTGGAAGCTAACAACTATTTTACTCCGGTCCACTCAGTTTATTACCTCCGTTTCTGCTCATTACCCTTTCAAACCCACTTCTTAGGTTAGCTTGAAGGTCCCGCACAAAAATATCTTCGTCTAATACTGTTAATCAATTGCCTCTGAAAAAAAAATATAAAAAAAAAAAATATATATTACGGGACAATCTTACACAAATCAACCTAAGTGTTACCTAAGTGTTTAGTGATCAGTAACTACTACTCTAGGAAAACTACGGTTTTGATAAACATTGATTTAAAATACCGTTTTTTTGTTTATTTCATTTTAAAACGTTATTCTAATTGCTTCATACAAGAATCCAACAACCTTTCCATCCGGAAGTAATTCAATAGATTTAAATGGAGCATGCATTGTATTTTTTGTATGATTTACTCTTGACTATTATAGAGCAAATGTAAATGAACCAAAATAAAGATAAAAATATTTATTTATCTTTTTTCTGACTTTTCAAAAGCTTAAAGTTATGATTTTTTTGATGCCTGAAATTTTGTTGGATTTTGTCGCTAAGTAACTATTTCGTTGATAATACGAGTATATCCGATACATAGAAAAAAACAGCTATTATAACTACACAAAATAGTAAATGTGTAGGTACTAACTATTTGGTAAAAAAAAATGCGACCTCTAGAGGTCTCACTGTTCGCCTCTAGAGGCGAACAGTGAGACATCCGGACATACGAAAGAATTTTGACCCAAGCTTAAACGGAGATTTTCGTTTGCTTCGCTCGTTCGTTCAATATATCAACTTTCTATGTCGTGTGTGTGTGTGTGTGTGTGTGTGTGTGTGTGTGTGTGTGTGTGTGTGTGTGTGTGTATTAAGCTTATGATATGAGTTAGTTCTTTGTGTGTAAGATTTGCCCTTAATATTAATTTATATATTACGTTAACAAGAAAAAGTATTTTAGACTCCAAACTGTCGATTAGATTTTCCGCATTAGAAAAAGGCGTATTTTTAGGTCAAAATCTTTACTTACAAAGAGGCATCCATTTCATTAAGTTTAAATGAAATCCCAAATACAGGGGCCTATCTAAACACGATCTAAAATGGATGTTTCCACAATATTGTGCGTCCTTTAAATAATATCATCCCACGTCAACCCAATGTTGAATAAGATTATCTAATAAACCTTTTGATATCACAATATCATATCACATATAACTTAGGTACTAGCTTTTGCTCGCTGCTTCGCGTATACTCGGTAATCTTCTTAAAGGATTAATACTAAACCTGTACAAAATCTACTAGCTAACACATGCTATTATAGACTCCCTAGCGGCGCACCATCAATAATCGCCCACCCATACAAACTTCCACTTAATTCTGTTTCTATTACAGTACCGGCCAATAATATATCACCTTTGCGTTTTATTCTATGAACGTGTATAGAGTAAAATTTAGGTTTGTTGAAACATCTCGTATTTTACTAGTTACTCGTACATATTTTATATAAAATATGTACGAGTAACTAGTAAAATACGAGATGTTTCAACAAACATACAATAAAACGCAAAGGTGATATATTATTGGCCGGTACTGTATTTGAACAACGACATATCCGTTACACAGGAAAAAACAGCTATTTTAAACAAGTCATTTTCTCCATACTAGTTGTCTTTAAATGACTGTACTAATTGACAAACTAGTTGACAGTGAATGCCCACCGGAGCTGCGCGAAGCGTGTTTTTGTCGGACGATCGAGCGAAGCGAATAAAGTTCTATGCTTCAGCTTGGGCCGAAAATCGTTCGTATGACCGGTGTCTGTCACGCTGTCCCGCTCTCACGCTGTCCAGCTGTTCTCCTCTACATGTGGCATTAATCAACCGATTCTAGTGAAATTTTGTGAGCGTTCGTTATTTACAAAGAATTTTTTGTCGATTCACTTTTTTTTTTACTAGGATCACAGATCCACTACAGTCCTCCGCGGCTATGAAGTCAATCCTGACAACTTGCGCAACTATGAAGTTTCTGAATAATGACAATGTCAACCATAGGAAAAAAAGACTTTTAACCCTAGAGGCATGTCTCAGGATTGACTTCATAGCCGCGGGGAACTATAGTATACATTATTTGACACCTAACTGACAAGCATGCGGTGTGTCAAATATATGAAGTCGCACTTTTCTTGATGGATATTCACCCCTAATACAGCGTGGAACGGAACGATGGACTTTCGCGCAAAAAGGGGATTATTAAGCGTTAGTACGTTAAGTATTTAGTTAACTATGTTAATATTTCTAACCTTTTTCAAGTAAGAGCTCATGACGCTTTTGTGCAAAAAGCTGCATATTACAACATAGTTTATCTGGAAAATTTTACTTACTTACGCTTAATAATCCCCCTCGTGCGGGAAAGTCCATCGTTCCGTTCCTCCCTGTATAAAATCATACTAGTTGGTTAAATGTCGACTTCCTTAATCTCATGATACCCAACCCCTTAATAGCTCAACCCTTTCACAATAAATTAATAAAGCAAAACACATGAAAACTAATATTTAACTCAACACAACTACTGCTAATTGTAATGAGCAATAAACCTCCACGCATGTCACAAAGTTCTGACTTGTGTTTAATACATTTCCAACTCTCATATTATAATCACAGGTCTATTTTTTGTGGAGCTTCCAATCCGAATCACAATTCAATTGGATTAAGGCGACGTGAGCTCAGAAAACAGATTTTTAGTAGAGTGCCGTCTAATCAATAGAAAGATTTGCTTTATTTGTTAATTTGCATATCTATGTATTGCAATGGATACGATACTACAGCAGCACTCCGAACTTAAGTCACAGAAAGGTCACATTATTGGAATTTCACATTATAAATACTAGGTACTTACCAAATACTAAGTACAAATACTCGAAAGTGAATTGATTGATTTGCGAACCTTACCTATCATTCTGACATGCCACGAAAATGCCCGCTGGAGTCCGACGTTTGGTCATCAGTAAGTAATAAGCTCACGTCAAAGTACTAAATGCCGCATACCGACCCCGCCCGCCAATTTAGGAAGTCGCCTACTGACCTACGTTAACTTAAGTAAAAGTCAGGGTAGTTGGCGGTACGGTAGTAGGTACTGGTTTTAAAATGAGCGTAGGTCTTAAACGAAGTGTAGATACCGCGTCGCCGAAGGCGCCGAAGGTTCATGGTCTTCCCTCCCTCACACTGAGCAAAGCGGGAGTGCGTGTTCGGAAGCGCGGATATAATGTATTTCAATTTAAATTTTTGTGCGTTTAAATAAATAAAAAAGTAATTAATTAGTTCCCTCAAACATGATATTGCCGATTTTTAGAACCAATTTTAATATGTTAAGTTTTTGTGCATAATTTGTTAGAAAAGCTTCAAGATTACTATTCGTATTTTTTTAACAATATTATAATGTATAAACAGATGAATTATATTGTTTCAAAAACTCTGTTTGCTTAACTTCGCTAAACCTACGACGCCTTAACTAATATGTTTACCGTGCTACCCGGAAACTAACATGCAAGAACGAACCGGAATCACATTAAACTGCGATTTTGATGCGAAAGGCATGAACCTAATACGGATCTCAGCCACCCTTCAAATCAGGGAAAGGTTTATCGAGTAAGCTAATATCCCTATTTCCCCACCTAGCTCGTTAATAAAATAAAAGGGATTTAGGGTACGGGACCCTCCGGATTCCTTTCGTAGGGGATTAGCACGCGCCCGTTGACATCTTATGTGAGTTAACTACAGTATTTCTAAAGACTTTAGCCGATTTTTAACCCCAAGGGAAATTCCCAATTTGTCTGACGAATGCAGTTTCGTTTGTTAATTGACTTCATTTGCAGGAATTCGCGGGTGACTGCTTTGACGCTGTTTTGACTTGTGAAATTGGAGTAAGTACTTGTGCACAGTGTGAATCTTCCTTACGCGACTAAATTTTAACGAACGTTAGCTTTAAAATACTTACGTTACCATGCATTTACATAAAGGAAGCGGCAATGTTTGTTAGAACTCACCCGAATTTGTTTACAATACAAAAAACTACTTCGAAGAGAAGGAATAAATATAAACTTGAGCTACCATTTTCAAAATTGACCATGTACAGAAATAGTCCTTACTACAGATGCATCACCATAGCGAACAAGTTACCTGAACAAATTATTCAAATAACCAGCAACAAATTATTTAAAAGCGGATTACATAAACTACTTATTGAGAACAGTTATTATTCCATTGATGATTATTTAAATGACAATACATTGTAAAACGACAATCAGTATGACTTTAATTATGACATCAATTTAATTACCTTTTAACTGACCTTCTATCTACATTATTATTTTAATTATCATTTTTAACCTGAAATAGCTTTAATTGAAATGTATTATTTATTATGAACAAACTTTGACAGCGTAATGTTTTAGAATTTTATCAATTTCCGTGTGTTTGAACCGCTCGGTTCTAAAGTCATTGTCGGCTCAAGATTATTTCAGCAGTAGTAAAACATACCGCGGAAACTTAAATAAAAAAAGACTCAGCACCGGTATTGGCTTACGTCTTCATCAAAACTGGACTCTGATATTGGTATCTTTTAATAGTATTTGCTGGCGACGACAATGACGAAAAAAAAACGCCTTAAAAACGCTGAATATTCGCCCGTGCATGAATAATTATTATACATTTTTGTTCATTTATTTAGCGGTGCCGAAAAGCCGTGACGCGCGAACTTTGTGCGGTTTTTTGGCCCCGACTGGCGCACTGAGAAACGGGTCGAGATTTTGTTTGAGTGTGCGACAGATACTATGGCGCACACATACAAGCCGCGCGCGGTGCGTTTGTATGAAGATAACATACTTTGCCCTCCTTGTCCTTTTACTATGCCTGCGCGGCGCTTCGCCCCCCGCATGACGCCCGCTCCCCCGTTATACCCGCGCGCCGCGCATGCGAGGACTGACTGGACTGAGTGAAGCGGCCGGACTATAAGTTATATGCTTTGGTTAGAATGGAAAAAATATATGAATATTTCCAAATGCTATATTCACAACTACATTGTCACTCCATTAACAAAGCCAACGGTGAAATAATACAGGAGTTTACACAACCATATAGGGGACTAATTACTAAATAGTGTTTGGGAACCTGCAAGGAAAGCGTTCTTCGACGTTCGCATAGTTAATGCTGACGCTTCGTTACATGGCAAAATACAGCACAAAGACACAGCCGAGAAAAGCATCTAAAATATGACCGAGCCACAGAAGACTTAAGAGCCTCATTTACTCCATTTCTAATCTCATGTGATGGAGCCTTAGGGACTGAATATATGAATTTCTTAAAAAAAAACAGCATCCAAATTATCATCCAAATGGGAAAAACCTTACATATAATTTTCTGGCTAAAAGTTAAAGTTCAAATATCACTCATACGAGCTGTCTACATGAGAGTGAGAGGCACCAGAAGACACATCAAAGCCTTCGATTGCGAAAACGGAGCAGGAATTCTAAACTAAGCAAGATTTTACAACCAACCTCCCCCTCCGCCCCATCTTTTCTTTTTGTCATTGCCGTCGTCACCCCTTGTTTGTACATTTTAAGAAAGAAAGAAAGAAAGAAAACATTTATTCGTGGACAAAACAATGGGTGTAAAAAACAAAACACAGAACGTAAAAATAGCAGGGTCCACGAAAAGGCCCCGACTCAGCATGGTGCTAACCTAGAAGGCCAGCGCTGGTCTTCCGTCGGAACCTTTACATGAGTTACCTCCTGGAAGGCAATACAAAACAAATACCTACGCTAAACATAATATATCTTAAAACTATTCCAAACCCGACGCCAGAGTGGAACGGCAAATTGCATCGTGTGAACGCGTCGCCAAACTGTGTGTCAGTGTCACTGTCAACTTGACAGACCGAACGCAACTTTTATTTCAGATAGTGAATATATGGTTATGGTATTCTTTATGATTAAAAAAAATATATATATACAGGAGTTTTTATATCAAATAGTTATGTTCCGGCAAATAATGTTGATGCTATAATTACTATAATTATGCTTCACTGAACATACTCGTAATTATCATATATCTGAATCGTTCAACCACACCTCATTAAATTTTGCATACAATTTCGACTTGTTTTGGTCACTACAGGTCATTCATACAGTAGTATTCAAATTTTAATCTGAAGCCGTCACGTTTATGGTTTTAAACTATATATAATTTCAAAATCAGTCATTGAAAGCATGTAACAATATCTAATTAGGTAATATGCTATATTTAAAATCGTGTGACATGGTCGTCAAATGTGTCGAGCGGTATTCGAGGTCATCTGGAAAAAACGCTTCTTTTTACCAAAAATAAGATTATCTTTCACTTAAATATTGAATTGCATCGTATATACTGCTTGAATACCTACAAGAAGTAACTACCGATGAATACATCGTTGCTCGATAAATTTGGCCATATAGAAATATGTTGCTATTTTAAATTGCAACATAGGAACTGTAGACGTACATAGTAATATTATTTAAAGCGTTTTGTATATTTTATTAAAGTTAATGAATTGGTCGCATGAGTTCAACTATAAACGTAATATAATCGTTAAAAAATCAAATGAGTAGGTAGGTAAATTTTTTGCGAAGTTAAACTGAAAATTTTAAGTATCTCCTCATAAGATACATGCAGACATCGTAGCGCATTAGAAATATGATCACTTCGGTACTTTTAGTTACGGAACCCCAAAAAAGAATAACTGCCCTGCTCTTCTATTAAGCATGTCTTTCAAAGATTTGAATATCGGTTCCAAAGAATATCAATTTATAATCAAAAGTCAATCAATCTAGTTTAACCAATCACAGCTGCCCGCTCTTCAGAAAGTTTAGTTTATCTACCCTGAAACAGATCACTAATTAGTTTTCTCTCTTAATTTATTAGTTTATTGGAATAATCAGATTTTAGTTTTATTCAATTAGCGTTTAATAATCTAAGAGATCAATTTGGCACTGTAGGTTGTATTATTATGTAAGTATGTATTTCCCGCTCACAGGACAATGATGTCCCGGACCTTTGGGAGGCGTGCGTGGGGCTAGGTACAAACAAAGTACCAACTGAGCCAACACGTAGAGACCCTTTTGACAATTTAATGAAATGCAAGGAGTACACCGAGCGGATGCTGTCCCTGCCCGTGTCATGAGACGCACACAGTGACAGCACCCGCTGGGATGTATAGGGACTATTGCTGGTTCATCATCATCATCATCATAACAGCCGAAAGACGTCCACTGCTGGACATAGGCCTCCCCCAAAGAGTGCCAACATGACCGGTCCTGCGCCACCCGCATCCAGCGGACTCCCGCGACCTTTACCAGGCCTTTATTGCTGGTTGATGGAATATAAAGAAAACGGGTTATTGGCTGAAACATCGGACGCCTGCTTAATAAACTGTCTCGTTTTTTATCTCTGGCAGACGGTGACTCGCCAACTGCTAGATATTATTATTATTTATTTATTTAATAAACAGAGTATATAAACTTAATAATTAACTGGTTCTCACAAAACTTTCAGTACAGTTTGTCTGTGTTTCTGTGTTAGTTTCTTTGTTTGTATAGATCGATTGATTACACAGACATATTTTTAAATTTGACTACTATATCTATAGGCGAACGGTTGCGTTGCGGTTGCGACGCGTAAATCGATTCCTACGGTACTTACGTGGTACGAGAGGGGTGACATAACCAGCAAAACCGCAACAAGACTGAGCTCTCATCATCATAACAGCCGAAAGACATAGGCATCCCCCAAAGAGTGCCAAAATGACAGTAAAGTTGTGTTCTGCATTTGGAGGGTATATGCCATAATCGCCACATTTGGCATGCGGGTTGGCGATCGCAGTATTTCCACCGCTCTCCAGAGGGGTAATCACGTAACGTTCCGAACGCGCGTCAGGACAATTTAACTGTAATTTTTAACCGACTTCAAAAAAGGAGGAGGTTCTCAATTCGCCTGTATTTTTTTTTATTATGTGTGTATGGTACGCGATATCTCGGTAATTTATGAACCGATTTGAATTTTTTTTTCTTTGTTTGAAAGCATATACTTCCAGATTGGTCCCGTTGTCACCAAAGTGGAAGTATCCTGGAGAAATCGAGGGAACTCTTCAAATTTTATAGGCAAACTTGAAGCAGTTTGGCTACTGATTTAAAATTTGGTTAAAGCTTTGTTTTGAAAGTACAATTATTCCACATGAAAAGTGACATTTAGATCTACCTGACGCGCTTTCAATGGGTTACGTGATCGACCTGCAGGGATGCTGCTGCCCATGTGTTCTAACGACTGAGCTCTAACGTCACACAAACACGCTCGTCCCGCAGCGCGCAGGTACCACTTATACGCAATATTATGACCAAAGGTTGTAGTAGCAACTCTTAAACAACAAAAGATAAACCCGTCGTGTTTAGGCTCATTGGAACCCTCTAAATGAGTAGTTGATGACTGTGTGCAAAAAGCTTGCACAGTCAAGTGCAAAAATATGTCACGATTTAATCCTCTCATAAATCTGACGACCGCTTTAGCCTAGTTGGTAGTGACCCTGCCTACGAAGCAAGCGGTCCTGGGTTTGAATCCCGGTAAGGGCAATATTACGAATATTTACTCCTGAGTCATGGATGTTTTCTGTGTATTTAAGTATTTATTTATCTATACAAGTTTGTTTATCTTCGTCTAGTACCCATAGTACAAACTTTGCGTAGTTTGGGAAAAGGTCGATTTGTGTAAGATTGTCCGCAAATATTTATTTATTTATTAAATATGTACCGAAACCTTAATCCCACATAAGGACTTTGGGACATATTTATGAATAAGTTCTATGCACCCATATTTTTACACTTGACTTTATAAATAATTCAATTACATTTGACTTGTAAAATTTCATTATTGTTATCCTATTTTATAAGTGCATGATTAAATTAAGAGAAAAGTGTTATGTATCATGACTTGCTAGATGTAACGTAATTTTGTTACTTGGCCAAATAAAGAAACTTGAAACCGTACCATTATCTATAAAAACGGCAAAAAAATCACGTTTGTTGTATGGTAGCCTCCTGTAGGCTAGTTGGTGTTGGTAGTGACCCTGCCTACAAAGCTGGAGGTCACGGGTTCGAGTCCTGGTAAGGGCATTTATGTGTGTGATGAGCACAAATATTTGTTTCTGAGTCATGGATGTTTTTTATGTATTTAAGTATTTATTTATCTACATATATAAGTATGTTTATCGTCGCCTAGTACCCATAGTACGACAAGGTCGATTTGTGTAAGATTGTCCGCAAATATTTATTTATTAAATCCCCTGACATAAGGACGTTGGGACAAATTTATGAGTAAGTTGTATAGGCACCCATATATTTACTTGACTTTATAAAAAACACTTGTGACAGAAACCTATTAAATAGTATTGTTATTAATCATCATCCAAATAAAACATTTTGAAATTGCACACAAATGCTGTTGCAAATCATTTTTATTTTAAGCTCTTTCTTAAATTTTACATTCAATAGTTTCATCTTCATACTAAACCTGATAAGTCTGTAAATAATAGCTCTTCAATAAAAGCAAACTTTCCATATTAAGCAAACATAACTAATCTTGCGCACCGTAGTTTGCAAACTTTAGACAAAGGGTTGAAGAAAATTGTGGACTTGGGACGTCACAAGCCATTATATTCCAATTTGAAAACAAAGCCGAAGTCTGTGAACTAAACATTAGTAATATATTAAGATTTCTAAGGTTAAACAAAACTAAACTATTTGAAGGCGGTTTCATTAATAGAAGATCCAAAGGCACTAAAATTGCTTATGCCATAATACTAAATTAAGACTATGGTGACCTGGTTGATTGGAAAACGCAACCCCGTGATAATTGAACCTCATCATTTTACCAATTGAAAGAGTTTTGGGCTTTGAAACAGTTTAGTTTTTAAGACGAAATAAAAACCCAAGTTCCTTGTAAATTAATCTATCAAGGAACTTGTCATGTATGTAGATGTTTTGTTTGATGTTTGTCCGCAAAATATATGTTTTGATATGAGAGTGTAGATTAAAATGTATTCATAATTACCGAATGAACAGATAGGGTTTTTGTCCAGTAAGTCTTCGAAAAGATCCGATTCAGAGAACAACGTGATTTCATGGCTGCTCTTGGACATCCCTTGGGAACCTTCTCGGCGATCCCGGCGACATACATAATAGAACTATTCACCGAAAAGTTGTGTCCTTCCAGAAGTACACACTTTTCCGGTCTATCATCTAGTTTTACCTTCCTGGTTAAGACCAACATATGCTCTCTTACCTCCAGACCAGCTAGTGTAGTCAGGTTGATAAAATCACAAGCCACCTACTGTTTGCCTAAGGGGTGATTAATCCACTTGCAAAATAAGCCCACGCCATCTGGCCTTTTATCAATTCGTAGTTTTATACTACTACTACTACTTTATCAAATTAAGGTATTATTAAAAACCGTTGGTTGATCTTTTTCGACTTTCTTAGGGAGAAAATATTTATATTTACACGTTGATGTCGATTAGCTCTCTTATCTTACAGCCACGATAACAAAATTGCTCGGACCCTCCCCGTGAGTAGCGGCCTACTAGAGGTGAAACCGATTGCTTCACACCGAAGGTGATCAAATTGCCAATGCCACTCATGCTATCAGATGAGAGGCCCCTTTTGGGGCCACCGATAACCATAATGTGCAGCTACAAGATGTATTCCGAAGAGGTTTTAGTAGCGTAGACAACATACATACGCTCCTTCAGGTTATACAGAAGACTGAGAAGTATAATCTGCCTCTGTGCTTAGCGTTCGTGGACTACGAGAAAGTCTTCGATTCGATCGAAATCTGGGATGTTGAAGAAGACTGCCGCTATATCCAAGTACTGAAGTGGTTGTACGAGAACGCCACTATGTTAGTCCGACTCCAGGAACGGAGCGCGAAGCCTATTCCGCTGCAGCGGGGTGTCAGGCAAGGGGATGTTATTTCTCCAAAACTGTTCAACGCTTCACTAGAAGACGTTTTCAAAACTCTGGACTGGAGAAGGCTAGGCATCAACATCAACGGCGAGTACATCACTCACCTTTGGTTTGCTGATGATATAGTAGTCTTGTCTGAGCCCGTGGAGGACTTGAGTACTATGCTCGATGACCTCAGTAAAGCCTCCGAGCGAGTTAGTGTAAGGCAGCATTCGGGAAGCTACGGCATTTCTTTTCGTCCAATATTCCGCAGTGTCTCTAGACGAGAGTCTTTGACCAGTGTGTGTTGCCAGCGATGACGTAGGGCACGGAAACGTGGTCGCTTACTATGGGCGTCATAAAAATGCTCAAAGTCACCCAAAGGGCAATGGAGAGGGCTATGCTGGGAGAGTCTTTGCGCGATTGCATCAGAAATGAGGCTATCCACAGCAGAACCAAGGTAACCGATATAGCCCTCCGAATCGCTAAACTAAAGTGGCAGTGGGCGGGGCACATTGTACGTAGAACAGATGGCCGTTGGGACGGAAAGGTTCTCGAGAGGCGACCAGCAGTGTGGGTAGGCCCTCCACAAGGTGGACTGATGACCTGGTAAAGGTCGCGGGAGTCCGCTGGATGCGGGTGGCATAGGACCGGTCATTGTGGCACTCTTTGGGGGAGGTCTATGTCAAGCAATGGACATCATTCTGCTGATATGATGATGATGGTGATGAAGGTGTAATACATTATTCCAGTCAAGCGCGAGACTGTCGCGTTTCGTGAGTTCCGTTCCATCACACAATAACTGAACACAAAAAACTATTAATGGCCGCTAAAGTTCGCTGATAACTGAACATCTACCAAATACTACACATGAATAAACCTACAGAAAATAAAAAAATATCCGGCGTCAATTTATCCAAAGGTTAAATCATTATACTTACCTACATTATTATGGTTGCATCAACCACGCTTGACAGAGCGAGCGGTTGACGTTAAATATGGCGTCGGCACCCTGTCATCCCGAAACGTCTAACTTCCTTTACAATAACATTTTGAGGACGTAATGTGCTTTTACCGACGGCTTGTATCAACCAACGCTTAGTAGTTGGTTTTGTGGTTGAAATAGTACATTACTTACTTAAGGCGGTAAAACAAAGAATGTCTCAGATCACAGGTATTTGATAAATATGCGATCTGAGGCTTTCTTTATGCCGTAATTGCTGTTTAATGGCCAGGCATGACAAAAATATATTTTCATTAAACGCACTCGGTCGTCACTAAATCTGGACCAACCTAATTTGTCCCGATATTTCAAAGAGTATTTATTAAAGACATCAAATAACATCATTATTGAACAAGATATTTATCGTTAGGTAAGATTACTTATTAATTAATGTCTACTAAATATTATTTACCTTCCAATGCCTTACAAAATAAATACGCCTTTCATATCATATGATGGCTGACTACATTATTTCCAGAATACAGCAGCCATGTAACAAATTTAACTTTAGATATCAAGTATCAAATTGAAACCACAAAATTTAACTTGATGATTTGATTGATGATGGTTGATCCACAAACTTATTTCCGCGAGGATAATTTGTTTTCTTTATCTTGTTTATAACTTCGACGTTGGAGAGCATTAATTTCATGAATTATGTGTTATACATCTACATTAATATTATAAAGAGGAAAAGTCTGTGAGGTTGTAGTTTTATAGGTTTGCATGTAGGTGGTAACCTCCGGAACTTTTCGTCCGATTTAAAAAATATTCACTAGTATATAGAGTATTCCTTTAGGACAGACATCTAGAGGCTATATTTTATCCCGAAGTTCCACCTGGGTTCTCGTTAATATAATATAATAGCTAGTATAATATAATAACCATGTAAATTCAGTTTAATAAAGTGGGAAAAAACTTTTGTATTAAAGACAAAAAAAAAACATTGTTTCATCTTAAAGTATAGTCGGTCATCGTCTGAATTGGTAGGTACCTCTTTTGAAGCATTAAGATATGCTTGTGTTAAGAGATCCCGCTCTTCCACATGTTTAACTGTAATTTTAGGTGTACCGGTATTTTAAAGTCATACTTAATACCGCAATGGTTTACTTCGGTTGTGTCTGAAGAAATAAAAAATAAGCATAGAATTTGTAAAAAAAATCAAGGCAGCTGATACTGATTATTCACAGGCTTAAAATTTAATGAGGTTGATGTTTAACATTTTCGTACACGGAGGGAATAAGTCAAAAAGTCATGATGTAAACATAGACATTTATAATTGGATTTATTATAAGAGGTCCAAATTATTTCTTGATTGATAAGCGGGACCATTTCGACGCAATCCTCCATTGAATCTCTTAACAATACATTAATATTACAACATATTAATTTTGTACAGAATTGAAATTTCCAGATTAAAATTATTTGTATGTTAAGTCGAAAGTGCCAAGGTACATTCAAAGTTGCGAAAACTTTACAATACTCATGAACATTCTGTACTTTTACCTTAATTAAATTATCTTCGTAATGTTTCTAAATAAATTACAGCCCCAGTGATATTTTGATTAAGGTACATATTAAGTTAATTCTAAAGTTTGTTTTAATTATCCTAGTTATATATTTTTATATAAAAAATTCATCGCACAAATACCGAGGCTTTCAAGTAAACAAGGGGAATTAAAATCAGGTTGGGTATTTCTTCACAAAACCAATGAGTTCAACTAACGAACATCGATATTTCAATAAAAAAAAACTTTTAAAAACTTACCTTATACGTAACAGCGAACAGCCATAACCTTAAACACCACTCACAGAACAACACATCGTGACGCGAGAAACGCGGGGCGCGACAGACCCCCACCGCGGCTATTGTGAGACTGAACATTCGTCTATTTAGCCTGTATCGTATCGACGCTTCCTGTGTCAACGCCATCTGTGGCATAAAACTTTTGTTGCCATTTTCGAAAATGGAATTGTTCATGCTTCCTTTTGAAATCGTTGAAGTTTTGCAGAACTGACTGTCATTTTGAAAATGGAACTGTTTCAACTACAGTAATAAATAGAGGTAACAGCGTTGTGTTGAGTTCTTGAATTGGGATATTAATTATTGGAAGTCTTTATAATAGCTTTTGTATAGTAGGTATGTGGTAATGTAACGTAAAAGATTAAGACTAACAATCTAGACAGGCTTAAGTAATAGGTGAAGTGAGGGAAGAAATGACAAAACTTAGTGTCATGTGTGTTAACACGTAAAAGTAAAAACAGTCGGCAAGCCCTTTTATTTAAGTAAATAGCGTGTTATTAAATACTAGGTATATATTCAGTTTATAGATTGGTATTTCGATATCGCTGTATAAAATATCTGAATTACCTATAACTTACTCATATTTTGGTGGATTTGCCAGCGTTTTAGCAAAACCCACATTACTTAAACTAAGTACCCATTTTATGGTATTTGATGGTATTTTTTAACCGACTTCAAAAAAGGAGCCCTACGTCCACTGAGCAAAAACCCATAGATGTAGGTTTTGCTCAGTGAACGTGGCGCAAGCAACAACTCCTGCCAGCATCTCCTGATGATGCCTCGTAGAGAGGCGAAACACGTGTCGAGTTTTTATTCATTATTGGTGGTGGTTTGCTGTAATTATTTGCATATTTATACGCAAATAGTTGCATTTCAACTCCGCTGATCGCCCAGCACGTTTTTTAGCGGAATAGCAAAGGAATATTGTTCTCGTAATTTATCATGGACTTCGGCAAAGTAACGCCTGATTCAATAAATTATTTAAAAAATCAGCTATTATAAATTATTTCCAAATTTGACATATTTTCCATACAAGTTGTCAGTTCATTGCCTGGACTTTAATATACGGTAAGATAGAACTATATAATATAACGAGATAACGATGCGAACGGATTTCTCCGTTTCAACTTGGCCGATGTCTGTTCTTCTCCCCTACAGTTCGCATTTCTCAACTGATCGCCGAGAAATTTTGTGAGCTCAATCATTTTAACAGTATTTTATTGTCGATTCAGTTTTCAATCATCGTCATATCAGCCGAAAGACATCCACTGCTGGACATAGGCCTCCCCCAAAGATTTCCAAAATGACCGGTCCTGCGCCACCCGCATCCAGCGGACTCCCGCGACCTTTACCTGGGGGGTAATCACGTAACGTTCCGAACGCGCGTCGGTTCAATTTAACTGTCAAGTTTCCATATAAAAAGTGACATTTAGACCTACCAGACGTTCGTACAATGCGTTACGTGATCGACCTACAAGTCATCAGTCTACCTTGTCAGTTTTCAATATATATAAATTGATAAATGGACAGGCTCGCTGCTAGTAGTCTTAAGTTTGATACTTTGAGTTTGTCTCGAATAAATTATTTCATTTTCATTACTCGTGAGTTTTTCAGCTCACAGAGTATCTAATATGAAATGAAAAACACTTCGGTAACCTTTTTATCGTTAGGTCCCCTGTTAATCTACGTCACAAACGAACGGTGTTCTAAGTTTGACATGGTTAAACATGGTTTATCTGTGGCATCGCAGCACGGTAGTTTTTAGTGCGGATTTCGATAAAAAAATCGGAAGTTTTGTCTGTCGAAATGGTTCTAAGCTGTGTTTGTTGTGTGTTTTATATCACTTATTAAATAGTAGCTGCAATTCACACATTTTTCTATCTATGTTCTCCACGAGCCAGTGGTCTTTTTTTTCTACAAGCTTTATATTAACTTGCACTGTTCGTATGTATGTAAATATGTAAGTATGTAAGTTGTCCGTCAAAATTTGCAATCCATTTTTATTATATTATTATAGTATTAAATACTACGGACTATGGACTATTGCGATTACATTAGTATCGTCTTAGCCCCTTCGGAAGGCACAGAGCCGGCGTATTTAAAGTAAAGTCTGATACAAGCACTGATATATCTTGTAGAAAGCGATCGGATGAATACTAAAATAGCGTTTCAATATTCAGGGCTGACGACGTGAAATGACGTTGCCACTGACTGAGCAAAACGTGCCTTGCCTTGTGTAATGAATAACTTAGGTACCGTAAACTCAGGTTATTACGATCCTAATTCTCACTGTTGTGGCTCAACATGCTTAATAGTGCATGTTTTATGATACTTTTACATTATATAACATAGTTTACTTTACAATTTTCAAATAAAGCGGATATCAAGAATTTGAACAGATGGAACAGCATGTTTAAGATAAAATATTTTTATTTGTAGAAAAGTTAACTCGTAAAACGATTAAACGAATAACATTACACGTAACAATTTGGGTATTTTCCTGGGTAAAAAAAATAAAATTATATTTCGTCCACAACTTAGATTAACAAAAAATTTAGGAACCGTTTCTTTATTCTGTCAATCAAACAAAAAGATATGAAGATATAGCCCGTTAAAGATCTGCGTGAAGTCACATTATGTTTAAGAGTGTACCATAAAGTGACGTCAACGTAATGCTTTATTCAAGAATCTTACAAATTTTCCATCTGGAAATAATTATGTAGATTCATTATGGTTTTGTACGATCCTAAATATTGTACCTAGAGCAAAAATAAATTAACCTAAATAAAGATTAAAACATTTAATAATATTTTTATTACTTTTCAGGAGCTAATAAATAAGTTTGTTTTTTGATGTCTGGTAGTTTGCTAGATTTTGTCTATGACTGGACTACGTGTTTATTACATCATGGAAACGTTTTGGTTTCCCCGCTCGCTTCGACGCACGCTCAGCTTACGTGCTAGAAAGAGCACACGAGACTCGTTAAAATGCGAATACCACGCAAAAATTACCATTTACCAAACAAAACAAACCAGAATTCTAAATAGGTGCTTTTTACGGCCTATTTTTTGTAGTGACGTAAAAAAACCTTCAATGAGCTTAAAGGCTTCAGAATTGAGGAAAATGCTCCCCTTGTATGCCCCATTAATTAATTCCTCGGTCGATCCTGATAAATAAGGGTATTTGAAAACTTCTCAGATATTTTTTTTGACTTGTTACCCTTTTATTGGTATCAAAGGAAATACGATACGGGCATCACTTAAAAATATTTAACGACTTTGGCGTAGGGTTTCTCTGATAAAGGGTTGATTACAGCAAGAACTGGAATCGGGAGTACCTACATTTCACAAGTTGGGTCATCATTCTCCAACGTTTTTCCTGGTTGTGGAAGGACTAACAAACATGGAACGCTAAGACACAATTTGACAGATAAAAATATCGTTTAAAAAAACGCGCTCCAATCGGGTCATCCGTTTGGGAGCTACGAAGCTACATACAGACACACAAATACACATCTTCGTATGTACCTACCTATGTTAAGCCGGGGTCCCACGGCCTGATTTCTCACAGGTCAGAGCGCGCCAGGCCAGACCGACAGGCCGTGGGAACCATCGCATCCGATGAGGCCTGCGGTGGCCTGTCGTCGCCCGTCCTATCCATCGGGAGTCGGTAAGTTCAATGGCGCGGCGCGGCGCGCCTGCGCCTCACAGGTCAGATCACGCCAGGCCCGGAAGTGACGGTTCCCATGGCATGTTGATCTGGCTTGGCACGATCTAACCTGTGAGAAATCAGGCCGTGGGACCCCGGCTTAAGCATAGGCATAGGCATCCACAGGTGTGGTACGATCCTGTAATAACAAGGGCCGTGGGAGGACTATCACCGCTTGTTTTCGTCGGAGGTTAAAAATAGATCTCTGGCAGACCCTTGGCTCCACAGAAAGTAAGTTACTGCCATTAAAGTACCAATTATAACTTGGCAAAAGTCTGAGGAACAAATAATACATTTGTAACTCGCAGACAGCAATAATCAAAGTCCTTAAGCTCTCTGTCAGATACCTCGTTATATCGTATAATACTATTACGTCTTATTGGAAAAACGTACAAGCTCCTCTGATTATAAGTTGTTGTAACATTTACCTGGTTACGAGCGAGTGCGGTCTTCATCCTTTTAAGGGACGCAAATGCGCGTGCCATGCCTCAATCGTGATACTGTGCCATGTTTGAGGATTCTCACATTACGGGACATCTAGCAGGCTTTTAATTCTGTCTCTGTAACAGCAAAGGACGTCTGTACGCTGCTAATGTTAACGTGCGTTTTGGCACACTCTTTTTACCTGTTTTTCTGTGGTTTTAGCAGTATTTTAAATACTGTTTTAGTGCTAATATTAACATTTCCTGAAATAAAATATTATTTGTTCATGTTTGACAATCTGTCATAACAACCATATTATGTCAAATTATGTTAACCGCATCACCATGCAGTCTAGGTTGAATACTTTTAGTCTAAGGTTGTATTCACTTTTCGTTATTATGCGATCCTGGTACCTTGTGAATTTTTGAATTGTAAATTTAGAACTAGAAATTCTAGAATTCTTGGTCTGGTATATAAGCCCATACAACTGGCGGAACGATCAGTTTTACGTCGACTTCTAAACCAGGAAGACTTCTAAATTGACCTGTGCGGGGTCACAGTTGGCCCCGCACTTCAAGAAGGTCTCTCCTCTGAATTTTGGCTGCGCGCTGATCACGTCAGTTTACCTGAACACGCCCTTGGTTGTGCGCCTTACCTGAACGCGTCCTTGGTTGCGCGCCCTACCTACACGCGCCCTTGGATTGCGCGCCCTACCTGCCCGCGCCTTTGGCTGCGCGCCCTGTCTGCACGCGCCCTTGGATTGCGCGCCCTACCTACCCGCGCCATTGGCTGCGCGCCCTGTCTGCACGCGCCCTTGGATTGCGCACCCTATCTGTACGCGCCTTGGATTGCGCGCCCTATCTGCACCCGACCTACCTCACTTTTTTTACCTCTCTTTTACGCCACAACCTCTAAATCCTGTACGGTGTGCCATTGTAACCCCACTTCTGTCAAAAATAAAAATATAACCCCGACCTAAATTTTCTCTTTCCTTTTTAGTTAGTTCTTCTGTAGCTGTTCCGTGGGCTATCAATATCTTGGTAGTCCACGTAATGTGACATAGTCGTATTAACGAAAGCAAGTAATTTCTTATGTAGTGGTATCATGGTACATTAAATAATATGTAGGTATTGTTTATTTATTTCCATACATTCTAGCTGACTCCTCACTTAGGCATTGTACAATGTAGCTATGGCCTTCATATTTGTTGATGACCGGTTAAGCCTACAGTCCCCCGCGGCTATGAAGTCAATCCACACAATGCCATGTGCGCAACTATGAAGTTTCTGAATAATGACAATGTCAACCATAGGAAAAAATTACATATTCAACCCTAGAGGCATGTCTCAGGATTGACTTCATAGCCGCGGGGGACTATAGTGGGTGACTCTACCTACGGAGGTCTTGGGTTCGAATCCCGGTAACGGCAAATACTTGTGCGATGAGCATGAATATTTAGTTCTTGAGTCAAGACTCAATAAACGGGGAAAAATTCTGGATAGGCCGGAAGTACTTGACAGACGGTGTCAAAACGGCCACTGGAACTTTTGGAAGGACGTGGCAGATTTATTTATTCAGAAAGACATTATTGTTTGACCACGTACCGGAAGGCGCGGCGTTAGTAGGTCCCACTAAGTGGACTGATGACCTGAGGGGTAATCACGTAACGGTCCGAACGCGCGTCAGTACAATTTAACTGTCGATTTTCCATATAAAAAGTTACATTTAGACGTACCTGCTGGTAAAGGTCGCGGGAGTCCGCTGAATGCGGGTGGCGCAGGAGCGGTCACTTTGGATTTCTTTGGGGGAGGCCGTTGTCCAGCAGTGGACGTCTTTCGGCTGATATGATGATGATGATGATGAAATTTGAACTTTGTTGTCAAACAGTTGAACATAATTTTCAATACATCACTCTCGTCTGAGACACAGTTTAAAAAGGTAACATGTGCTTGCAACGCGTAAATGATTTGATTTGAGAACTGATCTACCTTTTCATTCCGCGAATGTACATATTTGTATTGTTTACTATCTAGGATTAAATGGCTAAATGATGCCACGTGTGTCGGAAATATACCATTAAAATTTTGTCTTAAAACTTCCGGCCAATTTTAGGTGCGATAATCTTCTGATCCTCGCTCAGCACAACTTTTTGACTGTGAGCCATGCATTTTATCGTGATGTCATAAGTATTACGTAGGCATTTTCAAAGCGGGCTCACAGACTAATTTATCAGTGCATCCCACTTTCATAAGTAAACATATGTTCATGCTCTCCCGTGCAATCTACGTCAGTTGCTTTACCACTCCAAAATAAACATATCAAAATACGCTCACAAGTTTAAAGCGAAATTAAACGACGTCCAACTAATATACTTCTAAATTCCGCTTGCGACTCAATAAGGAAGACCCAGGAAGTTATAATGGGGCCCATCAAGCGATGTCAACTCGTAAAAAATAACTCCCGTCAGCTTTGAAAGTTTCATGCGAAATATGTTCAAAAAATGAGCATTAATCTGACTGATGTGAATGGGGATCGGATAAACGATTTATTTTTTCGCTTAGGAGATTTTGGAGAGTTTGTGGAATTTGACGTGAGGATTTTCCTTTTTTTTCTATGAACTAAGGGCTATTGGAAAATTATGTCAGATTTCAAAGGCCTTATAAACTGCCAGAACAAGGAAGTATTTTTTTTTTCTCAGGTTTTACTCGCGATGATATTATTAACAGTCGAAAAACTGGGTAGTGTGACCAAATTGTATCGTGTCACTTTTTTCTGTTTAGTCAAAAATAAAATCAATCAAAATTTATGAAAATCTTTGACAACAATTAGGAAAAAGAAACAATGTATGTACATTACTACAGCTTTTAAATATTCCAACTAACTTCCGCATAGGTTGACGTCTATATATTTTTACAAACAAGGCCGTGAATTGTACTTCAAAAGCTTCTGACGAGCTAAAGTTAGTATCCCACAAGCTTTCATCAAGGTTTTGTTCGTATCGGTCACCAAATTAACATTAAGGGTATTTAGGGCAGCCTCTTCATATCCTTAAGTGTCCTTAGGCAGGGTAATACCCATTTAAAGACCTTGCCCTTTGCCAACTAAACTACTTCGGAAAACAATTTCAAGCCATTAAAGACAAACTATAGCCATTAAGATTTTTTAAGACGGATTTCCTTTTTGTTTTAAATTAAAACACAGTTTTATCAGCTTTATTGGAACGTGGTGAATTTACTGGTAGGCTTGGAGTGGGTTCCATGAAACCGTCTGTAATTGTTAGCTACCGCGTCATAGTCTTTTGTTCCGAAAACAATACAGGTATTGTGTTTGAAATACAACCTTAGATTAAAATTTGTTACAAACTTAAAAAAGTAATGATATGAATACTTATATTTAAATAAAAAGCAAAACCGTACCTAACCCAAAAAAGAAAGAAAAATAAGCTTAGCCTAAATAAAAGCAGCCTCTTAATACAACAAAAAAATCTCTATGAAAAACTGAATTATCCTTAATGATTTTTAGTTCAGTAGGCAACCTGTTATACAGTTTTATGGCTTGATGACCAGCGGAATGCTCAATGACAAAGTCTAGGAAGAAACTTAGATTTCCAGTGTTTGGTGCGCTTAAGTGCTTACTTCATATCGCTCTTCACTGGACTCATTCTTGAGAAGCTTTGTGAGCACCACCAAGACATACAAATTGGGTATCGTGAGAATTCCTAGTTCTTTAAAATTATGTCTACATGAAACCCATGGGGGTATGCGTGACATGCCCTTTGGTGTTTGTTAAAATCTGAATGGGAAGTTTGACAAGTTTCTCTGTAATGGCAGCTGCCGGCGCCATATTTACCGCTGATCGGTCTGTAATCGTAAGTCCCAATTCTCGACACCTTAATGCCTAATAGTTGACACCCATTGTGAACCTCTATTGTTTTGACATAAGATTGAAAGTATCATGTATTAGGCCAGTGTCAGGCACTGGGACGTTTACCTTAACACATTCTAAGCCGGAAACCCGATATCGAGTCCCTACGCCGTAGTTGATTTCCGCTACATACGAGGAAAACCACGGAATCGGCTACGAGCTTAGCGCGTGCGTACATCAGAGTATTTTATATGATGTTACGATATTATATTTTATATTATTTATTTTATTAACACGATTACACAAAATATCTAGTAAGTATAGTTTCCCATTTATTGATACATTATACCTACTCGTATACCAAACATCTTGTTTATTTTCTGTGATATTTTCTCGAACACAGACACCGGAATGTAAATCAATAATAGAATTGTCGTTGAATACATGTAAATTAATATTTACTCGACAGAGACAACCCGACAGATGTTCATATTCATTTATTTGGTATTCATCATACACTGTCAATTGGGTACATTACACGTAAATTAAAATTAAAACCGCAAATACTGGGTTACAAATGTCCCATGAATAAAATTTAAAAACATGTTACATATTGTCATTCAATAAGAATAGCTTACAATTGCAATGTTAAGGTGTTAGTTAATTGTAGATTGAATATGTCCACAATTAAAATAATATGATACCATTAAAATGTATTATCAATGTCATTTCTAATTAAATGTCAGCTCGATATATTTATTCATCTAGGCACTCCTTCACAGAGTAGTAAGCCTTGGCTGCGCAATATATTTTAAGTTTATGTGTAAAGTTACTTACAGTGTGTAAAGTTCTGATTGGCTCTGGTATTTAAAGTGCATCAAATGATAATGATAATGAAAGTGCATCAAAAAGGGCGTGATAAAAAAAACCGTCGTATCCCAAAAACATAAATTGGTCCATTATCTGCAGGGTTATTTCATAATCCACTTTACGATGTTTTAACTAACACAAAAAATTAAGAAAAAACACGTTTTCTACGTTCTCAGGCACGGTAGACGTCAGTCTAATTCACCTTCAATTTAAGTTTCTAAATTTAATAGAGAGAGATCCTGGTAATCGCTGCCTCGAAACTTTATTAAATGGTTCACTTTTGTATACAACGATCTAACTTGCGGCAATACCTTTGGTGAAATCAATATTCCTGGCCATCTTAGGAATATAACCAACCGTAGTGAAAACGGGAACATTTTAAACTCGATTTTTCAAACAAATTGATCTGATTTCGCTGTATTGTTGATTGATACTTTAAATTGATTGATGAAACTTCGTTTTTAAACTCCTAATATGTGTATTTATTTACAAAAATTACAAAAATCACACATACAATATAACACAAAATAACAAAAATCACACAAACAACATAAAGAAAAAACACACACACAAACAAAACGTACACTTATGAGATAACTGCTAAAGAATGAATAAGCTCCTAATTATAAAATAGTTGACGGAGTTCACATTGGAGGTGACAAAGAGATTGATAATATGTTTTTTTTACGGTAGCACTGTTACTTGAAAGAGGATGGTTATATTATGTTTCTGTATTATGTAACCTAAACGTTGTATGTTTTTCTACTATATGGTTAAAAATAATTTACTGTAACTATGTAATTTTCGATAGTCAAGATTAGACGGAGACACTTGGCTACAATATTAGGTACCATATATCAAACAAGCCTGGGGCAACTCATATAAAACTTAATTAAAAAGCAGCGTCCTTTAAACGTTTTTTCCCCTAGTTTATAAAAGATTTCTGCAGAACCGTTTCTAGTTCATTAAAGTGACTTTTTCCTTCACTGTTTTATAACAATAAAACCTTTCAACTCAGTTAGTTACTGGATAGGAGATCAATATTGCTCGACTGGGTTGTTATCAAAATAACATAACATTTTATCTAAGCCGTTTCATTTTTCAGAACGACAGTGCATTAGAAAGAAAAACATATCATAGTAATAATTAGTCAAAGTCAGATAGTCTTTTAGGTTTTTATATTCAATAGCAGTGAACTTTATAAATACCTAATTCATTCATTAAAATTAAGCTCAAGGTTCGATACAGCAACGAATTCAATTTAGAAAAAATCTTATTCAGCCACAAGCATTGAATCTTGACATGACATGACTATGGTATGCTACCGTAGCTTATCAGTGTTTATTCCTGTGGAGCACTTGTTGTTTTTTGACAGTTTTCATGTTGTTTGTAAAATACTCAGGTAGGGTCATTTCGCCGGTTACGCGACCACCTTCGGTTAGCGACCACTTGAAGAACATGGTTTTTTCAATTGAATATAACATCAATTCTACAGAGCCTATTGAAACAGTCAGCCGTATGCCTTATTGTTTGTAGTTATGGAATAGGAATTTACAAAAAAACGAGAAAATATTATTTCAGTTCACCAAGTTTAGTCAGCTAAGTGGTCGCTAACCGGCACATGAAATTAGGTGGTCGCCAACCGGCGAAATGACCCTACCTACAAGATGATTTGTATTTTTTTTGTAAAACCCAACATAACAATTAATTTATATTACAGGCCACAATCTGTATATATAATTATCTATTTGATTATTTTATGTCCTTCGGATAAAGGTTCCAATCAGAAACGGGTCTCCGATTACGCAGCCTCATGAATTCGTCTCCGTGACAAGTTTGGACAAGACTTCGTCCGTCCGCCATATTTGAATTGCAAATGGCCGTCGGCAAAGAAAACATGGCAATTAGTATGGGCACGGTGTTTAATCAGTTAAGTAGGGAAGTGGTTGGTTGATTCTTTCAACTTGCCCGTTTTTCGGGGGGTGTCAATTCGTTTATTTTAATTTTATTACACTTTTAGCATTTATTTTATATTCAGACTACGCTTCTAATATGTAAAAACAAACGTGCGATGCATATGTGGTTGGGATGTAAACAAGATGAACCAAATCGATGCCGTGTCTCCTGCTAACGTACATGTAAAATTTCTTTCAAATGGGTACTTTTGTTTGACGTATAGAGGCCTTTTAAATTATATCTAAAACTGGTCTTTGACCATGGAATTTTTTTTATATCTTAATTTTTTTTATTCACGTTGGATACTATAGTGTTATATTTCATTTTTATAACATATTAAATATATCCCTATAATAACCTATAGAGATGCTGAGGAAACCGTTTCGTTATCCCACGGATACACTTTACCGAGAATGTGGGTTTCTTAGAGTGCGCCAGCGTTATAATTATCATGAAAGCGGTCTCGCGGACTCACAGCTGTTTACTCAATTCTGCGCTCTATGAGGAAATCTTAAGAAGACGCATATATAAGGCACCCCTGCCACCGCTCATATCAGCTTCGGCTCGTAAATCTCCAGCTTTTTCACATCCCTACGTATACAATAACATCTGCAAGTACCAGAACATTAAACAGCTTTCCACTCCTGAAGCTAGACGTATCGTAAAGAAATGGTTACTAACATTGTCATATGCTGAAACCGAGAGACTGGTTAGAATACCGCATACAAACTAAACCCTATAAAGCTGTTGTGGAATTTCCATCATCAACTCACACCCAAGCACACACACACACACACACACACCCCCCACCCCACACACACACACACACATACACACACACACAAACACACACACATACACACACACACACACACACACACACACACACACACACCCACACACACACGCACACGCACACGCACACGCACACGCACACGCACACGCACACGCACACGCACACGCACACGCACACGCACACGCACACGCACACGCACACGCACACGCACACACACACACACACACACAAGGGAGTGGGCAACTCGACTGTTAGACGGTCTTAAGCCGCCCGAAGGCCTCTCACTCGGCTTAACGACTACTGTCATAGACAGCAGCCCTTTGTCCTTAACACTTCTGTAAATCTTGTTTTTTTCGCACTCGCAGACTGCCAAGATACAGGCTTAAGCCTAGTTTGGAATCTGATGGATATACCCCATAATATCATGTAACAAGTGTTTTTGTGAAATAAATCATTTATTATTATTATATTAGATATCTATTATATAACTATAATCGTAAATGTGGGTTCCAAGAACGCAAAGCTAAAGTGGGATTGGGCTGGACATGTCTACCAGATGCGCCTGGAGTGATGGGCCTCACAAGATGGTCACTGAGGTAGAGGCAGATCGAAAAGGAGATGGTGGGATGACCTTGGTACGCTTTGTACGGAATGGCGAAAACTAGCACAGACGAGTGGCGAAAAAAAGGGGAGGCCTTTGCCCCCCGCAGTAGGACACAATGTCAGGTAATAGAAAAAGATATCCCTATATCAACTCCTATCATATCCTATCAAAATCTGTTAATCTGGTTTTGCGTGATTGAATAACAAAAATTGTATCATCCAAATTTTGAAATTTTATTGTATCAACCCACACCGTACAAATTTTAATTGAAGTTTGAATAAACTCTAACAACAAATAGACTAGAGATTTTTTGTTTTATTCGAACGAAATAAAACAAACGCAGCCATGTTCCAATTTAGAATCGTATTTAACCTTTTCACCGCCATACAAGACGTCCAAAAGAGACACTGTCACGCCAACATTAGTCTTCCAAGAGAGTAAATTCAAACCTTACTTGAAATACTGAAGGTTGTGTTGACAATGTACGTCATAACACATATAGTCGTTCTTGGCGATGTGGGCACGACAACACACAACACCTTTATGTGTCCTTGGCGTTCAAAGGGTTAAATTAGAACGGGTGACTAGAGAATGACATTAGTACGATAAACGATACCTAAATAATATGTTTCATATTTTTCAACGGCAAAACTAACTTGGTATATTTAAGTACCAGTTTACTGCGTTGTTATTCGTTACTTTTGTTTTATGACACATTTTCGCTAAGTCATAAAGCCATGTAGACGCAGTCAATGCTTTATTGTGAGCATGAAAAATTACCCTTTAGGGTTTTTATGTGTGAAAATGTCGTTGTCAAATTGAACAAGCCATTCTAACTGAAATTATAGATAATTTCTTTGGTTTCTGAAAAACATGTCGTTACGAAAATACTATTAATAAAATATAATCATCCTCCTAGCGTTATTATTCCCGGTTGTGCCCCTAAAGGAGCCCGGGGTCCGCTTTGACACCTAATCCCAAGATTTGGCATAGGCACTTGTTTTTACGAAAGCGACTGCCATCTGACCTTCCAACCCAGAGGGAAAGCTACGTTTACCTCACGATGTTTTCCTTCACCGAAAAGCTAACGGTAAATATTCCGTACGTAAGTTCCGAAAAACTCATTGTTACGAGCCGGGATTCGAACCCACGACCGCCGCTTGACAGCCGCATGCCTGAACCACTAGGCAACCGTAGCTTCCTCTATTAATAAAATATAAATAAGTATAAAACGATACATTGCTTTATAAAAATAAAGTTTGGCCTCTAAATAATGTTGCACCACCCACAATTTATATGCAAATTAAGGTTTTATTTTGTGCAATAAAAATTAATGGATTATTTCAATTTAATTTACAGATGTGTTTCAAAAACGTGGTTTTCAATTAGTAAATTGCATTGTATTCCCTTGTGGTAACTCTATGACAATGCTTAATAGGAAAAAGCAAAAAATGTCTACGCCACAGGTACTCATGTATTCTTTGGCAACATGATTATCCTATATCCTCCCCAAGAAAAACTACTGGCTGTATTCACCGCGAACGTTTGATGTTTGCGCACGTATTTTACCCAAATAAGTTTTTATCAACATTCATTTTTGCTAGCCTTGTCAACCATTGCAAAGTTCCAATCTTAGTTCTATCATCAGATCATTTTGATAGCAACTAATTATAGTATTGTGATCTATGTTATACTATACATATTTCCAGAGTTTTAAATTGATAAATGGGCGCTTTTCAATTAAAGTGTACCCTAAGTTAAGGTAAAATTAAGAAACGTTTGCTTTGTCAGTTTTGTCACGAAAACTGACAGAGTTAACGTTTCTTAATTTGACCTTAACTAACGTACACTTTATTTGAAAGACGCTTAAACAATAAAAATAAATAAATAAATATTTGTGAAAAATCTTTCACAAATCGACATCGTCACAAACTAAACAAAGCTTTTACTTATGGGTTCTAGACGACGATAAACATGCGTATATAGATACATAAACACTTAAATACATAGAAAACTCAGGAACAAATATTCGTGCTAATCACACAAATAAATGTCCTTACCGGAACCTCTTGCTTCGTAGGCAAGGTCACTAACAACTAGGCTAAAGCGGTCGTTGTATTTATCGGCTACAATGCTAGCGCTATAAAATATTCGGCACTGAATGTGCAGTGGTAAGTTATTACAAGGCTTTAAAAACAAAACAAAACTACCGAAATTGTAAACAACTGAAGAATAATCCCCAAGAATCAGCTGCCACGCGGGAACAATCTGCTACGGCGTAGACAATCCGTAGCGGGCCGTAGCGCAACGAGTCTACGACAAATGCTACGTACTTTGCTTTCACATTACCTCTAAACACAAAAAGCCGTACGTCTAAAGTATTCTTCCATGAGATACGATCGTTCTAAATTGTACTTGCTTACAGGACAGAATAGAGGATTTAAGGCAGTCACATATACTTTAAATCAATAGCAAGCGCCCTTAGGACGCTTTTAGAGTGAATTTATCTTTTGGATCACTTTCAAGACTAAAATGAATGAATTTGTATTTGGACTATCATTTCTTTGGTTTTTTCTTAATCATGAATAGATAGCGCAGGACCGATTACTTTGACACTCTTTAGGGGTGGCCTATGTCCAGCATCAGTGGACGTCTTTCGGCTGATATGATATTACACCAATATATGAAAACTTTCTTAATCTGCTTATTCATGATAGCAATATAGCATCTAGATACGTAGGTATAACTTGCTTACCAGCAACATAAATCACCTATTACGAGTATGTAATATTTGATAGGTATTTTGATTTAAAAGTAAGAATAAGAATAATTTATTATTAGACAAGCACATGATTACAGATTATACAGACATTATCCGATGGGCTCCAAACTAGGCTGAGCCTGTATCTTGGGACCCACTGAGTCGGTTAACAAATCACTATAGATGAAAGTTACAAACTGAAAATTAAACAATTAACTATAATATGAGCGCTGTTAACATTTCAAAAGGAACACATGATTAATAATAGTATTTTTCACAATCGTGTTATAATAGAGAGCTTTTTAGTCGAGTACCGTGTTTAGGCCACGAAGCTTGCTGAGTGGCCTAAGTAAGGTACGAGATTAAAAAGCTTGATTATAACACTATTGTGAACAATACTTTTTGTACGAGTCCATTAAAATTAATTTTCTACGAGTCAACTGAACTAATTAAACAAACTCGATACTGTTGAAACGAAGTGCAGCTCATCGCTCGTACGCTTGTTGATATCTTAAAAGACATCAACGAGCGTACGACATCAAAGCGATTCTATTGGTCCAATTCATTACAGTTCAGTAAAGCAGCCACGTGATTGGTCGAATTTATTTTAGTTGTCTGGAGCGTATCGAAAAGTAGTTATTTCGATTGTTTCGACAGTAACATGGACTACAACTATGAAAAGAGTGCCGTTGCAGTATTCTCTATGAAATCTTAATACACATATTTTAATCGTCGAGTACAAAAAAACTATTATTTATGCGGTTTTTTTAGTCCTAAGAGAGTTTGTATATGAGAGTGTATGAGTGTGTGCGCGTGTGTAAGTGTGCGTGAAGTGAGTGTTTACGTGTGTTAAGTGTTAGTTACGAGTGTATGTTGAATTGTTAGGTACCTGTGTCACTTGATCAAATAGGTTTATGGTTTTACATTCGAGTGGAACTTGCTGTTATATTGTAAATTAAAGCTTGGAAGAGGTTTAAGAATGTAGGTGGGTCATTGTCGGTCACAAAAACAAAAATCATCTTTCCGGTGGTCAATGGTTACGGGCTTATGTTTATATATACTATGTTTTTATCGCATAGAATTATAGAAGGGGCAACGCCGTTTATGCCGGTTCAGAGTTCAACCAAAAATTAGGCTTTGTAGCCCTTAACTTTGGCAATGTCCACCGAAAAGACGCGAACCTAAATCTGACAATGACCCATGTATCTACTGACCACAAATTAGGTGAACTAGATTTTGACAGATAAGGATTTTAACAGTAACTAGGACGTTAAACTACTACAAAATCTTAAGTTTTTAAATGACATCGACAAAACATTGTATTGAACCGATTATGTCAGATTATAGATAAAACATATATTGAAGCCATATAAAAATCATCTACCTACCAAAGTTGAGACATTCATAATTTTATTTTCTTAACGGTGGTCACTGTACAAGCATCATAAAACTTTTACAAACGACCCAACATACTTAACACATGCGCCTGTAATACACTCATTTTACGACATACTCCCAAACCAAATTATAGCAACCTCCTTTCTCTTATTTACCTGACAACAAAATTTGAACTTTCCGCAAACCGTATAAGATCTATATATCTGCGCACGAGTTACTACAGAGCAGAGTTAGTTATTTTACGACAGACCCAAACCTAACGATCGCAACCTCCTTTTACTTCTTTCCATGGCAAACTATCTTGAACTTTCACTTATCCGTGTATGGTCTAATTCTCCATGAGCAAGTTACTTGAGATCGTAGTTTGGAAATATTCCTAATAAATAGTCTTTAGGTGCCTTGTTTCGATCGGACGTCTAGATGGTTACGTAAATAAGTGATGGATTAGAACCACACGGCACACGGCTGGCACTGGACGGTCCCTGAAGGGATGTAATATCTATTTACTTGCTCCGTAGATATTAGTACATTACTTACCTAGGGCAGTAAAACAAAGAATGTCTCAGATCGCAGGTATTTGATGCCCCAATAAACGTTTGGTATAATATCAAAATACATATTTTTATTTAGTATAACTATCATTCGATATAACGCTTATTTCTTATTACCATCATAGAGTATAACTCTTATTTGATATACATCCCATATTGTATAATGATCAAGCGGTATACATTTTATGTGCAAATTGTGTTTTATTTCCCTTAGCTAAATTACTTTTTTCCGTTCTAACCTAACGTTAACCCTCAGACCAAGAAAAAAAGATAGACGGAGCAAGACGAACCACCTAGTGAAGCCGGCTTTAAACCAAGCCAAATAAGTATAGCATGCGCTCACGCACACATACCTATACAAACAAAATTGCACAAAACTCTTCAGCACGTGTCTCAATGCTTTGAAGATCACCTATTTCTAGTTTTGTGGAATTTAATATGTTTACCTATGTGGGTTATCATAAACTCGAAAATGGTTATTCCGATTATTAAAATACCGAAAACATTTCGCTTTATTTTAGTTGGCCGAAATTTTGTTTGCCCGAAATTACATTTCCCAAATTATTATTTTCCCAATTCTCACTTTGTTGCAATTTTGATTCGCTTATGATTCGACTAGACACTTATTAAAACTCCGAAGTATCACATTTGCCAACTAGGTTAAGGTGCCGAAAAGTATTAAATCCGAAATATTATTATCCCGCTACACCTACCTACAAAAACTAAAAATATAATTAAGAAAATGTTCATTATGGCCCCCAGTAGTAACATAGATAAATATAACTAGTTATTAAGATAAAAAAGTTTAGTAAATAATCTTAAATATTTAAGATTGTAATAATCTTAAATACTAAATGTAACTGATATATATAATTTAATCACAGATCTGAAAATAAACAGTTCAAATTTTTTTTTTTTTTTTTTACCAAAAGATCGAAAGTGTAGTATGTCAAATTCCGTTTTCTAACGCACGGAAATTATTTTAACCTAACCTAAACCTAATCTATGATATTAGGGAAAATGAGATTTAGTTCTTACATAGCATCGGAATAATTATGAACAGGTGGTTAACAAATCGTTTGTCAAATAATAATGTTGGCAATCGTTCTTCTGTTTATTGAGTCTCGGGAAAACTTTAATGTGGGAAAATAAACCAGCGGAATTTCAAAACTAGGGTAAACAAAGTATATGGGTTATAAGAATTCGGTGATCCGTTTTCGGACAAGTGAAAATCGGACCAGTGTTTTTCTAAACATCGATAAGTAACCGTTTAGGTTTGCGTGAGTGTATGATAAACTTATTTGGCTTGGTTAAAAACTGGCTTCACCAGGTTGTTCGTAATGCTCTGTCTATCTTTTTTCTTGGTCTGAGCGTAAACCTAACCCAATTGCCAGCGTGTCGACGTCACCCCGCTTCGCGGGGTGCCTATTTCCGCTCTAAGTGACACAAGCGAACTTAGGGTTCCTAACTTAACCTAACCCACTAATAGTACAATTGTTGCGAGTGTGTTTTTTACTGCCCTTGCGGGGGCTTCGCCCCGCCCGTCCCCCCTTTTTCTGGCTAATCTGGCTTGATTATATCAACTGTACATTAGACAACATGAGCATTATATCCAATGTTCAATATAGCAAATATGCATTATACTTAATGTATGTTATACTTAATATTATTATATCAAATGATCGTTATATTAAATAATAATTATACCAAATGAAAATATATTAAGTGTTGTTATACAACTCGAGAATTATATCAGATGAGCGTTATTGCGAGTAATGTTTTTGCAAAAAAATTTATAGCCATCGTTACGCACCCGGGGGACATTTACTTTTTATAGGCTTAGTTTATAATCTAAATGTTTAGTTTAGTAATATTTCCTTATAAATATTATTATGTTAGCTATATATTTCTTAGAATGTTAATTAAGGTGCGATTGATTTAATAAAACAAATAGTAATTAATTATTAGTATTATTTTGTTTCTAGCTGATAACACAACGAATCCTCAAATCATTATCATCATCATCATATCAGCCGAAAGACGTCCACTGCTGGACATAGGCCTCCCCCAAGAAATCCTTAAATTGCGAGAAGAAAAATCAGGAGTCACGAGCGTCCTTAGGCTACGGTATCCTCTCAACATCAGGCCGGTTTGCTTGTTTGTCAATGATGCAAATATTTTTTTTAGCAATTACATAATGAACTTTTGTATTTATTATTATTTTGTACTAGCTGTCCACGTGGTTCAGCTGGCGTTTTGCAAAAAAATCAGGCAAAACCTCAGGATACAATATTATTTCATCCTGAGGTTATGTATAAAACTACAAACAAAATATAGCATATTTTTATTTTTATTGTGTAACGTTATATTTTATGAATTTAAATTAAGTACGACTTTTGTATTTCTAACCTGCTACTGAACAATAAAGATAAAACAAATACTTCAATAAAAAACATTACACTACTTTACGTCGGGCAGTCGGGTAAAAATGCACGTTATATTCTAACGAAACCAACTTATGCATTAAAAACGTTATCTCCAAGATTCTACGAATTCTATCTTTTCTTAATTCAAAAGCTTTAAGCACAGAATTCCGTGCTTTGTTTTCTGCAAGCTAAACATCTCTAGTATAATTTAAGCAGTGAAAACAAACACAATAGCTTAGACTAAAAAAGCAAAGCAACCTTTACTTAAATAAATCTACGGGTTTCATCCCTGGCTTTAGGCGAGTCCTTATTCAAGTTAAAATTTAATTTCTTGACATCAAATGTGAGTTAGTTAAAGCGAACCAATATAACCCACGGAATCGCTAAACTTAAGTAGCAGTGGGTGGCAGTGAATATGCTAGGCGGATTATTGGCAGTGAATATGCTAGGCGGATTATTGGCAGTGAATATGCTAGGCGGATTCTTGGCAGTGAATATGCTAGAATGTCTGCGGTCGCCTGCGGTGTGCTATACCAACGTAGAAACGAGAAGCCGCGCTCTGATTTCCCGCTCCCACGAATAGTACCCTGCTGCCAGCCGATATCGCCAATCAAAGTCGTGGCCGAATCGTAAAGGGCCATTTACAGGGGTTTGATTGAATTCATCGTATATCGGTAGCCCGCAGCCCCGCAGTGTAATTAAAATCGCATACGAGTATGAGAATTAACAATACTGTGAAGCGATTAACAACAAAAAATATCCAGTGTTAATTATGTCACTTACCGCACAGCAAAAGAATCATCATAATATCAGCCGAAAGAAGTCCACTGCTAGACATAGGCCTCCCCCAAGGAGAAGAAGAATATAAAAATATGTATTACCTACTCATATACAGGTAGTAATATACATATATATGTTTTGCATGAACCTTAAAGAAAATATATCGTCATATAAGGGCAGGAGAATTGAATAGTAATGATTAGACAAATACTGCGAACAAAAAAAATATTGTAGAATACATTTTATTGATAGCGCCGACCCTAATTCATCTTTGTAACTGTTAATGTTTACCACGACATACTTGCTTCTTGATAATTTATCAATTTCACTGTTACTTATTAAGGTTTAAGCTAAATTCGAGTTTCCAGTGACAGTAATTCCTGTCATCTCTTAAAATATTGTTTACCAGTGATGGCATTGCCCTTATTCACCGTTAGAGTTGTAATTATGCAGATTATTGCACAAAATTTTGATGAACTCTAACTTGGAAACGGTGAGAAATAACATATTTTTTTTTGAAAAATTGTAAGCTAGTACTCTAAACTATCGACCTTTTGCGGGAAAGTCCATCGTTCCGTTCCAACCTGTATAACTGCGAATATTTTAGTGTATACAGTTAGTTCACACGCGCCCAAACCTCCCTACTATATTTAAGTGCGTTTAATTTGTAAAGCATCGTTCCTCTCACACCGACTTGCTAGTAAGGGGACGAATGTTCTATTTCAATTAAAACATGTATAAAGATTAGTGACTACATCAAAAACAGCCGATTGGATAACGAATTTACGAAAAAAAAAATTCTTAATGAATAAAGAATACTTCTTATAAACAAATAAATAAAATAAATATATTCAATAACGAAATAAAAATCACGATATTTTTTCTAATAATGATTTAGCTGTGCCCTACAGGGTATCAAATTGTAATCATTTTCTGTAATAGGTGAAATAATGGGATATGCCATAAATATAACTGAATGTGAAAAAAATGCTTTATTTTCGACCTAAACGCGATCATGCATAACTAGGTAGGTATATGTTATACCTAATGTTATTATACTTGCCTAAGAACAACGATAACACAGTTTCATACTTCCCCAACCATTGATGGATGACGGTAATCATAGACATCAGCAGAAATATAGTTAACAAACTACTTTTTCACCTAATTAATTAATTTAGTACTTAACAAGAGTTCGCGCAACAAAGTTTTCCTTTTTCTTCCCCCTGCAGGGAGATTTTGTGCGATTTTGTTTTCCTGCTGAAGTTACTTGGGAGATTCGCTTGAAGTTTTAATTTGGTAGTAGTTTATTTAAGTTAAAATATGAATAATATTTTAATAGTTCTCCAGGTTTCAGTTAACTTGACTCAATAGTATTTCATTAATACGTTCATTCGAACTGTCAAAAAGTTACGCGATTGAAATAACTGCTTCAAATTATGTACTAATTAATTCAGTTCAAAACACACCGTCAGTTGTTAGATACAAAAAAATACTTAGGGGCTAAATCTAAGTTCAAAAATTACATTTGGATCTATTTAACGCTCATTTGAATAGTAACGCAACTAAACACATTTAACATACATTTGAATCGTTGATGGGTTGGGTTACGATCGTTAAGTATACAAACTGTTTATTTTGCTTGCCAAAGTTGGAAACTTTAATCAGAAGAGGATCTTCAAAATTTTCGGATATACGGAGTAAAGCAGAGTTTTACTCACATTCTTTGCATTTCCTGTTGTTTAACACGTTTCATTTTAACGTTTAGGTAAAACATATTAAAAAAACCGGCCAAGTGCGAGTCGGACTCACGCACGAAGGGTTCCGTATCAATAAAAATATTATTTTTATTCTGTTTTTAGTATTTGTAACAGTGTGTGGCAACAGAAATAAATCATCTGTGAAAATTTCAACTGGAATCAGTGAGATACAGCCTGGTGACGGACAGACGGACGGACAGCGGAGTCTTAGTAATAGGGTCCCGTTTTACTCTTTGAAAAACACCAAATCCGAAATAAAGTCGAAAAATCTTTAATAATACAAATTTGTTTTCGATCCATCACCGTCCACTAACAACGTTCCTTATTAACTATCGAAAATCGATAATCAACTTTGTATAAATGTCTACGGTAACTCAGTTTCGAAAGTCGAATACGGCTGCCAAATTTGCAATGCAGATACGTTTTCAATTTACAATCAACAAGAACAGTACAAAATTAATTCAATAGGCCATCCAAAGAATTCTATGTAGTCAAAGGCTGCGGTATTATTCGGAGAATGGATGAATTTATAATCGGCTGTTTGGCAATTTATCAGAAGGGTAAGACGGTGCGCGAAAATTGAGTTGATACATATTCTGAACACGATGTTCGCCGTGGTTCCGCCTGCTTGGAATTATTTCGACACCTCAGGATCACGGGATAACACCGATCTTTTAAGGATAACGTAGCAACATGATAATATTTTATAAAGACAACCAAATAGCTTAGTGGCTTAGGGGAAGTGTGAAACTCTTCCGGTTAGTATTTTCAGTATTTACTTGTATATTTAATATTACAAGAGTGTACAAGCAAAATATTCCATCTCTTAAGATATGGAACAATACAAATAATAACCATCTACATATGTGGCCTTATAAGAAATACTGTTATCCTATCCTATTAAACGAGCAATATTTGTAGTTTGTTTGTTTGCATGTATATATATATGTCACCGTTAGATTGTGAAAACCGTCAGTTTATAATCTGACCCGTTATATTGTAAACTGACGGAATATTGTGAACTGCCAAACTAATTCATAATTTTACGCATTTATTTTCGTTAGTTTATAAACTAACAATGTCATATCGTCAAATTGTGAACTGAATCAAATTTGCATGATTCGGAACGCAACCTGTGCGCTGTTTGGTTGAGCGAATTATTCCACTTGCTTCAGTTTGTAAGTCAAAACTGATGCAAGTGGAATAATTCAGAACATGATTGTTTTTTATTGTTAAACAGAGATTTTATTCCATTTATTTCGGCATCCAGTAGTGTCGACGGAGCCCCGCTGCGCGGGGCTCCTATTTCTGTGCGCTTTGCCCTTCGGGCAACTGAAGATACCTAATTAACCTAACCTACCTAGTATTTGTGTACGTTCCGTAGCAAGCCGATTTGATCTCAGTTCACAATTTGACGATTCGACATAGAAAATTTATAAACTAACGAAAAATATTGCGTTAAATTGTAAACGGTTTTGGCAGTTCACAATATTCCGTCAGTTTACAATATAACGGGTAAGATTATAAACTGACGGTGTTCACAATCTAACGGTGACATATATATATTTGCAATCACGTTCTCGGAAACGGCTCTTACGATTTCGATGAAATTTGGAATACAGGGTTGTTAATGGGGGCGAGAAATCGATCTAGATAGGTCTCATGTCCGGGAAAATTCGTTTTCTCCGTATTTTCTCCATTTTCATCCGAGCAGAGCTCGGTCGCCCAGGGACTTTAATTTAATACGAGTATAGTCATCTAGCTACTTTAGTCAAATCATTACACAAATAATATTTTTAAAAGGCAATTAGTCAAATATATTGTGATAAGAAATCCAAGTGAATGAATGCCTTTAATGTTTACAGGCGGTCATACGGTGGTAAAAATAATAGAATAGGCTAACTGTTTACTCTGCTTACTTAATGACCCAAAAAAATACACGATCCAGTGGCTAGTTCACCTTAAATCACGCAAAAACAATTTGATCAAAGAGCGAGCGATAACTAAATAGCCCCCCTCATCCGAGCCTACGAGCTATTCGATAAATTGAAAGAATAATTCATTTTTCCGCCCGATGGCACACGAAAGAGTTTGCTCGTCGCCCGGAGGCGATGCGTGCGGCGATACGGCGCTGGGTTGCGTTCGAAACCGCAGTGCAGTGATGACATGTAACTGACGCTGACATTTCACAATTCCAATTAGATTTTAATATTCGATTCTTTCGCTTTCATGCGGTGCATCCCTCAGAGGGATGGACAAATAACTTTTTGAACGTACGTTAGACAATTTAACTGTCATTTTCCTATGCTAAAAGTGACATTTAGATCCACCCGACGGACGTACAATGCGTTACGTAATCGACCAGCAGTGCTGTTATACGGAACGCGCTTATGCGCTTCACCTCACCCGTCACGCCTAACGAAACTAGACCTCTCCCTACGCTAAGTTACGACGAATTGCGGAGTCAAGATATATTTATGGGTGAGCGGTGAGGTGAGGACAAGTTACACAATAGCGGGGCTGGCCTGTCCTTCTTGCCACTTCGGCTAATCTCGGCTCTCACTGACCTTCCAGGTCCAAATTCACCCAAACCTGGCTGACACTACTATTCGGTTTTCCAGCTTGCAAACATACATTTTTTCAGATAAAGGCCCTTGTATACGTAAGTACCATATTTATTCCGTTCAAGAGTCTAAAAGCGTTACAAAGTCCCGTATGTCCCTTTCTAACGTTTATCGTTTTAAAATCACTACCGTACTATGTTGTCATATATTTTTTGTATATACGTTCCATTTCCCAATATTCGTTACTTTGTTATATGCAAGGGTTAAGCCCCCGCGCACTTGTGCAACGTTAGTTCCGGAGTATTTGTTAGAAACTATAATTAAATTGGATGATTAGATAACGCTATGATTAAAGATACTTATATTAAGAAAAAAAAATGGTTTAAAGTAAGAAAGAAAGAAAGAAAGAAGAAAGATACATTTATTCACTAACACACAGGACACACATAATAAGTAAAAATAAATAAAAATAACAGTTAAAAACATGTAACAAGTGTGTCTCTGCGGCAGTGAACCGGACACTGGCTCAGCATTATGCTGAGGTGTCAGTCAGACACCTACAGCGCTGATTTTCAGCCAGCACCGTTGGTGACTCACGGAAACGTCATACAATTATAATTACACAACTATATAATTAATTGTGCAAGGCGAGAGAGAAATAAACATAAATACATAGTGAGATAATACATACAGCACTACCTACATGCAGCTTTAATAAAATAATAACTACGTTACACATTAAAGTACATTTTACTATTAAACTAAAAACAAAAACTAGATAAAAATTTGCATTTGGCATAATTTTTGCTGTCAAAAGTGCAGGATTAGGATTAGGATTTTTGGAGCGTCAACAAATAGCATTTAAGCTTACGCTTAAAGGTGTATCTGCTAAGCGCCCCTTGGATAGGGGGAGGGATATCATTCCAGGACTTAGACGCCGCGAACTTGAAGTAAAAGAACTAGTTTAAGTTTTAAGAGCTGTCTCCATAAGGAAAACAGCCACAAGAAGATAATTCAGACCACTCGAAAGTGAACGTGGAGCTGGCAGCTTCTGGAGATTAGTCTGTCATTAGTCGCCAATCATCATTATTCATCACAACTCTAGTACTAGCCTACTTGAGCTACACTCAAACTCCTGTCGACGGCTGATTTGTATTTGCATGTTTTTGAGCCTTGAACATATTCCATCTGTCGTCTGTTCATTTCTATTGTACAATACATTACAAATACTCTTTATGTCACACCTCACACAAACAAAGCAGTTACAAACAGAGATAATATAAAAACATGTAGGTATATGTAGACAACCTGCCGACAGGTTGTATTATCTTAAAGAAAGACTGATTTACGTTAGACCAGCCAAACGATATACTCGTAACATACAGTGACACATGAGATCGAATATATTTCTAATCCCCAAACACTTCTCGGCAATAAAAACGGGTGTTTTAACTTAACCCAGAATGTTTAAGAACATAGTGCGGAAACTTTTTACTACCACGCCTCACGGCATACTCGTAGACTACTCGGATTGCACGGTGTAGCGTTATTTAACTACGAAACCGATAACATTTTAATAATGATAAACAAGAGGCTAACCTCTAACACACATTGAACAATGTGAACATTTTATGTTATTTTTGAATTGTTTTTCATAACACTTCACGCCCGTTCCTTTGCGTTTCTTTGCGCGTTACGTGTCAGAATTAGCTAGCTTTTAAACTAAGTAACATTAGCTGTACAGCATTAACCTTTTTGGAAAATAAAACAAAACTCGTAAGATCGAGCCTTAGTAAAAAAAATAAAAAATAAGTGGTTTGAAAGAGACTCTTTATTTCAGGCACCTAAGGCCTCTAGTAACAAATACCGTAACGACTGCATACATGCATATAATCTCTTCTTGGTCGTATATCCTCATGTCTGATACACTCATAAAATAAAAATAAAATTAGAAGACGAAACAGCGTGGCTCCGTTGCGTCGTCAAGTCCCGTGTAGAATTCGGTGGGTTGCCCCGGAACCGTCGAAACACGATAACCTAAGATACAATACAATAAGAACACCTATAAGATACAATGTCAAGAAACGGATTGAGCCCATGTTGTCGTATTAAAATTACCATTTTGTCCCGAAGCAGCCGTAACACTAGGTTACCTATGCAAAGGCTATAAACCTTTATGGGGCTATGTTTGGCTCGAACCAAGTTGGAGACATCCGTTACACAAACCTAGCAAATATTTAAGCTGACCATACTGAATCTATTTTAGCACCTCCCTGAATAGATTCTGCAAAGACGTTGGGTGCGCAATATGCAAGTCTGGATTGCCGCTTCGTTTTAAACTTAAACTCAAAATGTTTAAGGTGCATTAATTAAATGTAGAGTGATGGTATTGGTACCGACAAGACACATTCTGTTAATAGCGATTAGATATTGTGTAAAATGTGTTATAAGCCATATATGTAGGTAGTACGTGTGAGATGTATGTATGAAAATTAATTTAGCTACTCGTATATATAGTTGATGAGTAAATAACCATTGTACAGCGAGTATTCCAGTGCCTCTCATTGAGTATGGACTTCCAAAAACAATCAACATCCTAATATTGCTATCAGAGTGGACACAATCTTCAACCACCAACCACTGCCTGGCAAAATATTTATTTTTCCAACCCCCAGCAAGTTTAGCACGCACTATTGTACTGTAAAAAATGTGATATTAGCTTTTAGTCCCGACTATACTTTTTGCACACTCATCTGCTACTCGTTGAGAGGGTTCCGATAAGATCCAAACACGATGGGTTTATCTTTTGTAGTTTAGGAGTTTATGCGGCCACATTCTGTCACTATCATCAGATTAGACCAGTGGTGCTATAATATTGCGTTGACACCGAACTTAAATACATAGGTAAGTCTACGAAATTTCAGCTCGATCAGATACCGGCAAATGGTGGCAAAATGGGTTGCAATTTTTTAAGGCCTTACATTTACTATTAGCTTTTCGGTGAAGGAAAACATCGTGAGGAAACCGGTCTGATCCCAATAAGGTCTAGTTTTCCCTCTGGGTTGAAAGGTTAGATGGCAGTTGCTTTCGTAAAACTAGTGCCTATGCCATATCTTGGTATTAGGTGTCAATGTGGACCCCGGATCCTTTAGGGCACAACCGGGAATAACGCTAGGAGGATGATGACATAGTAAAGTACCAACATATGTATTTGAAATACTCATATACGAACACAGCGAGTTCATCCATTCCCATTGGCACACAGACCTCTAGGTTTTGCCTAAAATGGGTATGACATATAAAACTTAACTTATGTCTTAACCAATAAATTAAAACAAAAGCTTGTAATACAAGTCTAAAAAGTTCAAAAAACTACGGAAAACTAACAGAAAAAAAACTGGGTCTTTTTCATTCTAGAGGTAGCGCTACTCGAATCGATTGATACTTCATTCATCAAAATCGGTTCAGTATCTTAGACGCTACGGTGTAACACACGTACATACAAACATAGACTGCTAAAATCTTATGGCCCTCTCTGGCATAATTCTGCCCACCGCTCAGAAGGACTGTCCTCGGCAGTAGCTCGCCTATCCCAAGGATGTGTAAAGCAATTAACAGCTGCAGTCACATGTCTGATGCAGTTTTCTTTGACTCGGTCGTGAAATTTAAAATAAGGTCTGGTAACTGCTTGGCTTACATAATAATAAAGTTGGTGACATCCATTTTCTATAAGAGTGACGCGCAGAAAATTGTTAAAAAAGTTTTAAATTATTTATTTAGTCGCAATAATAAGTTAAGTAAAAACTGTGTATAATTTTGATAAGTTAATGTTAAGGCTTTTTTTTATATATAATGCATGCGGTGTTTACCTTTAAGTGATTGTTACACTTAGCAAGTAGTTATGATAATTGGATTACTGTAAACTTCAGTGTAAACAATTGTTGGTGAACGAAAATAAATAAATAAAAATAAATAAATAAATAATCAGGCAAAAAATCTAATTCAGTCGGTTATGTATGCCTATAAAAAACAAGTCATGTTCTAATTGCCATCTAATACATTGGCATCTGAATAGGTGCCAAGTCTGGGATTAGATTGTTAGCAGAGACTTGGCACCTTCTGAACGTAATGTTCGATAGCGGTCTCATTAATCTTGTCTCCTGTACCGACCCTAATGTGGTGATTTCTGTTTCGTCCAATAAACTTAATCGTTACTAGATTGAAATTGGATGAGGAATATCGTAGTTACCCCTACATACAGATTGACAAAGCAGCTTTGAGAGAGGCAGGACACAGCAGAATGTCATTTCGCTCATATATGGAGCAGCCCAACTGGGGGAGTACCTCCACTTTACAGAAGCCCGCAGCCATAACTTATAATAACGCCAATTCTCGTTCTGGTATCTGTAAGTGTTCTGGGTAAGTCAGGCCACCAGAGCACCCGAGGATATTTTGTGTTGAGAGTGAGAACCCACGTTCGTTTCTAGCTATCATACAACACAAGGTAGCTTAAAATAAATTAAGGATTAGCAACGTGCTTATGATTCTTCTGAAGTCGCCAGCGTCCATACCATCAGGCAGATCATATGCTTGTTTGCCACTAGCGTAGTATTTATTTATTAAATCGTATGACATACATTATTTCCCTTAAAATTTGTCACTCTTAAGTACCACCCAGGGGACACGTGCAGGGTTGTGGTAGGTTAAGTATATAAAGCTCACAGACTTTTCTTCTTCACTATATTAGCATAGATAATCATCTTTGACTAACAAGGCGAGTGAAATAAAAGCTTTCAAAAATTCGTAGCAGAAGCAAGTAAAAATAAAATTTCCAAGTTTAAATTTAGAATAACATCGAACTAGAGTATTGAATGTTAGTGTATCAGAATGACAATCAGATCCACCTCTAATATCGTTTGCGATGCGACGTCTCGTGAAGCGTGATCGCTGCCAGACGTACCTCGCAGGCGTTGTCGTGTAGATTACCGTGTCACTCAGAGACTTCACACTTCCTGTATAACTCTAGGATTCATTACACGAGCCGCGAGCCGAGCCCATAGAAATAGGGCTGGCTGACTCGGCAGTGGCGCATACACGTTATTGCTGCTAGTCTGCTGATGGTTTGACATACTTGTGCAACATTGCTAGGATACTTTTGAATTGGCACTTAAATCATGGAATGACATTATAATGTGAGTTATTTATTGTAATTAACCAAATATGGATTTATTCCGAAATAAAATTATTGATTGATTGATAATTATGACATTTTTACTTGTGCGTGTTTATCTTTTTTGTTTATTTTAGCGATTTGGTGTCTATGTATACTGTAAGCTTGCATTGTATTATTGTGAATAAATAAAATACACGTGGATTTGTTCGTGATATTGTCGGCCAGCGACAAATCCGGCGGATTGGTGCGCTTGTGAATGTTGGGCTTAATACTCGTCCGTTGACGTTGATGTTCCAACGTTGAATTTTTTCATTCACAACCGTCCCAATCGGATGCCGCGTTGGCGGTGCCATTTGTATATCCATCGGGCCACGCCAACTAAGTATCTTTAAAAGTTACAGTTTTGACATTCATGGATCAATTTTAGCGCAGCGCTTGTCCCCGTCGTCAAATATCCATTATTTTTTCGTGCTCGGCCTTTTCATATGGCAATGATGATGGTATAATAGTAAAAAAATTCCAAAGATTCTGTAACATACAAACACACACAGTCATAAACATTAACTTCTTTCAATATTAAATTGTACAGGTAAACTAATTTAAATATAGAATAACATCAAAATAGACTGTTGAATATTACTAAATCAGATTCGCAATCAAATTCACGTCTAATATCGTTATCGTCTGCAAAATCGCATCAGCGTACTGCGCAGTGCAGCGTAAACTTAAGCCGTTACGTGAGCATAGAATACAAGAACGCAAAATCTGTGCAGTGCTAAACTTATTTATTTAGGATCACCAAAAGACAATACATAATAAAAGGTAGCATTCTAGTTTGTTGCTCATGTCATCATATCCGCCTGAAGACGTCCACTGTTGGCTACCACTACCGACTATGCTTATCTAATTATAGGTAACTACAACGTATTCTACTATCAACTTCTCCATGGTGTATCTTCGAAAATGCTGTACGTTTGTATTTTTTTTTATCAGATGTTCTAGATCTTTTCCTACTCTATACACATATGTGAAACGATGCGAAAAAATAATTTCCTTTCGACACTCGAACACACGTAGCGTCTTGCGGGATGAGAAATTTGAGCCAAGTTTAAAGACAAGCTGTCTCCGCTATTATAACTGATTCAAACCGCTCACTGTAAGGAATGGATACCTTTCCTTATTGTTTTGGAGGAAAGTGGAATATAAGCCAGCTGATTTCTCAATTTGTTTTATTTCGTTAGTTTGGATATTCAACTAGTGAAACTAACTAATGGTTACATGATTAGATCGCTTGATATAAAATTAAACCAAAAATTACACAAAACAACCTAAGCCAGAAACGCAAAATTATAATACAAGAACATTCATAATATTATTTTTCTCTTCTGTGTGCTTCTGGATACAGCCTTCAAATCTGTGAACAATCGTAGTCAGAAGAGTGTTTGGGCTGCCCCGAATTCTACGCACCACGGACGCTACCCTTTTGCGCATAATTCTCGTAGCGACAACAGAACCTGACGCATTACAGAATCGAGGCAGCCCCAACAATATCCTTAAACCATTGTTGCACGTTGGATACGCTTTCACACATTTTAATTCCAAATGATCCAAGCAACAAAAAATATGCTAATTGACGAAAAATCGCGAATTCCGAAAGTCTTTGCTCTGAATGCGTTCATTTTTGCCAACGTTTTTACGAAAGATTCCAATGTCCGGACATAAAAGTCATATTTTTCAATTTATATCTACTTCAACTCAAACATACTGTATAACCACGTGTCAGAATAGGAAATTTATGATTGTAGCCTTAGTTTCAAACAGAAATTCAGCACAGGAAGACGTCAACGAGACAGCATCGTTAACACCAAGCGAGGCCGAATACAGAAACGCGTTTGGTCTATCGAAATAATATATGAATCTTCTTGCTTCAAGTGCTCTCGTTTGGCGTAAATGCACAACCATGAGTGTGTGAGGGTGACGCACTGATATTGGCACATTGCTAGTATGAAATTTAAATTGAATTTTTAGTTGCAAAATGGACCTGACCCGCCAACTACTGAATAAGCACCTCGTGCTAAACTTGACGAGGCAAAACTAGGGAGTCTAATTTTCAGTAGTTCGGTTTGATACTTAAGAAACGTGCCTTTAGTTGATGTCAAAAATATGCCTTATTACAAAGCACTATGTATAAAATGTATCTTTGACGTCGCACTATGGCGACTAATTTCAACTGTATTTATGTAATTTAGTAAAAACCGTGTAAGGCACTTGGTATGCGGAATGTTTAGTTTACCAAGAGCTTACTGCTGGCACCCAGTTTCCCTTTCTTGTCGGTATACTGTCTTGCACAGTAATATTATATGGACGTGGAAGCGGTGCGGCTTAATAACCTTGTTCCGCGATAGATCCAGCCGTCTACTAAGTATTTTTTGGCCGAGTAAATATCGTGTAAAGTGTTTTGAAACCTTCTACAATAGGGATTCGTGTAACAGGAGGTTTTTGTGCGGAAAACGCAATAACACAAACTTTGGCAACCTATTCAGTTAAGGGGATACACTGGAAAATTATGTTGAGATTTTACAAATTAGCACGCATTGTTTAGCGTTGTTGTCTTTTTTTAATTTTCATCATCATCATCATCATCATATCTGCCGGAAGACGTCCACTGCTGGACATAGGCCTCCCCCAAAGAGTTCCAAAGTGACCGGTCCTGCACCACCCGCATCTAGCGGACTCCCGCGACCTTGACCAGGTCATCAGTCCACCTTGAGGGAGGCCTACCAACGCCGCGCCTTCCGGTACGTGGTCGCCACTCGAGAACCTTTCCGCCCCAACGGCCATCAGTTCTACGTGCAATGTGCCCCGCCCACTGCCACTTAAGTTTAGCGATTCGGAGGGCTGTACCTTGGTTCTGCTGCGGATAGCCTCATTTCTGATGCGATCACGCAGATAAACTCCCAACAAAGCCCTCTCCATTGCCCTTTGGGTGACTTTGAGCCTTCTTATGAGGCCCATTGTAAGCGACCAGGTTTCAGTGCCATATGTCATCACTGAATTTAGAATTTGAAATTGTTATTATTATTATTATTTTAAAGGTCGTGGCAGAATATCAGCGATGTGGCTTGATTTAGTCCAATATAAAAGAACTATCTAGTCTTAAGTCGCATGCTTTTTTCTTTTGTATATTTTTTTTGTCATTTCACATCTTTAACTGTTAATTTTGTCATGTTAATACCATGTAGGGTCATTTCGCCGGTTACACGACCACCTTCGGTTGGCGACCACTTGAAGAACATGGTTTTTTTAATTGAAGATAACATCAATTCTACAGAGCCTATTGAAACAGTCAGTCGTATGCCTTATTATTTGTAGTTATGGAATAGGAATTTACAAAAAAAACGAGAAAATATGCTTTCAGTTCACCAAGTCAGCTAAGTGGTCGCTAACCGGCACATGAAATTAGGTGGTCGCCAACCGGCGAAATTACCCTATGTTGTGGATTTGAATTTTAGATTGGTATTATTATTATTATTTTAAAGGTCGTGGCAGAATATCAGCGATGTGGCTTGATTTAGTCCAATATAAAAGAACTATCTAGTATTAATTAAGAAAATTTAAATAATACTCAAAGTAGGATTAGTTGTTTATTCATTCCAGTTTCACAAGAGAAAGAGAGCGGTTTAACGCTCCCGCTACTTTTATAACATTTGAGAACGAACAATTTGCTGAACGAATGATTGAATGATGACACTGGCGGCTCGTTTACGTTCTGGCAACACCTATAAAATGATGTTGCACACTTTCAGAATAATTTAATCATGGCAATACTGACGCCCAGTGTCATCATTTGTAAACATTTGAAGTTCATTCGAATACATTGAATCATAATTTGCTTATAACTAACACTCGGCTTATCCTGACAGCGGATTACGCCCTCGTAATTTCCGAAAAGAAAAGATTATTAGTGATTACTCCGCAGGTACAAAATCATCATAAAACTATTGGGGGTAAGTAATCCACATACTTGAAAACATTAATTAATTAGGGTAGATTTAAACAATCATAATAATTTATACCTGATGATATAGAAGTACAACATTGTTAAGAGTTATAACGTAAAATAACTTTATCCAATATACGAATGTTGTGATGATACATAATTACCGCAACTAAACTAAGTGTTAGTGAAATATGATGCAATAATGACGAAAGTGAAACATTGTCACAAAATTTATTGACAGTCCGGCCTTTCCTGACCGAACTTACGACCTCGTAGTTTAGTAGTTGTAATTCTTACGTAATCATTACAGGGCATACTCAGTTAATGTTTACGTAATGGGACACACCCGAATGTGATATAACCATTGGATAACTGAGAATCTGGCTCAGTTTATGCCATTAGATATATGTATGTTTTATTAATTCTTACGTAATCATTACAGGACACACTCAGTTAATGTTTACGTAATGGGACACACCCGAATGTGATATAACCATTGGATAACTGAGAATCTGGCTCAGATTATGCCATTAGATATATGTATATTTTATTAATTCTTACGTAATCATTACAGGACACACTCAGTTAATGTTTACGTAATGGGACACACCCGAATGTGATATAACCATTGGATAACTGAGAATCTGGCTCAGTTTATGCCATTAGATATATGTATGTTTTATTAATTCTTACGTAATCATTACAGGACACACTCAGTTAATGTTAACGTAATGGGACACACCCGAATGTGATATAACCATTGGATAACTGAGAATCTGGCTCAGATTATGCCATAAGATATATGTATGTTTTATTAATTCTTACGTAATCATTACAGGACACACTCAGTTAATGTTTACGTAATGGGACACACCCGAATGTGATATAACCATTGGATAACCTGAGAATCTGGCTCAGATTATGCCATTAGATATATGTATGTTTTATTAATTCTTACGTAATCATTACAGGACACTCAGTTAATGTTTACGTAATGGGACACACCCGAATGTGATATAACCAATGGATAACTGAGAATCTGGCTCAGTTTATGCCATTAGACATATAAGTATGTTCTACCAACGGACACACCAAGAAGGTAGATTATGTGATAATTACATATGTAAGTGAATGCAATTGTACTTTTTTTTTGTTATTAAATTTATAGTCATTATTGCGACATATTTACATGATATATAACGATTAATTTTTTTATTATCTTATTTACAGGTCTATGCTCGACGTGTCTAATTGTATAAAGACTTCGTAAGGATTACAAGAGAAGACAATACCATACGATACTCTTGTATTTTGGAGAATACATGCTAAAATGGTAATACATTAACATTAGTTGTTATTATTTGTTATTTACATTAGTTGTGTACATAAAAAATTTGAAAAAATAATCATGCAATTTTATTGTTACACTGTACAAAAATAAATCAATGTACCTACAACGAAGTATATTGTTGCTATTTTTATTATGATAACCAATGTGACCAACTGTAAGTAATTATTTTAGAGTTAGTCTTCATCATCGCTCATAGACTATACAACAAACTTCCTCATTTTGTCAGCTGCAATGACGTTGTTGTACTTTCTACCATGCTTATATGAAGATGTTACTCTGCAGCCATCATTAAAAATATCATAAACTTTAAAAAAACTTATATGGACCAGCATACTTATCAACAAGTTTGCCACTTGTAAGTCCTTTCTTTATTATTTTACGCTGTACTTGTACCAAATCTCCTGTCTCATAGTTAACTAGGTAATCTATTGCTATCGTGCCTAGCCTTACTTTATCGAGAGGCTTCTACAGTGCAATTTTGGGCTTAAGCTCGTAGTTCAGGTAATTTAACAGTCGCTTTTTGTTTGTCGGGTAAGTCAATTTCAAATCTAGGTTTAAACCCGTAAACCAATTCAAAGGGACTTTTTTTTTGTGTATTAGAATTAATTGAGGTATTAGTTCCCCTTTCGACTTGTGGTACGCACTCTTCCTAGTCACCATTATTTTCACCCGTGTAAGCTATAAGAGACTGCAAGATAGTTCAATTGAAGCGTTTTTTGAAATTGCCATCAGAAAATGGGGATTTTGGAGGTTGATTAAATTGTTTGTTAATCAGGCTTATTGGTAGTTTGATCTATTTTACATTATCATTACTTGTTGTGAAACTACAGGTTGTTTAAAATTTATAATTCCTCATTTCATATATTGCCAACATTTTTTTTTTTAAATTTACCTATACAGTACGAAACGATTTGTCGATACTATTTGCTAAAATTGCAGAGGTGATCGAGATCCAAGTACCAAAAATCTGTATTTTTATTCTAGAATTGTAAGCTGATTCGATTTGTAAAGGCAGATAGCACCTGTCGCACACGTCGTCGTTTTAATTAAAAAAATTGATGCTGGTTTTAAACTTCAATAAAAGGTTTATTACTTCTGATTTTCAAAATAGGCCGGAATAGCCCCAAAAAATATATTTGGCCATAAAATAAAAAATAAACCTTAAATTGAATTTGCTAAGGTTTAGTTTCGATCAAAAGTACATTTACATTTGGTTACTTGACGTACAGATTTGAAATACGTCCTGGTACACGAAAAGTTTACTGCTAGACGGAAACGCCCCAAACCCTTGGGTAAATCCGTCTGCTGATATGTTTTAAAAAAAAAAAACATATTTAATTAACCTGAAGTATTAGCTATTTTACGCAAATATCCTCAAGTTAAATAAATGCTTAACCTATTATAAGCATTAAGTTTATTAAAAAGTGTATAATAACGTAGTTATGGCCAACCAAATTGAACTTATACAAAAATACGACGGTTTTGCCTTCATTGACCTTAGCTTTTTTTTTCCATTTTCTGACAAACAAAGTGGACCCAAATGGTCTAGATGCCCTGTATGCCAAGGTACGTTACCGTGAATTTCTGTAATCTGCTCTGGAACGTATATTTCCTTACCTAATTCCCTATGTTCGCAACGTTGCACCTGAATAGTGTCTGTATCATAAATTTCCTCGGTGTACGCAATAATTCGATTTACGCTTGAAATTCTTGAAAGTGTAACTTCGTCACACACAAAAGGAAGTACTTCATTACAATCGTTACTCTTAGTAAATTTTAAAGTATCTGTGGTTTTTGACAAACAAAACCCGGGCATTTCACTAAACGACCAACAATCATATCAGTTTCTTGGAGATCATCTCGAACTACCAGAAACGAAGTTTTGATACAGACACCATCAATGCTGAGACTAAGCACTTTCAGCTTCAGGAGTGATGATTTGACCGCCATATCCCTTTATACCTAGTACTGGATTGAGGTTTTAACGACAAATATTTTTTTTTTTCGCTGCTGACAATGTTATTTTATTACAAGCACTGTCCAAATCGATATACGAAGTCAATCACATCCATTGGCAACGGCAGTTTTGTGATATTTCCGATCACCCTGCTCTATTGGTTTGATATATGTATTTGACTTTATATCGCGGTTTTCATCGGATTTCGCGTTATTAGTTGAAAAAAAACAGTGGGAATTACTGCTCGTGTAAAGGTTGTAACATTCGTCTCTAACGTGACCTACTTTGCTACCATGAGAACACTTTTTAGACATTCTGAAATGTACTACAAGTACCACATCGAAGGTTATGCCTACACTGTGACTAGGTCTGTTTTCATTAGTTAGATCTACATTTTTGGTAGGGGGTGGAGAATCAACATCTGAATCAATCAAATTGTAATGGTCGTCGCTGAGGGCGAGCCACACAAATCCTTCCGCCTGAAGGGCGTTGCGAAGGTTTCCTAGCTAGCTCAGGGGTAGAAGGGATTTCCACTAAATAAAAACAACAATCAAGTCAGAAGTAGGTCGGTGGGACTGTGATGCCCTTTATTTATAAACAATCTTAATATTACGGAATCTAAAGCGGGGGTTGCAACCCCGTTGCAAAACGTAGTCGGTAATCGGCAGCGCGGGAGCGCTGAGGTAAACGCGGGGGACCCTTCGGGAAGAGCCTCGGGTGACAGCCTGGATGCCTGGTAAGGGCGCCGGCGCAAGCGAGGACTGTTCCTTCGGGAAAGGCAGCGCGGGAGTGCTGGGGCAAACGCGAGGGAGCCTTTCGGGAAGGGTCTCGGGTGACAGCCTGGATGCCTGGTAAGGGCGCCGGCGCAAACGAGGGCCTTTCCCTTCGGGAACCCTAACCTGTGCAGCTGACGCGAAGAAACACACCGCGCACAAGGTGGAGTCAACCCTTGCGACCGTATCGGAGCGGAGGCAAAGACTGACTGGCCGGGCCGGGGCGCGCTCGCTCTTTTATACGGTCGGTCGCCTGCGGTGTGTGCGCGCGGGGCGTGAAGTAGCCGGACCCTCATCTTGATCTCGGTGCTGTAGCCGGACGCCGCTTGGTGTGCGCCGTGGCTTGTTATGCGCGGTTGGACCGTCGCATTGCCTCCCCCCACCAGGAGATTTTTGACTAGGGGGAAAAAATCACCGTTAAAATAATCATAATATGACGTATACATATATCTCTGGGTTCTGATATTGCCGGTATAACGTGCCTTGTCCCTAGCTTTACGGGTGTCTTGTTCATGTTTTTGTCTTGGTGCCTATTCGGCTTAAATGTATTCCTATTATGTACATACTTGCTTGTACTCCTACACTAGGTATTACCTTGGTTGTACTTTGCTGGGCTCGGGTATGATAATAACTATCAATTGGTTTCTTGGTTATGGCAAATGTAATTGTTCCCTATTATTTAATGTAATGTTATTATTTGCCTGGTTATTTTTTTATCTATTTATATACTACCTTGGTATTCTGTATGAAAAAATAATAATAAATGCTATATGTAAAGAAAAAAACAAAATTGGAACTGGTATGGGGCGGGCGCACTACTTTATCTTTTTGTCCGCCGTTCTGCCTCTGCCCAGACCTCTGGTTCCCTCTGGTTGGCTCTGGTTGCTCATCGTCAGGTAAATGCTCGTCCGGTTTTGTCGCATCACGTGTGCCCTATCTTCGTTTGGTCCACGTATTTTCCTGTCTGACCGCGAGTCTGCACACTCGTTGTATGCGTGGTTCGGTATCTTCCTATAACACTTCTTTTTCAATCGGTAACAGGAGTATTGGTTTCTGGCCTTTTCTTTTTCTTTTCGTCTCTGGTCTTGCTCCTCTGTGGTACATCTTAGGTTCTGTGACAGTTCGTTCGGTATGGGGCTCTGTTTTAGTTTTCTGGGAATACATTTTTGTTTGACGGGTTCGTTGCGCTTCTGTTTTATCTTGTGTCCGACCAAGATATTTCTCTTCGGGTTATTTTCACAGAGCTCCATTTCGCGCTGAATCACTGTGTCGAGATCGTTGTCTTGGTACCTCTGTAGGGCCTTATCTGGCGGCTCATCACGTTCCTGGATGAACTTGGGTACTATATCTTCCCCGTTGGTGTCGGTAGTGCCGGTAGTGTCTGTCTCTGTTTCTGGACTCGGTTCGGATTCTTTTTGCTGTTCCGGTTCTAACTCCTCTCCTGCTCAGGTAATCTTCATTCCGACTCTTTTCAGTACATCCATGCCTATGATCGTGCATGTGGCTGATGGTAGTACTCTTACACAGTGTTTAAACCTTGCTTGTTTCATTTCTAGGTCTACCAGGACAGTTCTTTCCACTTGTGCGCTTCTACCATCTGCGAGTATTACTTCTCTCCTCGCGTTATCTACCAATGCGCCTTGTGATACGCAGTCCTCATACACTTGGCGGGTAATATACGTATTTGTCGCGCCAGTATCTATCATACATCGGTATTTCCGCCCCATTATGTCTACTGTTGCGTAGACCCGGTTGTCCACTCTGTTGCGGTCGTAGGCTGCTCCCACGGAATCTCTTCCTTGCCGGTCTTGAGTTTGGTACCTTTCTCTGCTTGTTTCTGGTTGTGTTGTCACCTGGTTTCGACCCCCTTTTCTTTCGTGGTATGTCTTAGCCTCGTTGCTACCTGTATCTCTGTAGCTGGCGTAACGGTTTTTGTCTGGCGTTGCGGATATGCGTTCGTATTCTTTTGCGAGTTTGAGGAGTCCGGAAAGATCAGTGTAGTCCTGTTTCTTGATGTACAATTTATACTGGCGTAACATATTTTCGTGGATGCGATGTATTTGTTCGCTCTCTGTGAGTCTATTATATCTTCGCATTAACGTTTGTAGATCAGTTAGGTAGTTTGTGAAGCGTTCTCCGTACCTTTGTTTCCTTGCCACGATCCTTTCGATGAGGTCTTCCTCGTAATTGCTTGGAAAGTAGTATAGTTTAAATAACGTTAGGAATTCTTCCCATGTTTGCCATGATTTAGCGTTATTACGGTACCATTGTAATGCTTTTCCTTGTAAAATTCGGGGTAGGGCTGGTAGCGCATCGTCCTTCTCGATGCCACTTGCTAACACTAGCTCCTCGAGTCTCTCCACGAATTCGACCGCGTTGTCTAACGTTCTGAATGTCAAATTCCACTCTTTTATGAGATTGTTCAGGTTTTTCGCCCTGTCGTCTTCGTCATTGGCCATTCTTGGAGCCGGTTCCTCTTGTGGAGTCTTCACCTCGATCTTTTCCGGTTCTTCTTCGGCTAGCACGGCTTCTACAAGGATCTTCCTGATCTCTTCCACGGTCAGTCCTTGTGTTAACAAACCTCTCTCCTCGGCCTCTTTTGTCAGTTCTGGTTTCTTCAAGCGGTATATCCAAGCTGTCGGCATCAGCAACTCGGGCGGTGCTCTTCTTGGTGCGAGCGACTGAAACGGTTTTTTTTTCACTCACTGTAATCCTGTTAACGGCTGGCGGTCAGGGGGCGGAGCCGGAGAGGACCTGTCGTCGGTGGGCGGGACGGAGCAAACCTGTCGTCGGTGATCAGGTCTGTGACGGCGGGCGGGACGGAGCAAACCTGTCGTCAGGTCTGTGACAGCGGGCGGGCGAACGGCGGGCTAGGCGAGGTTTAAATTTGTTATTAGGGTTATTCCTACACTGTGAAATGGCTTTATCTGGTGCCAAAAGTGATGATGATATATCCCTAACTTAGTGGATCCCTTTTTAAGCTAGCCACAACGTGAGTTTTTTAGTTGGGCGCCAAATGTAATGGTCGTCGCTGAGGGCGAGCCACACAAATCCTTCCGCCTGAAGGGCGTTGCGAAGGTTTCCTAGCTAGCTCAGGGGTAGAAGGGATTTCCACTAAATAAAAACAACAATCAAGTCAGAAGTAGGTCGTTGGGACTGTGATGCCCTTTATTTATAAACAATCTTAATATTACGGAATCTAAAGCGGGGGTTGCAACCCCGTTGCAAAACGTAGTCGGTAATCGGCAGCGCGGGAGCGCTGAGGTAAACGCGGGGGACCCTTCGGGAAGAGCCTCGGGTGACAGCCTGGATGCCTGGTAAGGGCGCCGGCGCAAGCGAGGACTGTTCCTTCGGGAACCCTAACCTGTGCAGCTGACGCGAAGAAACACACCGCGCACAAGGTGGAGTCAACCCTTGCGACCGTATCGGAGCGGAGGCAAAGACTGACTGGCCGGGCCGGGGCGCGCTCGCTCTTTTATACGGTCGGTCGCCTGCGGTGTGTGCGCGCGGGGCGTGAAGTAGCCGGACCCTCATCTTGATCTCGGTGGTGTAGCCGGACGCCGCTTGGTGTGCGCCGTGGCTTGTTATGCGCGGTTGGACCGTCGCAAAATTATATAACAAGCTACGCTTATCTCTGCAACCTTAACCACGAGCTGTTGCCTTTAACAATGGGTCCCCTAAGGTAAAGATTATAACATATCATATCATCGTTATGTTTGCATAATTTACCCAGCGACAATTTTTTTTTTTATAATAAAAGTCTATTACTTGCTCATCCTTACGCTTGGCGACGGTCACGAAGTCATGTAGTTAGGCAGCGAGACCCCGTTCAGCCGGAAAGTATTCTATCAGCGTTTTCTTCCAATCCGCTCAGGAAATGTTGATGTCTTGTTGATGCCCGAACCACAGGAGGCTTCCAAACTCGCAGTCACATGAAATAAAAAAAAATGAAATTAGATAAGGGTCTTCTCGTTCCAGCCGTAGACATTATACATTTGCGAGTGACTCCAGGCGATGTAATCATATGTGAACAGAAAAAAAGGTATTGAACACCAGCACTACTTTGGGTGTGCTGCGGCGGTGAAGGAGTTGCCCACGTGGTTTGCGCCACAGTGTTGTTTGGAGCTGCACACGCTGCACACGGTTGGCACGTGGCAATTTCGGTACCAGGCGGACCAGCCGGTTGGCACGGTGCAGGTGCCGACTCAATAACAGGTGGAGAGTTAAAAGTGAAATCTATAGACGTACCTGCAATTACAAAATAATGTGCGATGCTCATTCCTTGGTCGAGAATTTGTTGCAGCATATTCTCCAACCGATCCAAACGTTCTTTGTTGTTTGGCCCACGTGATTTGCGAGAGCTCTTAGATTGCGACGCGTTGCTTATCTTCTTCACTTTCCAGGGTTCGTCGTAGCCCGGTCCTCAGTCGTTAAGATCGACCACTCATTTAAGGATACGAAGCGGCATTAGCGCGTGAAAATGAATATAACGAACACTTCTGAATTATTAATTAAGAAAATTTAAATAATACTCAAAGTAGGATTAGTTGTTTATTCATTCCAGTTCCACAAGAGAAAGAGAGCGGTTTAACGCTCCCGCTACTTTTATAACATTTGAGAACGAACAATTTGCTGAACGAATGATTGAATGATGACACTGGCGGCTCGTTTACGTTCTGGCAACACCTATAAAATGATGTTGCACACTTTCAGAATAATTTAATCATGGCAATACTGACGCCCAGTGTCATCATTTGTAAACATTTGAAGTTCATTCGAATACATTGAATCATAATTTGCTTATAACTAACACTAGTCTTAAGTCGCATGCTTTTTTCTTTTGTATATTTTTTTTGTCATTTCACATCTTTAACTGTTAATTTTGTCATGTTAATACCATGTATGTTGTGGATTTGAATAAACGGTTTATCTATCTATTTATCTACAATGGCGGTGCTGCCTGAACTATATTATATTATTGTGTTTCTGTATCTGTAGCGTAGTGTGTATCATGACTATATATTCTATTATATTGTGTCATTAGCCTGTATAAAACCAGGTCTAAATTTCGTTTATCACCTCAGTCAACTCAAACAATTCTTAATTAAACAATATAACATTCAGTTAAAATTGCCTTACATAAAAGAATTCGTAAATTTAGATATTTATCACATCTGTCCAAAAAAGCCACTCTTGAATAGTGTTGCATCTCGTTTTCTCGTGCGCGGAAGACACTAACATGTCTCTAAAGCGGGAGAGGATTATAAAAACCGCAACACCCTCTTAATATTTGACCTAAAGTATGTTTAACGGAACTTCATGAAGCCGGTCCCAAAACCACCTCGTGGAACGCCAACCCGAATCGGATATAAACCTCTAACTACACATAAACCTCAAAACCCAATTTATCGAACTGTGAGACTCAGCACCGTCCTAACCAAACAGACAAACTGACAAGTGTCACGCCACAGGGCAAATAGACGACCTTTTCCGCACTACAATAAATCTAGGGGAGGCTCTATTAAATTTTTGTCGAAGAATGTTTAACGCGACGTGAGCTGACGGAAAAATTCGTCCCAGGGTTTGTGTGACAAGGGTGTTATTATTAATACGATGTCTGACTTTTTCAGTAGACAATCTTTGTTTTCCAACTAAACACTAAACCCATACTAATACTATAAATCTGAAAGTGAAATTAAAGGATGACTCACGCTGTAATTTTGCCTGTCTGTCGGTAATTTTTTGAAGCTTCAACCGCAGAACCAGGTTTTAGACTCTGGGAAGGACATGTACTGAACACTAGATTTTTTAGCAAGATTCGTTAGACCATTCCAGGGAAAATTGTAGTATCTTTCTTAGTTGAATTTAGACAATTTTTACCGACATATAATGTGTAATTTATGTGTGTGGATAAAACTGTGCTTTTCTCTGAAGTGACATCAACAAACAATTGAATTTGACCATGTTTCAGGAAACTATCTCTCTAAGCAATCGTAAGATTGTACTGGTGTGTTCACTCCACTGAAAAGACATAGTAAAAAAGACAATTAAAGTTTCCTCGCAGCCCGAGGGCCGGAGAGGCCGATCTATTTAACTTTCGTTTAAATAAGACTTCTAAAAGCCATATTCACAACTTCTACCTTGACGTAACTTAAGCATACTTTTTATTACCTATTCTTTATAACACGGGCCAAGTTCATTTGCAAAAGTCAATATGTAACCACTTAAAATTCATTTTTAATATGAACTTTGATATGTGAACGATTGTTGAATACTAATTTAAGATTTGGTATATTGTTACGACGAACGGGACGTGTTTACACAACGCAAATATAACTTATACGTACAAAGTGTATTAGACTGAAATAACCGTATCATAACATTAAAATTTATTATAGTATTTACACTGACCTATATAAGCATCACTTTTTACAAAAAAATAGATGCTGTATTAAGTTTGGACTTCAATTTTACCTACTTTACGCTTAATGGTGAGGAAGATATATGTAAAATACTTATACCTTTATCTCGTCTTATAATAAGGTTCAAGGTTACAGCTATACCAGCATATCTAGTTACTAGGTGACATCTACGACGTGATACAAAATAAAATTTGAACATATCCATGATTGTAAACAACCTCCCAAAAAACCAACTATTTCGATTCAAATCCATTTCCATGAATCAGCAATTTTTGTAGCCTGTAGATGATTTGTTTTCCACCACTATGGTATACTTATTTCTACGCTTATATTAATTCAAATAAGATGAAACATGTAATGTACCTACACATATTCAATGCACCAAGAAGAGCATCCAACAGGATAGATTGTATTTCTCAACTTAATATTTGAGCTCCACAAACTTCAGCCTGACTCAATCAATTACCCTACACTAGTTTAACTTGTACAAACTTGGCGTCAGCACTGCCTCGCAAGATCACGTACGCTGAATGCTCAAGGCTAAAAATGGCAATTTGCTGTGTCACAATATGGCTTGCTTAGTACGGGGAATGTCCTAAAGTGCTATTAAAAGTTTGACAGCGATTTACTCCGCGGATCGGAAGTTTTAACGATGCGAGTACTGAATTCATTTTTACCGGGCTTTTGATCCGCCATGTTATAAAAATGTTCAGGGAGCCTATCTAGCTAAACATATCGGTTAAAATTTTATTTGCATTTGTTGGAGTTCCGCGTCGAATTTTGTGAGTAGAAGTGAGCAAACGCAACTTAAATTTGATTGCAATTCAAAACGTATCAGATCAGACTGATGGAGCCCTAACTACCTACATTCATGTTTAATTGGAATTTGGAACATGTTTGTGCCAATTTTCACATTTACGATACGTACATTTATTGATGATATCGATTAAATATTAATTATTTAAATTTGCATGTAGTTACAAGAGCTCTTGAGGTACACTTCCACAATCAATATTTGACTTTTGATTTGATAACTATTTTAATACGTTTCCTGACGTCAAAATTATTTGGAAAACCTTCGTTCCCTCATATGATTAAAGTTTGTTTAGGTTAATACCTAAACAAACTTTTAATTGGCTTTGATCAAACACTTCAAAATACTTTCACAATCAGAATTTAGGTTAATGTGAAAAATACTGATTTGGCAGCCTGTTATAAACACAAACCTTCGATAAAAACTGTGCAGAGATTTCGTCACTTAACGCATTCACTGCCGGAAACGCATATGTGCGTTTGCCTCCATACAAGTTTAGGGGGCGTGTAGTGTTTACCTGTGTACGGATGATTAGCGGTCGTTCTTCTTTTAAGGGACGCAAATGCGCGTGCCGTGCCTCAGTCGTGGTGCTGTGCCGTGTTTGCTCACATTACAAGACTGCTAACAAGCTTTTTCAGGTCTCTGAAATGGCAAAGTTTAAAATTTTATAACTAGTATATGTTCGATGTTAATGCTAATGTGCGCTTAGGCACACTCTTCTTACATGTATTTCTGTGGTTCTTTATGGTATTTTATTAGAATTCTTGGTATTGTGGGGTATATAACCCCATACAACGGGCAGAACGGTCAGTTTTACGTCGACTTTCAAACCAGGGAGACTTCGAAATTGACCTGTGCGGGGTCACAGTTGGCCCCGCAACTCAAAAAGGTCCCTCCTCCGTGTTTTGGCTGCGCGCTGATCAATCACGTCAATTTACTTAAACGCGCCCTTGGTTGCGCGCTCTACCTACACGCGCCCTTGGTTGCGCGCCCTGTCAGCACGCGCCCTTGGTTGCGCGCCCTACCTGCACGCGCCCTTGATTGCGCGCCCTATCTGCATGCGCCCTTGGTTGTGCGCCCTACCTGCACGCGCCCTTGGTTGCGCGCCCTACCTGCACGCGCACTTGGTTGCACGCCCTGTCTCCACGTGCCTTGAGTTGCGTGACTACTTTCAACACGTGTCTCGACTGCGTGTATTCTGCGCGCCTCTGACTTCTGCCTCGCGCTACGCTTCTACCGACCTTGCGTTATTGCCACTTTTTCTCCCGACATCCAAACTCTGTACGGTGTGCCATCGTAACCCCCTGTACTTGTCAAAATATGAAGTATAAATAAATAACCCCGACCCTTTTCTCCTTTCCGTATCTTTTAGTTTTTCTAACTGTTCCGTGGGCTATCAATATCCTGGTAGTCCACGTAACGTGACAGGCGGGGATCGGCTGAATGCGTTAACTACGACCAGTCGTCACTTTTAAGCTAGATCTAGTATAAGTTTTATCGATATATACTCGTATATACGTTTTCGAACGCGTTTGCGCGTACTTCCTAATAGTTACCATCAGAGGCGCTGTTCACATTGCCATACCAATTGAAACAAAACGCAGACGCGTTCGAAAACTTATATGTATCGATAAAACTTATACTAGAGCTGGAAGCTGACGGTTGAGACCCGGGAGGGTCTAATATTTGGGTGATGAACATAATCATGTTTTCTATGTATTTAAGTATCAACATTTAAGCTTGGCTCTTATCGGTGGAGTATGCGCCAGTTCTCTCGGTCCTCGGCTAATTTCCTTAATTCGGGTTAAAGAAATTTATTGCCTAAAACGAAATTTACATTTCACTTAATGAGAGCTTATAGTTATTTACAAATTAATTCTATTTCAGCGAGCGTGTTTGTTTACATAAATTAATATTACTTAAACCTAAGACTAAATAAACAAGTAAGTATACACATAACATTCTGAGTAAAAAAAAATCACATAAAAAAATCACATTAAATATATCGTCGTCTAATAGGTACCCATAACACAAGCCTCATTGGGTTTACTATGACTCATGAGGCTAGTTTGATTTATGGGTCAGGCCTTAGATTTTGCCACAAAGAGCGCAGCGGTGACGCAGAAATTTCTACGAATCGGATGCGCAGAGTGACGCAAAACAGGCACGCAAAATAGTTAAGGCCCGCGTGTGTGACAAAATATTTTGATTGTGAACCGAAAGCAAAAAAACACACATTTGAAAAATCGCAAATCTAAGTAAGTAAGTGCGCATACACCTTTAAATTACTAAGTAGCGCAGAGAGCATACTGCCATTCTGCGTCACGGGACGCAAATGGAATCAACCATAACTCGATAAATACACTGTTTTTTCAGGTTTCTTTAGCCTTTCAAGATTACTGAACATGGCACAATATTTAACAATAACAAATTAATATTTATTCACAACTTACCTTGAAATATTAAAAAATGCTCTCCGCGACAAACAGGTTACTTTCCGCTTTGCAGTAAACTTGACAGCCCACTGACAAAAATATGGCATCATTGACCATATAGAGGGTAGCTTAGGTGTTGCCACTACTCTAATACACTTACTGCTAATCTTTAACTCCACAAAATGGGGAGACGTTAGTTACGCAGTCAAAGTAGCGCAGAAAAATGGTTTTGTGTGTGTTTTGTTAAATGTTAGTATAATAAATACACTGTTTTTTCAGGTTTCTGTAGCCTTTAAAGATTACACACTTTACTGAACAGGGCACAATATATATATTATATATATATTTCTTTTTCTAATCTTTCTGATAGAGTAAAGTGCACTACTACCTGAGCGGATTTGCGTTTTTTATGAAATTTTCGACGTTTTTCGTGAATAAATATCGTGTAACTTCCCAAGTTTATAGATTTATTTAAATATTTTTAGTGGCCGCGGTTCACCATTTCTTAGAGAATTCAATGCGGTGGTTGAGAAATTAATATTTTGTATTAAAGGTTTAAAAAAAGGAGCGGAGAGTTAGGTTATACCTTTTGTGGCAAAATCTACGGCCTGACCCTTCTGCGGGTTTGTCACCTAATCTGTTCAGTTAATAGTTACTTAACTAAACAGGTTCATACTTATACATCATTTACAACAGATAGTTTACATAGCTCTCCGTTTTTTCAGTATCAGAAAAACACGTGTAAGATAGTACCTACATTTCAAGACATTTATCTCTGCTCCAGCACAAAATGTAGTAACTGTAGGAATCGTATTAGTCAAATACGTCCTTTCGTCTTAAGGAATGTGGTATTGGAAAAAATCCTTTCCTGGCCTGAATCACCTGTCAATAATGGGTTCATTTATTACGTTAGCATATAATATCTTTCGAAGATCCCTTAGAAGGATTTTGTTAAGGCGCAGTAAGGATAGAGTGTTAAAGGTTTTTTTTTTTTATAGTTTATCAGCATTATTAAAATATTATGAAACGGGTCACTTACGTCATTGAGCCTTGAGGTCGAATATCGCTTGAAATGTTTCGAACCGACCGTTTAGCAGTCACTCGGAATTTTTCTATCAGCATTATCTTATCTCAATAAGCATTGGAACTCTTCACTGCTAAATTCTGCCCTTGCCAGCAAAAACTCAAATATAGATATGTCAAATTAAACACTATCATGATATTATGATGTATGATTCAAAACATTATGATGAGCAATATGAGTTATGTTGGCCTTGGCTACAAGTGCCCACATAAGGTGCATGCATGTTCACGCTTAACTCTATGCACGGATCTGTGGATTGAGGTAGATCACTTGAAAATTAATCGATTCTTTATAACTTTTCATGCCGCGATGGGGCACTTCAGCGTACTCGATAGGTCGAGTAGTAGGTATACAATGTTTATCGATCAATTAAATAGTTTAATAGCGTCATTGGATGCTCCCCTGCTGCAAGCACCCTTGTTGTTAAGGCACTCGATATTAGGTACTCCTAAGATCCAAACCAAAAAAAACACTATGCATACTCGTACTTACTAAGATTAAGTAATTGATTGAAGCAGGCGTTACAGGGCAATATACCTTTGCTAATCCATACAGGTGGTTTGTTGTCTCGAAAATTTATCCCATCACACAGTATCTAGGTTTAATGCTTCATGATAGTTAGGGGGATAACGTGATAATAAGTTCGCGCTTGTACTTTGATCTTGTGTGACATGTATATAATACGCTTAAGCCTAGTAAGTACCTATGTTAACGAAAATAAATTTCATTTTATTTCCTGTTATTGGGTTATGTACAACACTTTGTTGTACATACCACATGTATGTGCCTAATAATATATGTATCCAAATAAATATATTTGAGTGAGGTTCATGTACAATTAGGAACAACCCTTTTGTTAGGGTTCCGTACTCAAAGAGTAAAACGGGACCCTATCATCCCGATCCCGAGCAAACTCTGGCAAACCTTTAAAAAGGAGTCAAGCTCGTTCCGCCATCACTGGCGAGGTCTGCCACGTCCATTTTGTGCTGTCAGGCTACCATTCAGTGGCGAGCATGCGGCAGACATGACTACATTTTATACATACAATGTATAATTATAATAATCGTATCTCAGTTCCCCTTAACATTAATAATAAGCTATACTGGACGACCGTGAGACCCTAACTTACATTGCTTCCTACGCATTATTATCATACGAGAAAATATCCTCCCGATTTTATACGGCTTTTTCCTTCCACGATATCCTTATTAACAGGAAAAAACGCACAGTTACAGTATTACTATTTTTGACTAACCTGATAACGGAAGGACATGAATAATACTGCGACTGTTGTGCATAAATTAATAATCTTAAATAAATCTTTCAAAAGGCATATTCCAGATAACATGAAACTTTTTGTAAACAGCGAAATCTGCCATATTTAGGTCGGAAACTAGTTAATGTTGCCATAAATTGTACTAGCACTCGCGAACCTGTTTTTTTTTATTCAAAAAACTAAATCGATAAAAAAAGTAGCGGGTTGTGTCGGAGATACAACCGTTAATTAAGTTTAAGTGGATACTTCTTTCTTCCTGTCCTAAATTGTATCCCATGGATTTGCGATTGATTTCAATCTAAAGGGAAAATCTACCTAGATAAGCATTTTCAATGAATTGTTAAATTCAAAGTGTTTTGATTATTTAAAGGAATCTGCTATTTTTGTTGTACCCGTAAAATATATATCTGAATTAATTCACTAAAATCTGCATAAGTACAGATAAATCGGTATATATGGCAACATTGGCTGACGTAGCTCATTTGACTCGCGATACATTGAAAATGGCGGTCATTTCAGCATTATTTTCTTGTCTGCCACATAAACTAAATAACATTTTGTGATTAACAACTAATGGCAAATAAAGAAGGATTAAAACATGTAACAAACAATTATTTGAAATCAGATTAGGCTTCTTTACAAAAAGTTATTCCGGAAGTCACGTGATACATTTTGAACTGTACCCCTATACAAGAACGCGAGCAAAGAAGTATCCACTTCAAAAAATCTATAAGTATATCTAGTTTTTGAGCCTGCTCACAAAATTTAATGAGAATCGGTTAGAAATGCGATCTGTAGAGGACAACTGGATAGCGGGACATCTGGACATCAGGACATACGAAAGAATTTTGACCCACGCTGAGACGCTTCGCTCGCTCGTTCGAATATACACGGGCGAAGTCGCGAGCAAAAGCTAGCACTAGTAGTAGGTTAATTATGTATTTTATCTACACCCTTATCATAAGTTTATAAGTTTATTTGTTAACAAAATGTTTACATCAAGTTAATATCACTAATCATAAGTCTAAATAATGGTTCAGACAAGTGTTTAAAGACAGTGTGCGGTAACAGCCCAAAAAGACCGAGGCCTGTGCTAGGGCTAGTTACAAGTTATTCAACATAGTTCTAAGATAACGATCGGTTTTTAGAGAGACAATGCTCATAAATGGCCAACATGCAAAAATTTAATTACGGACTCCAAAAAATATTAAAAATTATATTGAAAGACTATTTTTGTAAAACTTAAAAATACTAATTCATAAATCCTCTATAATGTGTTCGGAAACCATATATGTACACCGTGCCCGTGAGTATTGCGAGAGAATTTAACACCATATTCCTGACCATATTTGAGGTTAAAAATGTCGTATAAACGTTTTTGTAATTCACCTAGTTTCAGAGTTAATACCAATTAAAAAAAAAACAAGTTTTTACTATTACATAGTGTAAGACGCATTTTTGATGGCAATGTTGCCACTATGGGATGTAGTCTAAATATCCTTATTGATAGATGTCAAAAAGTGACAAGTAACACTTTTTATAAACTAGGTTTTACGAAAAAAAATGTAAAAATCCATTTTAAGTGATAAGTTTACCAATAAATATACATTCAAAACATCGAAAAAACAAAACAATTTATTTTTTATTTTTGCTGAATTGACCTAAACTCATATTACATATATTACTCTAATTAGGCTCTAGTATTGTTAGCTTAAATCTTTCGGGTTATTCACGGGCACGGTGTATAATGAACACCATTATTGCAAACAGTAACGTAACATCAGCGTTTTATCTGTGCCAGTGTTATTAAAATGTATGAAAAATCATAATAACATCGATATCGGTGTTATTATGGATATCTAGTTGGTCATGTCGGTGCAATGGCAGTTATTGTAATGGTCCCCGAACATATCATTGAGTATTTATAATATGGGGTTAGTTTATGTCACTGTACATAATTAGGCATTTAAACACTAGTGTGATCCTATTATGAAACTCGCTGACGCTCGTTTCATAAACCCACACTCCTGTTTAGTGCCCTTCATTATGTACAGTCACATAAACTACTATTGTACACATGTTGCATTTTATATTAACGACTAACTGTTTGAACTATCTAATAATATTCGAGATTGCTTTCATCGTAACAATTACTTTCATATCGTTTATTACACGATAATTATTACATACCTATAATCCTAATGCCAGTCGTTAACTCTCCCAAGTTTTTATGTAACTTGTGATACAAAAACGCCTATTCCACGCTACTAACAACCCTCGTCCTTATTGAGATAATTATGACGAAATCATTATATTGCCACAATGTTAGTAATATCGTTGGGGAAATGAGAACTAGCGTGACCTTCAAAGAACGAAGTAAGGAAAAATACGATAACGTTGGCTTTCGCAACGGAAAACTTAACTTTGCTGTGCCATTACGAGAGCAGAGAGCAATATATGAACATCAAAAGCTTACACTTGGTAACAAAACTCATCTTGTTGCTGTTGAAAGGTATTTAGGGACAATGAACTGTATGAGTTCTGAGTAAGGTAAAAATTGGCATGATTTGGAGAATAGGTGTAATTGTAAGACAATGCTGTAAAGACAGGGGCAATCAAAATCTGATGTTTTAGTGGTCGGATTTGTTTGAGGTCCTAAGTAAATAAAATAGAGTTTAACTCTAGCATTTGTTACAATATTGGTTCTTAGTTGACAGAGGAATATTTTACTTTACGTATTAGATTGAGATCAGCATTTGACCTAAACTTGGTTTTGTTAACATTTGCATTACCGCAGTACCACTAGTTTCGCAAACTGGTTCTGAGACGTTAGCTAGCGACATTCAAAATAGGACCTCCTGAGTTCCTATAGCTTGCCGTACGTGGGTGCGAACACGCGTGAAATATAAACTGCATTCCAATCAAATACGCTTAGTCAGATATACCCCAGTACGCAGTGTGTTTTAATGCTGTCAATATTTTCGTGTCTGAACATTGGGACCGTCACGTAGAAAAACGCTGAAAATGGGCGCAAACAAAATATTTGCTTCGTTTGTGATAAAGTCGAGGACGCAATATTTTCTCTCTCAAACAAAAAACCTGATAAAAAGTATTATACACAGTTCATCTTATCTTATCTCTTATCGAATACTTTGTTTCCTATGGCGAATATTTTTAATAAAACTATCTACCTGCTTGTGACTAACGTGTTTGAGCATAGAAGAGTAAATTAAGTTATGTACGTAACTTTTTGACCAATCGTCAGGGTAGTTTTCAGTTTCAAAACTTACAGTTGATATGGCTAAACCTGCAGTATAGTTTAATGCTTTACGGTATTAATTTGGCAAGTTTAATAAAGGCAAAAAAATAAATTTTCATCGAGCGAAAACTTGGAAAGTTGTTATTTTTCTATAACCCTGTTTAGAAATAGGCTTCACCATTTCCTATAGACAAGTGAAATTGTTTTCAAGCAATTGTTAAAAATCTCGGAGAATAATAAACACAAACGAAAACCAGCACTTTTATTTTTTTCTTAATAGAATGCACGATTTACTCATTCGGGTGGTTTGTTAAGAATAACTCTTTTGACCTATTTGTAATGTAATATTAGTAAAATTCAGTTCTGTGTACCTACTCGAAAGCACTTCAACGACAGACAAAATCTCTTTATTCTATCCCAAACTCAAACACAAATTAAAAACAACACTGATCATACCAATTGATTTTACAAACTTCTAACAAACATTCGCGTTCCAATCCCCACTAATTCAAAAACAAATTTAACTTTGCCGTTTTCGAAACTGAATTACTTTAAAATTCTATCTTGTTGCCAGCCAGATAGATGTGTTATTATAATTACGCGGGGCGCATGACGAAATTTGTAAACTAGCGACGTCAGAATCCGTTCTGAAACCCAATTTGCATGTAAATTCATCGAAGTCGCTTCTGATAAACATTACTGCGGCTGAAGTTGCTCGCACTTGTAGACTGTGTGTGAACTGTTTATGCAATACTGTCGGATTGTGATTTATGGTTGAGATGAATGGATTTTAAGATGGATTTTGAATAGTGGATTTGGGAGGTTTTTCCAGTACAGTCGTCGGCTTAGACATTGTTCTATCTTACACTATTGTTAATTATCTTTAGCTGACCTACACTCTAGAATAGTAACTGTAGGCGACGGGTGCTGGCACAGGTCGAGAGGAGCGAAATTTAAACAATAGAGGTTGTTTTCAAGGTAAAGTGCTTGAGTGCATGGACATGCGTGTATCGCCCGGAGGCTGTAAGGTAACTGAATCGGGATTGGCCGATGCCGATAGCCGATGCACACATATGCATGCGCTCGCGCACACGTTTATTCTACACATAGGAAACAGCGGCGGTGAGTACCTCCATATGTTATTTTATCAAATTTTATACTAATTAATAAGATTGTTTTTATGTTTCAGCTTTACTTTTTAGGTGCGGTTGTATAGCGTCGTCTACAGTAAATTTAAGAAGAAAATATAAATGGCGTGAAAAATTGTTTATCTTCCATATCCTCCTCAACCCTTCCTTCTTTACACACCTCAAAATTTGAATAAACACAAGTTACCTAAAATAAACTTATTATAACTTTTAATTAGAAAAATGAGAACTATTACTCAATATTATGAGTAAACCTATCTAATATTTCTCATACTTATTATAAAAGTATCAAAAAATAAATTGTGCACACGAGCGGTAGGTACGGTGAGTAGCCAGCTTTATATACTCGTTAAAAAAATATCTTTATGCATAAAATCTAGGAAAAAAACTACATTTTACTGGTAAATCTATGGCATAACAATTCCATAGCACTCTAGTGAGAACAAAAATCTTCCAAAATTGTATTTTTTTTCAATGTAGATCCAAGTGAAAAATATACGTTTACTGGTATCTGTCATACTACCAAAAAATGTCATTGGATAGTAGAAATCATAAAAATCATTTGATATTTTCTTTAAACTTTACCTACCAATGGATGTGCAAAGTAAAGAATTTCTTTATGTTTTGATTTTAGTTGCTAACTTCCCGAGTCATAATTATTACTTAAAATAATTTTGAATAGTTTGCTGTTGCATAACACTTTTTTCTACAGGGTCCATATGTCCTATATCTAACAAAGTTACGTTAATATAGTTTTAATGAAATTTTCAATGTTGTTTCAGCTGACCCCGAGTCTGATTTCATTAACCTTCGCTATATATTTCAATTTTATTAGCCAGATTTTATGAATAGGTTATAGAGGGTTAAATTAATTTGTCCCTGAAGTGTTTTAACAGAAAATACGTAATAGCTTCATCACATCAGCCGAAAGACGTCCACTGCTGGACATAGGCCTCCCCCAAAGAGTGCCAAAATGACCGGTCCTGCGCCACCCGCATCCAGCGGACTCCCGCGACCTTTACCAGCTTTAATAGCTTACATTAATCGAACGAGCGAGCGAAGCGACCGATGCTCTCCGTTTCTGCTTGGGTAAAAATTATTTTGTATGTCCGGCTGTTCTGCTTTACAGTTCGTATCTCTCAACCGATTCTCGTGGAATTTTGTGAGTGGGTTCAAAAATTGCATATTTTTTTTTTGTTTTTAGGGTTCCGTACCTCAAAAGGAAAAAACGGATCCCTTATAGGATCACTTTGTTGTCCGTCCGTCCGTCTGTCAAGACCCTTTTTCTCAGGAACGCGTGGAGGTATCAAGCTGAAATTTATACAGGGTGTTTGGTCCATCGTTTGCCAAAAAAAAATTGCGGATTGCTGGGGGCCCACGTATATTTTTTTTCGTTTTTCTTGTAATTTCAGGGCGGATATGCTAAAACTTCATTTAAAAAAAAAGTAAGCGGTAGAGAGATGCAATTTTTACTGCATCGTGATCTGTCTGAAACTTACTGACACGTAACGTCTATTTTGTTTTTTATTGGCCCTCAAATGTTTAACAACGTGTAAAAAATTAGTCAAATGTCAACTTTGATTTGCAATGAAAAAAAAATTAAAGAGGGCCCAAGAATTTTTTAAAGGGCGTAAGGTGATAGAAAACGACCCCAGCAACCCGCCATTTTTTTTGGCAAACGATGGACCAAACACCCTGTATAAAATACTCAGGTCTACTCACCCTTGAAGCTGTAAATAAATTGAACTTCTAAGCCATCGCAATCAAAAGATACAGCCGTTTATGCCAAATTTTCGAAACTCGCAAGGGAATCAAAACCGACTTCCCGTGAGCTTAGAATCTTGAAAGGTACGAAGCAACGTCTTATAACACAAATAAAGGAAACATTTTAAGTGACATCATATAGAAAAATATTTTTAATATATAAAAGGTTTGCACGGAACCCTCGGTGCGCGAGCCCGACTTGCACTTAGCCGGTTTTTTTTTCTATCGAGCGAAAGTCGAAAACTCAGTCCCTCGAGAAAGGACTCAAGATTGCTTATTAAATTTAACGCAGCCGTAGGTATTATAATTTATAATCCAAACAAGCGCTACGTCTTTTTAAAATCCATTTTCAGAGCTCACGTCGCCTTAAGAGGAATCCAACGACACCTCAAATGTCGGAGTCCGTCAAACGGCTTAGGCTGCAGGGCGTGTCAGAAAATAAGTCATAAACACATATTTACATAAATACGCTCGAAAAACATAATCCTCCTCTCCTTCGGCAGTCGGGTAAAAACAACCACACACATAATGCCATGTTCATCGTTTTGCATCGTTTAATCGTAGCATAACCAATATGCTTGCGTTACTAGATTAATCCTAAATTGATTTTTCACAGCGAAGTCCTGCACGGCCTTCGGCTCGTTTCATAAACCCACACTCGTGTTTGTTGCCCTTCATTATGTACTGTCACATAATAGTAGTTTATGTGACTGTACATAATGAAGGGCATTAAACACGAGTGTGGGTTTATCATAATAACATCACACGAGTATCTTAATGCCTAATTATGTATAGTTACATACACTACTTTATCTATCCACATATCATAATCCTCCATGATGCATTCAGGAGCCGCATATTATGACCGGCATCGCAGCGTTGTTTTCTGGCAGCTGTCATAGTTCTTTTTTAATTCAGAGACAAACTAGAGTCGGATCCAACTGTCATATCGTTCGATATCTTACTTACGTGCGACATTTGTCAAATTTGTATGCAAATTGACAATTCATTTCGAACTAAACGTCATCTCGACTGATATTAGAATAGAGGTTAAATCAAATTTCTTTGTTTTTGAGACTTTCAAAATTTTAATGAAATAATATAATCGAAAGCGATGTTATTATTTAGCAATAATAACATTTACACAGATAAGAACTTTGTTCTAACAAAACAGTATATTTTTATGGTGGTGATAATGTGCGGTTCCTGAACGCATCATGGAGGGTTTATGATATTTGGATAGATAAACTACTATAACATATCCAGTGTCTAACAGTTTTGGTTCGAAACGAGACATTATTATACAGTTATAACATGGTTTTCCTAGAAATCACAGTACGTATTGCATAACTTTTCGCTTATGTGAAATAAACAAGTATATTAATAGGAAACATCTCCAAATTACGTTTGGTAATTTTTACAAGCTTTCTATTATTAACTTGCAATGTATGTAACTAACTATGTATAATATGTATGTCACTATATGTTTGTTCGGGTGAAATCTTTCAATTCAATTTTGTAGCAAATATCTTCAATCGATTGAGCTGAAATTTTGGTTACAGGTAAAGTCTGGATGAAAATTCAATATTATGGTACAATCGAGCTGATCTGATGATGGAAACAGACAATGGCCTAGGGAATTCAATACTTAACTAACGTAACCCCGTTGAGATTGGGCCCGTTAGAATCGTCTCAATGAGTATTTGACGACGGTATACAGAAAAGTACAGTCGGCAATAAAAGCTTGTATCCAAAATGAAAGTGACTGAAACTTATATAACAGTCAGATCGAGTTAGACGTTAGATAGATAGAGACTCCTATATTCTCTTATGTTGAAGTTCATCGTTTTTTTTTTAGAAATTTCTTAGCAATAATAACAGGATGAATAGTGTATTTTAATCAAAGCGCATTATTTAATCCTAGGATAACTTAATCGGCCTGCTAAGGACGTCTGCGTAAGAACTAGGTCACGGAGATGAGTTCATATTGATTTCTAAAGACCCGTTTATGCTGACGAAGTGGCATAATGGTGCCAACCGCAAGCTGTATTGAACGTCATACAATTTATATTCTAATTGAATCTTAGTTACAACAAACTGGGGTATGATTAAATTTCTTCTTATGGAAGATATCGCGATCATACGGCATTCATGAAGAAAAAAAAACGAATTGTCAAGTAATTGTAGGATGGTGTGCAAATTTCGTGATGTAGCAACGAAGTTACAAGATTGACAATGACACAAACTCTACTGACAGTTTTCGTTATCTTGCCACCGAGTGCTGGAATAACATTCCTCCGCCAGTTGAACAATTACCATTCAATAAATCTTTTAAATTAAAATTTAAAAGATTTTTCGAAATACGAATGTTAGTTTCTGAATGACATGGTAACACGGCGATGTCACCAGTGAGCAGTGTTTTTTAGGGTTCCGTACCCAAAGGGTAAAACGGGAACCAATTACTAAGACTCCGCTGTCAGTCCGTCTGTCACCAGGCAGTATCTCATGAACCATGATAGTTAGACAGTTCAAATGTTCACAGATGACGTATTTCTGTTGCCACTATAACAAAAAAAACTAAAAACTAAAAATCAGAATAAAATAAATATTTAAGGGGGCTCCCATACAACCAACGTTATTTTTTTGCTGTTTTTATAGATAAACCCCACAAATGTATGAATATAAGGAGATCGGACATGGCGGCCGATTTGTATAGAGTGAGCCTGTCGCAAGTACATTAACCCACACAACGCCCAAGTAATTGACAAGACAAAGCACGCACACATCTAAAACAAACACTCTTGTATACCTTATTTGACAATAAACGCGCATCATATCAGGCATTTTGAGAAAAAACGTAATATTCTCTGCGATCAGCACGCGTGCACAGTATGGCAGTGTATGCCCATTGAGCATACAGCTGCGACACGGCCGCCGGCGGCTTGTCCTCTCTCTAGTATTCTATGCTCTGAGATAAACCCCCACCCGGAACCCTTCGTGCGCGAGTCCAACTCGCACTTGGCCGGTTTTTATAGATAATTTCATGCGCGAGTCCGACTCGCATTTGGCCGGTATTTTTTTTGCTTTTCATGTAAAACATTTGTATTCCATCATCGGGGCCGCCCAGTTTAATATTCAAATTATTCTTATTTTACACCGCAGTGTGACTGACCCCGGGTATGTTTAATCAGTTGAATTCCACCATCCACTTCAATCGTTAAAATTTTCCAAGAAAGTTCTTTGAAATTTAAAGTCAAACAAAAGTTCAATCCAAGTGCTCTCACTCTGTATTGTTGTTTTCTGTGAACAGCTCAAAATTAAATTACTTGTACGGTGTTTTTCCTTTCCCTGGTTCTTTATTCCTCTTTTTTTTAGGTTTTTATATATTTAGAATTATTTATCAGTTAAAACTCTGTTACTTTGTAGATATTAGTATAAGGACAGTTAGGTCTGAGTTAACATCACGTGGTAGAGAAATACTTGAATGCTTTCCTTCTATATTGTTATAATGGTTTTATATACCAAAAATGTCACGCTTGTTCCCTTACCCCACGAAATATGAACCCGTCAGCCATTTCTTCATCAAACATTTTGGAATTCAAAAATGTTAACTGCCAGTCTCTGTCTCTGAAAGAGACCCTGTAAATGTGTTAATACAACTAAATCCTATAATTTTACTTTTAACATCATCATCATCATCGTCATCATCTTAAGTTTTGTTCCACTATTTTTGGGAGGGCTTTCTTCAAACGTATCTTCTCTATCTTGAGTCGTTAGTTCCAATTCTTGCCCGCTGCCTTTGGGTATAGTTCTTCCATCACATATGAGATATACCAATTGGTCTCTCATGTTCCCAGTCTCCATTCCTCACTTTCAAGCATCATGTTGTATGATATGATCGATAGTTTTCCCTCCGTTATTCTCTATCATTATTTACAGTTTCCTATTCTCCCCTCCCCTTGTCAGCACTTTTTCATTAGTGATTTTTTCCGTCTAGCTAATTCTCTCCATATTTTGCCAAAACTGTTTCGATAAGCTATAACATGAAACAAATCAAGGACTTTCCCTTAATTTGTTGAGGTAGTCTAAGTAGATCAAAGAGGTGGAGCCGACCCTAGTTGAACACACAGCTTCACCTAAAAGAGTCTATAATCTTAAATTTATGAGGATGATATTACCTACATTCATTATAATAAGGACACATTATAGTTTATTGATATAGCTTAAGCCTAGTCAAAGTCCCCGCGAGTTGTACCCGGTGCAAAGGTGCCCATTACACTTGCCGCGTTACCACATTGGATGGCGATGGACAATTTTTGCACCTGTACGAACCCGCGTTAGCATCGATTCATCAATTTAATATAATTATTGATTTACAATCTTTTACTTTAATTAAACATTAGTAGTATTCAATACATACGTTTATTCAGCCTTGTAAGGCACAAAAAATGGTAATACCAAGCGGTTTACATTTGCATCACGTCTTCAAGATGTTCTGTATAAATGTTGTGTATGCATCCAAAGGAAGGTCGATCCCATTCGAAATTGAGGGACGTGTCAGTTGTCCTGCAGTCCGCAAATACAACCTAAATCAATGCACGAAGATATAAGCAGGATCATCCTGTTTGCTTAGTTCGACTTTTCATGTCACGAGAGGGGTTTATTCGAAGTATTTCAGCAAATATTTTTAGAAAAATATTGAATACATTCAACTTACGGGTTGCGAAAGACTAGCGATAGGTAGATCTTCTTTACTACAGGACCACAAGGAATAGTAGATATTTTCTCTTTTAATTATGGGTTATAAAATGTTATGGCGTAGCTTGTTAGTTAGATACCATCACATCAGAATTAATTGTTATTTATTAATGCTACAGGTCCGGATATTAATTTAATGAGATTGATACTTTAGGCAAATATTATTTGTTGCCCCATTTGCAAACACGGGTAGTCATTGAAAATTGTAGTTTTATTTTTAAAAAGTGCCAAAATATGAGAACTCATAGATTGAACCCGCAACAACATTTAGGTTTTTCAAGTGGGCCATTTTTTGATTTTTTACGCTAGAAAATGTTATTTTAAGCGGCACGTGTTTTTTTTTATTTCTCCCTAATATGTAATTTTCATTCAGAAATATCAAATTGAAAAGTAGCGAGTTCCAGAATGTTGTAATTAAATTATGACGTCAACGTTACGGCTCTGTATGGCAGCAGCAGGTCGATCACGTTACGCATTGTACGAACGTCGGGTAGGTATAAATGTCACTTTTTATATGTAAAATTGACAGTTAAACTGTACCGACGCGCGTTCGGAACGTCAACTTCCTCTTGCACACCTTTCATATGACTGTCGTAGTATTGACGTCACACGTGGCTTATGGGGCTCCAAGCGCTATTTGACTAGTTTTGATGAGTTTGAGTTGATATTCCTCCGTCATCACAATAGATATATTTGTGGCACAAACGTTAATCGGTTCTTCAATCGTTTATCTACTTTTGCACGAGAGTCTTTAAAATAAAATGTTTGTTTTTTTTTATGATTTATTCAAACATGGTCCAAAATCGCTCTGTTTTCGATATAAGTATGTTGTTTAAGCAATTTTATATTTTAATTTACATTTAACTGTTCCTTATTGCCGTATCTAACAACCCACGAGAGATTTTCATTTTTAACTCATTTTCACAAAAATTACGTCCAAAAAACTGGTTTTTTGGCCTAAAACTGCTAAAGTTTGGTGGTCGAAAACGGTGAGTTTTGAAGTAAATATGGGACTCTATTTCGGTAAACCTCGTTTTTGTTCATACGGTAAGCCATAAAAAACACGAAAAAACGGACAGTGACAGATAGAAGGTCATTAAGAGCGGTAAGCTCCTTAAACCACATTTATACAATTTCGCGATTTTCTTAAAAACGGGTGAGAAATGAAATCTGATAACTACTTTTACTTTTACTACTTTACCGAAATGGTTTTGCAATTAGGCATCATTACATACTTTGAAATGTTGTAAATTTTAAAAGGGCGTACCAGCCATGACAGAACGCTCTTAGAACATTATTCGGGTTCTGTTTTAATAGGTCCCCATCACGATAGACCTAAGCTATAACCACGAACTTCGAATCTCGAACTTCGTATATCTCCGTCTCTATCGCACTTATGGTTTTTGGTACTTGAGCGACAGAGACGGAGATATACGAAGTTCGAGATTCGAAGTTCGTGGTAGCGCCGCTAAGTCGATTCTACGTACAAACGTATACTTCGTTTTTTTTAAGATTAGAATTATCTGTCAAACGGGTAAACACAGAAGCAGTGGTCGTAAACCTTCCTTCTTCGATTTCGACCGATACCACTGAATTTCTCGGAACTTATGTACCTACATATACGAGTACATATCATTTGATATTTACCGATAGCTGAACGCATATATTTTCTTTTGAAATGTTGTATACCGTAGCCAACGATATGCCAGCAGTCTCGGCAGTCTTTTTCACACGGTCTGATTTAGTGGGATACTCCTTTCTATGGCACATTTCTGAAACTAATTTGTAAATATTCACCACCTGCTTCCGCTTTTCACTGGCAGTCAGAGGATTCTGCTTTTGCCTTTTCTTCTTTGGAGATGAAAAAAACATTAGCTGGAACCGGCTGCGACTTCTGGTAGCCCACTCGGGCCAGCCTCGGCTTCATACATTGTAAATGTGCACCAACAAACAAAATATCTAAATAGATCAACAACTAATAACAAAATTCAACAGAAACGATAACAACAATCTTTAAGTAAGCTTACAGCAATAGAAATCACAACCGACTCAACCGACAACAATATGAACTCGAATGAAAAACCCACATGAGTGAATTACAGATAGTGACAGTGACGTTTAAAAATAGACCATTGTGTGAGAACTCTGCCTCTTTAGGTTTTTTAATGTACAACCTTTCCATGAAAAATTGCAAACGCAATTTATTAAAATTCTTATCTTTTCATCTTAGAATATAAATTAACTAATATTATGTTTCTTATCTGTTCACAACACTGAGTAATGTATGTATTACTAAAACATGATAATAAATACGTGATATTATTTATTAACTCGTATTCACTGTTTGATCCGCAGAGTGTGCCCGATAAAAAACCTTTTATCTCGTTCTGCAAAGGTCTCTCTAATGCTAAAAAAAACGAAGTATAGTTAGGTTCTCATTTTAAAACGGCAAACAGGTTTTCGAACGCGTTTGCGTTTAGTTTCAATTTGTATGGCAACGCGTAGTTCCTAATAGTTACCACCAGAGGCGCCGCTGCTCGCGTTGCCACACAATTTGAAACTAAACGCAAACGCGTTCGAAAACGTATTGTATCGATAAAACTTATACTAGAGATTCTGTCGATCACGTAACGCATTGTACGAACGTTAGGTAGATCTAATTATCAAATTGTATATGGAAAAATGACAGTTGGATTGTCCTAACGCGCGTTCGGAACGTTACGTGATTGATTACCCCTCTAAAATAACACGAAACTTTTTATACACAATAAGATCCGTCATATCTAGGTCAGAAACTTATTTCTGTTGCTATAAATTATAATAGAAATATTATAGAAAAAAAATAAACGATAAGAGACTTTGTATTTTATTTCTTTTTTAAATGGCAACAGAAAGTAATGTAGCACAAGAAAAGTCTACAACAGTTTGATTTTCAATTTGGCCGAAATGCGCACAATGTCCTCGTCACCACACTCATCGAGCCATCGAACAAGTCCGTCGAGCAGTACGGCTGCAGTTCGGCATGCAGCTCGCGGTAGGTAAAAAACCGGCCAAGTGCGAGTCGGACTCGCGCACGAAGGGTTCCGTACCATTATCTATAAAAAAAACTATTTTATTTTGTGTTTTTAGTATTTGTTGTTATAGCGGCAACAGAAATACATCATCTGTGAAATTTTCAGCTGGAACTATCACGGTATCAGTGAGATACAGCCTGGTGACAGACAGACGGACGGACGGACGGATGGACGGACAACGGAGTCTTAGTTATAGGGTCCCGTTTTACTCTTTGAGTACGGAACCCTAAAAACGTAATTATTCAAGACTCCTCTTGCATGTAGGTTGTTGTCTGTTCGAATAGGCATTTGTTTTGTTTGTGTTACAAATAAATAAGTTTATGTCAAAAATATCATTTCTGGTACCAGCTTTTATGGTTAACTTTTCTGTATACCGTCATCAACTACTCATTGAGACGATTTTAACGAGCCCAAAGTCAACGGGGTTACGCAGGTAAAGAACAGAGCGAGTTCGATATTCTGTGCAAATGGGCACACGATCTGGGTTTGTCATTAAATTACTCTAAAACAAAACTAATGCATATACACTCGCCATATTAAAAAAAATACGTTACGCCTTAGATCGTGGCCCACGAGCACAAGTGTCTGCACTTATCTAAGGCTTCATGTAACTATACTCAGCTTGAAATTGTAAAGGAACATACTTACCTTGGACTAAAAATTGACTACAAGTTTAATTGGGGTCCACATGTAGACCAAGTATGTAAGAAACTAAGGTCCATATTGTCAAAACTATGTATCATTAAACATAAAGTCCCTTACAACACACTTAGACTTCTATACATGTCGCTGGCTGACTCAATAATAGGTTATGGTCTAGAAAGCTATGGAAGAACCTATAAAACATATATTAATCAAATATACAACCTCCAGATACGTCTACTGAAAACAATTGTACCAGCTAAAATTAAATATAAATATAGGAATAATTACGAGAATTTATTTAATCATTGTAAGGTGTTAAACGTATTCGACAAGGTGGAACTATCAATTATAACACAGTACAATAACAATATAACCAACTTAAAGAAAAAAATAAGACCCAGCCATCTTCGTTACTTACCTAATCAACCTACCTTTGAGGTGAAAAATAGCAATAATGTATATGGGCAGAGGGTACGGAGGGTTGTATCCTACCTGCAATATTAAATAGATTTTCGGATGAGCTGATACGTAATATTGATGGTAAAACGTGTAGTAAAACACGTTCAATAGTCAAAGGAAATATGTTAAAAGTAGGCCTTAAACAATAAATTTACTTATCCTATTGTATAAAATAACAAGAATAACATAATATAGCTACCTATTTAATTAAGACTAAACTAGTTATAAGGCAGGCTCCTTAACTCAAAAAATCTTTTAAATTTAAGATTAGTAGTTAAGATTGTAATAACCCTTAAGTAATTTTTTATTGAAATAAACAGTTCAAATTTTAATTTTTTTTTTTTTTTTTAACTGAATTCCCATGGCCACCTTCTGTCTCCATCATCAAATCAGCTCGATCGTACCATAATATTACCATTTGAAAGGTGACACTACACACAACCAGTTCTTTTTTGAGTTTTGTGCCTATAACACAGCAAAGTTTTTTTTGTCTGCTTTACGAAACAAATTACAAATTGTGAAATATTTAACGAGAAAATGAATTTAAATAAGTACTCTAACTTTTTTTTTAATTGTTTCTACGAATGTACACCATTTGGCATCACTGCAAATGCTTTTTTTTATTATGTAAGTATGTCCAGTACAAGTAGGATTACTAATATCATAACTTCGTATTCTGTGACTTTGTGTCAATCCCTTACAAAACATTTCCACAAACTCCCAGTAAAATCTGAAATGTAAAACGTAACTTCATTTCTCGTATCAAATAACAGTAAACCTGATTTGCCGTCAAATTTATATGTGAATATGATCCGTTTATGACATTCTGCTCGGAATATGGGGTATACATTGTATGTGAATTTAATATATTGCTTGGCAAGAATGTACAACCGTCGAATATATATTTCTCAACATGCAAAGCCTTGTCAAGTAACGTATGCAAACATTTTCTAATTTGACTTATTATTATTAGTAGTTAAATGTGATTCACTTACTACAATTATAATTGACAATATTAGGTAGTTACTTTTTTTCAAGTTGTAGTTCATATTTAGGTCGAGCTATCTTACAAAATAGCGTGTACTTTATTAAGTACGTTCCGGTTACATATTTACATTACGAGTATACGGCTAGTTTTTGATTTAGGCATCATTACTTGTTTCGAAATGTTGTCATTGGCTTTGACTGTTAAATAAATATATGAATATGAATATGAAATACAATTGACGCTGGAAATTATTTACATATCTTTATTGATTATTTTATTGTGATGTAGTGGACCCGGGAGAATCAATAATAATAAATTGTATTTCTCAGTAATTGTGTGCCCAGCCTCAGTGTGGGTATTTTATTTCCCTGTTGCTAAATATTCACTAAATGATACCATTGGCAAATAAATATTTGTTTTTTAGGCTTCGTCAAGTGATTCGCTGTTAGTCGTCATATTAAACAATCGACGTCAAAGATATGTAAGTATACACTTTAGCACCTTATTCCATTGTAATAAGGCGAAAAATGTATACATCTCTTTGACGTCGACTGAACAACCAGTTTCAAAACGTTAGAGTGCGCGTTCTTACAAATATAAAAAGTATTGTTTGAATGTGAGTGGTTATAAATGATGTTAGGGTTAGTATTTATTTGATTACATCATCATCATCATCATATCAGCCGAAAGACGTCCACTGCTGGACATAGGCCTCCCCCAAAGAGTGCCAAAATGACCGGTCCGCCACTACCCGCATCCAGCGGACTCCCGCGACCTTTACCAGGTCATCAGTCCACCTACCCAGGGCCTACCCACGGTTACATCATAATAAGCCAGAATTTGGCGTACCTATACAACACTTTGACTCTCAATACGCATGCCATTGAATTTATGTGATTATTATTTAATGTAGTAAAAACATTCCTATTTATTTATCCGGATATAACTAGCTTCACGAAAATCGTAAACATACTTTCATTCCAGTAAAACAAACTTACTCCACTCTTTTTCTTTTACTTTGTGTTTGTGTAAAAAAAATCGCAATGTCAGACTAAAGATAAATATTGACCTTAGACGCAGAATTGCTCAGTAACCGCTCATGTTAGTCACACCACATCCGGGGACCGCTGATGGGCACTGGGAGGCTATGACCGCCGCTGTACCTCATTTCAACCAAACTGCCTAACTGTTGTTACAAAATTGATCCCCTGCAGGTTAATAGCGTTAGAACATATCAACGAATTTATATTTTCAATTCAACTCAAATGAACTATTTAATTAATTTACACATAAGTCAACTGTAACTACACCAAAGCACTTACCTATGTGGTAGTTAACAAACACATACCGATTAAAATAAACATACTAAACACTTTTAAAATATAAAAAAAAAAATTAAACAAAACTAGATCAACAAATAGATAAGTAGGTAAACAAAAATATGGCTTAACAGAAAACTCTACTTATATTTATAAGGGTTCAATCAATTTTATTCAAGATGAACGTGACAGTTGCAAAACGATCGTTAAGAGAACACATTAACGGAGCCTTTTTTCTGATTTAAGGATTCCAATTAATCAGTATAGATCTGTCGCGCAGACGTAGGTGTTGTCGGTGCGCGTTAGCGCTGTAAGAACAGCTGCAGCGTCGACTAATATTCGTAAGTAAGTGAAAAACTCAGAAATCGAGGTTTCGTTCTCGACTGTTTCCTCCTCCAAAACTATACCAATCGTTACAATATTTTGGAAATTGAATGAGAAAGAAATGATAAATGTCGGACTGTTTTGATGTTTGTCCTTATTGTTGACGGGTTAGTATAAATTAGACCAGTTAAGGCATTTTTTGAAGCAACCTAGCACTTATAAAAGTAAGAATATCAAATAAAACATAATGATGATATGAATATTATTAAAAGAAAACTAAAATCTACGGTCAAACATCTCGGGGGAAACAGTTGAGAACTTTTGTATGGAAGAATGATCACTCATCTTTCCTCTTAAATAACGCAATTACCCTGGATGCATGGTTTATGAATACAAATTGACTACTGACTCACTCTCAGTTACTAACATTATAATGTCCATCAAGCTATAACTCAAATAAATTATGTTTACGAGCAATAATACCGCCACTAAATATCCCAAACGACATCACTTGTCACCTAAGGTTTTAACCTAATAACAAAAAGTAACCAAACGATGGGCAGCCCTGATTATAAACAGTCATCCATTATAGGGTGTCAATAACTAGAGCGTACTGGCTGGACACTAAAAAGTTATTACGAAAATGAAACCTATTGCTGATGCTGCTCAAGTTGAGGAATGAAGCGGTGTACCTTTTTTGCCAGAGCCGAAAGAAAGGGATATGATTTTAGCAGTCTTTGTTTTTCGGCGTAGTAATTAAGATACTGAATCTATTTTGATGAATGACGTATCAATCGATTCGAAAGTATCCTCCGGTTGATACAGGCTACCTTTTGTATGAAATAGTACATTATTTTTCTGTTATTTTTCCGTACTCGGGTTAAAGTGTTTTGAACTGTTTATGCTTCCATAGAGAGTTAATATTTATTTTATTATATTTAACGATAACTGTAACCTTTTTTTTTTTTTTTTTTACGTTGGGGGAATGCATTGATGCACCGTCCGCCCAGTCGGAGGGGGACCGGACAGGTGTGTGGGACTCCAGGACAGAAGGTCCAGACTACCCACTAAACCCCCAACGGTTGTCCAGCCATTTTCGCTTACAAGGAGGGTCAAAGGTTCGCTTACGCATGCAACTTTGACCCTCGCGACTAGCCCGCTTTACAGGCCTGGCCAGGGAGAGCGCCCCGGGACAATTTCGAGGCGCTTCAGACTCGTGGACTTTTGGTTAGCTAGGGTCCCCTAACCCTGCAACCTGGTCCACTACGGCGGGGGGAGCAAGTGCGCATAACGCCGACGTGCGCGCCCCGCTCTACGTCTGCGGATATGGGGAGCGGAAGGGTCGTCCTCCCGCGCTCTTTCCGCAGCCTCCTTCTGCGCCATTACGGAATTGCAGAAGGAGGCCATTGCTTCCCATGACCTCTCGCTGTCAAGCATCTTAGATACAATGGTTGGCAGCGAGAGGTCCCCACCCAATACATCGGACAAATTATGCCGCTGCGGCCCCCACGCCGAGCATACCTCCACTGTGTGGCGCACATCGTCTACTGCTGCGCCACACCCGTGGCAGCGGGGGCTTTCTTCTCGTCCGGCAACTCGGTGCAGGTACTCTCCAAAGCAACCGTGGCCTGTGAGGACCTGCACCAGGTGAAAACTTAATTCGCCGCGTTTGCGGTCGACCCACCTCTCGAACTGGGGCAAAATTGCCCCTATGGTTATTCTGCCGGCCGTGGACACCTCCAGGTCTGCCCTCCACCCCGGGAGAAGGGCGGTCGTAGCTGCATCCCGTAGCCCTTCTACCTCCCGTTGATTGGGATGTTCTCCCCTGGCCCTCAGTTCCGCACGGTATCTAAAGATCTCGGCCAGAACCTCCGCCTGCAGTTCCCAGGGCGGATCATTGGCCAGTAGTGTGGCCGCTGCCCAGGACACCGTGCGGTACCCTCTGCATGCCCTCACGCTTATTACCCTTTGCGGTCGCCTTAGAAGGGTCTTGTTTTTCGACGTGAGGGCTTCCATCCATACAGGCGCCCCATAGAGAGCCATGCTCCGGACGACTCCAGAGTATAGACGCCTGCAGGAGGACTGAGGACCTCCTTGATTGGGAAGCAGCCTTCCCAGCGCTGCTGCAGCGCCTACCAGTTTGGGGGCCAGCCGAGTGAAATGTGCCCCGAAATTCCACCTGGCATCGAGGGTGAGGCCGAGGTACCTCATGTCGGTCCCTACCTCTATGGCTGTCCCCATAAGGGTTAACCGCGCCCCTCGTGGGGGACCTTTACGTGGGCCGTGAAAGAGAACCGCCTCCGTTTTTTCGACCGAGACTTTGAGCCCCAGGAGGTGGATCCTCTCGACGGCCAGTGTTGCTGCCTCCTGCCCTAACCGCGCAGCCTCCTCGTAAGTCCTTCCCCGGGCTGTGACGAGCGTATCGTCCGCATAGCAGATCAAGTTGGTCCCGGGGAGCAGTGGGCCGCGCAGGAGCCAGTCAAAACCGACGTTCCACAGAACCGGTCCCAACACAGAACCCTGTGGAACACCGCAACCCACATGTCGGTGGTGAAGCGTCGCATCAGAGCCCTCCCAGCGCACTATCCTGTCGCGGAGGTAGTCCCTCAACAACCGCCGAAGGTAGGTAGGCACTCCATGATAACGAAGCGCCTCCATTATCGTCTCGAACGGCAGGCTGTTAAATGCATTCTTAACGTCTAAAGATATTGCAAGGACTACCTCCCTTCCCTCTATAGCCTCTCTGGCCCGGACCTTAAGAGCGGTTAGAGCGTCGATTGTGGACCGCGATGCTCTGAAGCCATATTGGTTGTTGGAGAGGTCCGGTCCGACTTCCTCCAAGTGGCGGACGAGGCGATTTGCTAGGATTTTTTCCAGCATTTTACCAACCTCATCCAGCAGTACGATAGGCCTGTAGGCTCCGGGAGTTCCTGTTGGGCGACCTTCCTTTGGGATCAGGACGAGACGACCTTCTTTCCATATTTTTGGGAAGCGCCCGACACGGAGGCATGAGTCGAATACTCCCCGGACCCAGTCTTGCATTTCTCCCGCCGCAATCAGGAGGACCTTTCCCGGAATCCCATCAGGGCCCGGCGCAGTTTTACGCCCCCTCAGACGTAAGAGGGCCACTCCTATTTCCCCGTCACTTATTGGGGGAACATTTTCTGCCCCACTTTGTTCCTCCGACGATCGGGAAGGGGGAGCCATCTCAGGGGGTGAGTGTCCGATTGGATCCGGGAACAGTCCCGCAACGACCTGCTCCACCACGTCCGGATCCAAGGACTCCGTGGGTGGGACGCCTGCAACGCGGAGTTTATTCCGCGCAGCACGGTATGGGCGTCCCCATGGGTCCCTATTTAGGTCCCGTAAGAGCTCCTCCCGAGCAGAGGCCTTTGCCTTGCTTATGGCCACCTGTAGTTCCTTTTTGGCTTCGCGGCAGGCACTCCAAAGTTGAGTCTCCACCTCAGTCACCTCTCCGTCCCGTCGGCGGCGTTGTCGACGGCAGCGTGCAAAAGCTCGTCTCGCTGCGTTAGCCCGCGCCCTGAGATCGGAGATTTCTGCTGACCACCAGTAGACTTGTCGGCGTGGGGCGTGCCGTCTGGCTCTCGGCATGGCCGCGTCGCATACAATAGTTAAAGCCGTGCGAAGGCGCTCAGCCAGGACGTCGACTTCGACACCATCAGTCACTGTCTCGCCGTCCGTTGTTGTCCCGGGAGCCTGCCAGCGTTGTACTATTGCGGCCTCTTTGGCAAGTTCCCCGTCCAGCTTTGTGAGAGTCCAACGAAGAAAATTGCTGGGCCCTCTCGGAGGGGCTATCGGACCCGCGGCGGAGACCTCGAATCGAATGTAAAGGTGATCCGACAAGGTCTCCACCTCTTCCTCCACCCTCCAATTTTGGACCTTGCGCGCGACAGCGGGGGTGGCGAATGAAATATCCACCACGGACCCCCCCTGCTGGCGGACGCAGGTTTGCGCAGACCCTTTGTTAAGAAGGGTCAGACCTGTTTGGATGGCCCAGATTTGGACCGCCCTGCCGCGGCTGTCACACGCAGGGCTGCCCCATGCGCGCGACTTGGCGTTTAAGTCGCCCATAAAGATGATCGGCCTAGGCGCCGATCGTTCGACCACTTCTCTGACGGAGTCGAGGAACGTCTCGAACTCGGCCAGTGACCGGTTGGGAGAAAAGTACGTTCCCACTACGGCATACCCACCCCATTCCACCGCCACAACTCCCGGGCCTCGTGCAATAGGCGAGAGAGGCAGACTAGTGTTTGGCCCCACAAGGACTGCTACCAAGCCGTTGATGTCCCCCACCCAGTTTGGTTGATCAGGGACAAAATACGGCTCACATGCTACCGCTATATCAATCTGCCATTGCGCCATGGACTGCAGAAGGAGATCTTGTGCTCCTGCGCAATGGTTCAAGTTCGCCTGTAGGAAGCTGCTGTGTTGGGACAAATTCATTCCGACATTTTGTTAGCCTCTTCCTCTTGTCGGCCGACTATGCGACTTCCCTCCCCGTTCACAGTGGCTTGGGTCCTTGGGGCCACTTTCCCTGGCACGCTTGGGGCGCGGCAGCTCCTACCACCCATGTGATGATCGGAGGGTTTGCCCGCATCGGCGCACAGGGCGCAACGAAGCACCCCGTCGCAGTCCGCCGCTTTGTGATCCTCCTTGCCACACCGGAAGCACAGGTTGTCCCGGCATGTATCGGATGGGCACGTGGCTCGAGTATGTCCAGGCCCCATGCACTTAAAACAGCGCAGAGGACGCTGTTCTAGGGCCTCAACCCGCGCAGAGCTCCAGCCTACCAGTAGTCTGCCTTGCTTCAAAAGAACGGCGGCTGCTGTGATGGGGCACTCCACAATTACTGACCCCGATGCTCTTAGTCCCCATTTGATATTAAGGACCTTAATTTGGCTCTCAAGGCAGCTCCCTGCTCTAGCGATGGCCGTTGCCACCTTTTCAGGGGTGACCGACTCGTCCAATCCCGTGATGCGTACATCAGCATGCTTTACGGGCCGCCTAACTTTGGCAAGTCCATCTAAGGCTACGCGGAGACTTTCAGCCAACTTGTCTGCGGCTTTGACCTTTCCTTCTCCGCGTATTTCAAGCAGTCGGGCTCCGGTCGCTGAGGCGCGTATTGTAAGCGCTCCCGGGCTAATGCCTACCTCGCCGAGGTTAACCCTCTCGTCCGCTGCCGTAATTATTGAGGCATATGTAACGCCCCGTTTTTCCGCCTCTGGGTCAAGGCTGATAACTACAGCCGCCGATCTTGGAGGAGACAATTTAGGCTTAGTTGGAGCCTTAGCCTTCGGTGGCAAAATTGGTGTCGGCTCCGGGGGCCTTGTAACCATGGTTGTCGTCGCTGTGGGGGACTTATTTTTGGTCTTCTTCTTTTGGGCCCCGAGCTAGGATTTCCTGTGTTACGGGACCCAGTAGAACAGCAAGCATACATTATTTAAATAACATGTCTTCGTACAGGGTAAACAAACAAGTATACAATAAATGTTTTGCAATTAGAAAACTACAATAGTTTTAGTTCTGTCAGTGTAGTGTGTGAGCGTGAGTGTGTGTGAGAATGCGTGTGTGAGCATGAGTATTTTGAAGTGAATAAGTAAATTAAATAAGTAAATGAATAAATAAATTATGTGACCTTACCTTACTGATATCGCACAGATTTCCTAATTTGTCGCTATACTGTCAGTATTATATTAGAATAACATGCGCAAAAGCGGGGCGGTGATCTTGCAGTACCTCCCCGCATCCACGCATCCCGCGCCTGTCAGGAAGGACTCAAGTAGGCGTGCAGTAAAGAATCGGTACTGACAGCTGACAGATTATTGATATCATACACCGTACCGCCTCCACACCGACAAATTAGGAACTCACCTAAGTATGTAAGTAACATTGCAATCTTATCAAATATTGCCAGACTCATCACGGTAATTATTAGTAATAATAAACCACTACCAAGCCAGATGGTCGATTACAGATCTCAGTAAGTTAGAAAAGCAGAGAAAGATATATCATTTGTGTTATCTTTGTGATAATTTCAGCTTTTTATGTGTGCCGCCGACGAGAACAAACAATTACCCGCCCAAATAATACCGCATAAGTAATACCGTACATATATATTACTATTCATACAGTTTTTAGCTAATAAAATGTAAAATCAATTAGGAGCGTTGTTTGCCAACAAACCGCATTGTAGTTTGGCAAATTAATTGTACCTATGTAAGTTTAGCTATAAGCCTTAAAGAGAATAAACATTAAAAAAAATTAAGTAGGTTGTTTATGGTCAGCCGTCAGTCATTTTAAAACAAGTTCACAATTTAGCTGCATAGGAGCTTTCCCGTCTCTTACAGTGGCCCGCGTATGGTTTCATTGTGGGCTCCTTCCTATAAGTCCCTATCATACCAACTAGTACGATAGTAACCAGCGATTATTACTTATAGACCCAGTAATGTACGGCGAATAGTCATTGTCAAGTGACTATCAGCCGAAAGACGTCCACTGCTGGACAAATGCCACCCCTAAAGAGTGCCAAAGTGACCGATCCTGCGCCACCCGCATCCACCTTGTGAGGGGTCTACCCACGCTGCGTCTTCCGTTACGTGGTCGCCACTCGAGAACCTTCGATTGGACAAATAGGTGTGTTGTACCTACAGATACAGATACAGTAACTTTTTGAAAGTGTGTTGTACCTACAGATACAGATACAGTAACTTTTTGAAGCCGTTTAAATTAAACGATCTATTCTCTCGCAATAAAGCATTCACCGCCCGCGGACATTCAATGTTTGATCACAGCTCTGCCAGTCGCTATTGTATTGCACCAAAAACAAAAGAGAGAAAAACAAATGCGAAAAACAAAGGATTCAGCATCAATTATTACTATTTCAGCCTCGCCACTTGCGAACTACAGTTAAACGAAAAAATAAAAGGAGATTTATTTCGTTCACTTTCCGATAAACATGACGAAAACAAGGTTATATACTGTTGCGGAGTTATAAACGCGTCTCAGTGTAAATGGGACTTTATTCTTTGTTTAACGTCCCATTTTCGAGAATGTTCACGCAAAACGGCGTTTGGTGAGCTATGTGCGGGCTCTTATCTGATAAATAGGTCCATGAAGCTTTGCGCGCGATTTAAAGAGTACCTATTTGAACTGAAAGCCGGAGAAAACTGAAGGACCGTTTTTTATCCAGATGTGCACCAAAGGACCATTTTGGTACGAAGTTGTAAAATAACAGAGTAAAGAACTGTTAATTAGGCACTCGTCAGTAGAGATTCACTTTTTGTATAATCATCAATGTGCCGCTTTTATACGATCAGTTGCTCAGTTATACATATATATCGAGTTATACATATATATGGAGTTATAAAAACCTTTTCTTTAGGAGTTATAAAAACACATTTTCTAAGTTTTAAATCATCAATTTATGGAGAATTTATTAATAAAATCTTGTGACTTGAATTACGCTGGCCCTTATTTAACGTACGCAATCTTTTTTTTCAAGCTGTTCATATTATAAGTTTGGTTAGGTTGGCATCACGCCATTGAAGTGGATGTCAATCTTTTCGTTTTGATATCCAATTTCATTTCATTAAGTACACATGCGATTAGGTACTTAGTTGCCTGAGCCCGTCACGTTTTTCTATGGTCAAACAGCCTTTATTTTTATTAATAGCAAAAATAGGTCAAACATAATGTATCTGAGTATTTTCATGGGTTTCGTTAATTAGTAATGGAATAATTATTTATTTATACCTACTGTTGTCAACTGCCGTCCCTAATTACAAGATGGCGCTTTCTGCTCCGTAGTCGTTAATGTGACTCCACGAACTATTTGTTTGTGCGAATCTCTCTCGCTCCAGTGCTTGAGGCACAGCCTATTTAGCAAGCACAGAACATTGACGCCAGCGGTTCTATTTCAAACGGACAACCCTCCAGACCTTGACAATTAATACGAGTTTGTTTTGTTATAGTATAACGCACTCCCAGCGTTATCACGTTATACTATAACAAACGCACTGTTCGCGTTGCGTCGTTGCCTCTATTTCATTTGGCATAAGAAGGAAAAAGATGCAACACGAATATTTGGGCAAACACCACCAAATGTATGTGTGACGGCGATTGTGACGCATTCATTTGTTGTGTTTTTTTTTTTTTCGCAGAATGCAAATCTTTACAAATATTATATTTAAAGAGGAGTCTGTGAGATTGTAGCTTTTTATGTTTATAAGTTTGTAAGTTTTGTAACGAATGGGTAATATCCGGAACCACTTAACCGATTTCCAAAATTCTTTCATCTAGCGTGTAGAGTAGCTTTTCTGGATGGTTATTTATGCTCTATTTTATCCCGCGGGTTTGCCTGCCTCCTTTGCAATACGCGGACAAAGCCGCGCAGGCAGCTAGTATTAGAATAAAACTCTAGCCGCCGACCATACAAGAAAAAAATTTACTGCATAGGAAAGACTGCATCTTGCAGTCCTCTTAATCGCATCAGTCCAGCGCACTGGAATCCTTCCTCTAGCGCGTTTGCCTTCTACAGAACCAAGAATTATATTCCTAGATGAACGCATGATTGGTATCAAATCAACGTTAAGCCGACTTCACTTTATTTGATTAGAAAAATGCAAGTGTAAGTTCAGTTGAGGTTCAGGGTAAGGTTATTTTTTTTTTATTTGATGTTTGTTTACTAACAATGCTATGGACCTATAAGTTGTCTAATAATTAGCATTCCAAAACAAAGTTTTAACCGACTTCAAATCGGTAGCCAAATCGCTTCGAGTTTGCCTATTAAATTTGAAGAGTTCCCACGAATTCTCCAGGATCCCATCATCAGAACTGGATTTTGGTGACAACGGGACCAATCTGGAAGTATATGCTTTCAAACAAATATATTTTTTTTTCAAATCGGTTCATATAAAATCAATCATCTCCTATTTTCGTACCCTTAAGGTTGGATTATTTTTTTTCATGTTTATATTGGACCAATTTCGAGGTTATACCATTTCCAATAAAAAAATAATTATCAAAATCGAACTACTCTGTAAAAAGTTATGCGTGGTCATACATGAAAAAATATATATATACGCGTCGACTTGAGAACCTCCTCCGTTTTTTTCGTCGTTTAAAAATAAAACGCAGTTGTTTAAAATGACAACGATATCAAATACAACTATTAGTTTTTATCTGTATTTGCCAAATCAAGTTAAGGGTCTAGAAAACAAGGCAAGAAAGAGCTTCGCAGCGCCGTCATCTGTCACCCGCCACTTGGCCACTTCTGTTTACCAAACCCTTAACGCACCCTAACAACCTAAAACCAACCTTAACGCGATATACATATAGGCTATAACACCCGTATAAACAACGTGGCGACCCAAGTCGTAACTAATGCAGTCGGTGCGTGGAATTTGGGTCTTTATGCGTTACGATATAAAGGTGGATACAAGTTGATGTGTAAGTTTGTTAAGGGTATGCTTGCAGTCACGTCTCCAGGCGATAAGAACCGAAGACAAACGGGTGCTTTCGTGGCAAACTATTGCCTTCCTACGAGGGCACGGTATGACATGCCGTGGTAGATATGTGTCTATACTACATACATCATTACAATACACACTACATTATAATATATATAAAAACCAGCCAAGTGCGAGTCGGACTCGCGCACGAAGGGTTCCGTACCATTATCAATAAAAATATTTATTTTATTCTGTTTTTAGTATTTGTTGTTATAGCTGCAACAGAAATACATCATCTGTGAAAGTTTCAACTGGAACTATCACGGTATCAGTGAGATACAGCCTGGTGACAGACAGACAGACAGACATACAGATAGACAGACGGACAGCGGAGTCTTAGTAATAGGGTCCCGTTTTACTCTTTGAGTACGGAACCTTAAAAAGGGTTTAAAATAGTGGTGTAATAATGTTCCGCCAAATTTAAATAGTATAATGAACCCGTCACTAACGTCTTTGAGGTCGAATATCGCTCGACATGTGTGTGGCTTGGCTTGTGCTCACGAATATGGACGACGTATGGGCTCGAAACATGTCCAGCGAAATTCGGCCTCAAAGACATGAGTGACCCGTTTCATTATATACGTTAAGGTTAAGTTTGAGACTCACATTTTTAATACTAAAGGTTATAAGTTAGGTTACTAAAGTATCCCAATGCTTTAAACCTTTAAGAGTATTCCAGTAATTAACACCCTGTTGTTAAGTTTAATCCCAGAAGTAAGATTGAAGATGTCGAGTATTGGGTTTTTTACATTCAAACTATTAGTAGGATTACCCTTGTATTGCTTTGAGATGAAAATATATTATGTTTATCGAAACATAATTGGAATGAATAACTAAGAATTGACCTATGACTGGATGACCTGGAGTCCGCTGGATGCAGGTGGCGCAGGACCGGTCACTTTGGCATTCTTTGGGGGAGGCCTATGTCCAGCAGTGGACGTCTTTCGGCTGATATGATGATGGTGATGATGAATTTACCTGTTATATTTTATTGTAAACCACCAGGAATTGATAATTTAAGGATGTCATTCAATTATTGACCATCCATTAAGTTTGTATACATCAAAGTCTTCAAACGCGTTTTGGATCAACATTATTTAGATCTGAGAATTTAAATTTTATTGCGAAGATATATCATCATATTTTAAAAGTGCTTAATTGTTTAGTGTGGAAATAAATTACTTTGACTTTGATATAATGTTATAAAAATTCTTAAGTACAATTAAATACAAAAACTCAAAGTTATGAGTTTCATTTCATTACAAATATTATGATCAAATAAAAGTTGCGACTAACTTTTGAACAGCACCCAGCCAGTAAATTGGCGTATTTTTCCACTAAGTAGAGGAAAAATTATACTTTAAATTGTGAAGTCCATGTGTTAATTAAGCAATTTAGTAAAGATAATATAGCACATTTTTTTAAAAAGAATAAATAGCTCCTTAATTTTGTACGGTACCCGCCCCAGAGCACCGTAATTTGTTCCGATTATCTAGGTTTCATTGTACTCTAATTAGATATTTTGGACTAAATAGGCCATTTCGTATGAATAATGATTTCACAGAATGGATTGTACGTACAGTACAATGTGAAATTAACTACTTCTAGCAAAAACCATTATGAAAGGAATATAAGTAGGATAGGTTAAAATTATTTTAACTTTATTACACAAATCCGCTGGATGCGGGAGGCACAGGACCGCTCACTTTGGAACTCTTTGGGGGAGGCCTATGTCCAGCAGTAGACGTCTTACGGCTGATATGATGATGATGAGGATGACACAAATAAAAAAAAGTACAATGGGCGGACTCAATATTAAGCGCAAATTTAAAAAGTTAAAGTTTTTACGTCATACCTGGCCATAAAAACCCCACTTCCTGGCCAGATAGAGACGTAAAATGTTGAACTTACCACGGGCGGTAATAAGGAAAGCCTCAGAGCGCATATTTATCGCCCTTGCCTTCGGCTCGGGCGCCAAATACATGCGATCTGAGACATTATTTGTTTAACCGCCCTAGGTAAGTAATGTACTATTATCGTACAGTTTCAGCGGCCAGGAATTTGTATGAAATTCCTTTACTGTATATTTTTTTACGTTTAGGATATAATGTTTTGACTAAGACAAATCACTGCAAAGAGCAAAATGCTCGTACGTTTCAAGGTCTAGCAATTTATCACAACAACTTGCTATTGTTAGAATGAAAGGAATGTATGGCAGTCTCTTTCCAACTATTGCAAGTTAGACAAATTGCGCCCGTTTGTAGTATGCCTCAAGTTTTCCCGAGTTTTCTTTTTAGTGTTCCGTACTCAAAGAGTAAAACGGGACCCTATTTCTAAGACTCCGCTGTCCGTCCGTCCGTCCGTCCGTCCGTCTGTCTGTCACCAGGCTGTATCTCACTGATACCGTGTTAGTTCCAGCCGAAATTTTCACAGATGATGTATTTCTGTTGCCGCTATAACAACAAATACTAAAAACAAAATAAAATAAATATTTTTATTGATAATGGTACGGAACCCTTCGTGCGCGAGTCCGACTCGCCCTTGGCCGGTTTTTTTTTATTGTCATAGACAAATCTCTTACTAATGTAAGTGATCGAAGTGACGTTTTTAAAAATGTCTCACAGAGTTTGAAACAAAGAAATAAAAATATTAGTTTAGATTTCAATCCTGTTTAATCTTTAAAAATTAAACACTTCATTGTGATTGATTCTATATTCTTCATTATTTTGCGTATGTAAATTGAACATGCCGTGTACATAGATACTTTAAAAAACCGGCCAAGTGCGAGTCGGACTCGCGCACGAAGGGTTCCGTACCATTATCAATAAAAATATTTATTTTATTGTGTTTTTAGTATTTGTTGTTATAACGGCAACAGAAATACGTCATCTGTAAAATTTCAACTGGAACTACCACGGTATCAGTGAGACAGACAGACGGACGGACGGACGGACGGACGGACGGACGGGCGGACGGACAGCGGAGTCTAAGTAATAGGGCCCCGTTTTACTCTTTGAGTACGGAACCCTAAAAAGTAAGTTGGGTGGGAACTTGATAGGTTATTGACCTTAAAATAATAACGCCTAGAATTATAGTTTCATACGGCCGACGCGCCAAGCGTGAGGCATAAAATGGATTCATGTAGTTGTGATCAACTCGTATTTACACGCGCCAATACGCACACAAACGCACCAATAGTGTTACCAGCGCATACACATTCCCTGAAAATGAGGGTATACAATTGGTGATTGGTAAAATAAAAAAAATATAAAATCATAGCTATCGTTGACTTTGCTGCTTTTATTACCTGACTGTACTTTTATTTCCACGGTCGTCAACTACTCATCAAGACGTTTCTAACAAGCCCTAACACGTCGTGTTTATCATGTATAATTTAGGAGTTCCTATGGCCACCTTCCGTCCTCATCATCAGGCCAGCTCGGAAGTACCATAAATTGCATTGTCACCTGATTTAAAACTACAAAATTTAATCACAAATGAACTCTGGGAAGTTATTCAAAATTGACTTGCAAGATTTGACCCAGATATACTCAAACATACACGGAAAGTCAAGTAAAAGCTTTGTAAAAATAATGTGATTTATCTTCTTCGTATTTTCAACCCTGCCGATATTTGTATTTTATGTTAGTATATTATCAGAGCAGAATTATGGGTAAATATATCCGTTACATTGGCAACACTACGCTGTCATGCCGCTTATAGAAAATATGCAATTTTGATAACTGTTTTACGTAAAAATACGAGTTAGAGAATAATACTTTCGAGTTAAATGTTATCTTAGAATGTTTATCCTTCTTATCCGATGCATTGTGACACCCTTTCACTGCACAAACCGTCATATTAATGAAAAATGTGGGAGCTATTTACACTTGACACGCGTCCTTGCAACTGACAAGCCGATCGGCGTACTCAGCCATTTATGGCTGAGTTTTGGTGGCCTCACCGTTGCGCGTGAACTGCGTTTCTAGGCGTTATTATTCTAAGTTATTGACATACTCGCTGTTTTAAGATTATTGAAAATATTATTTGATTTCCTCGCATTTTTGGAGAAAAGCTCTAAATCTGCCTCGGCGGGAATGGCAATTCGTGGATTCGTCTCTATTGTCGGATTCAGCTTCGCTTCATCCGACAAAATCAACTCATCCACGAATCGCAATTTCCCGGCCTCTGCAATAATGTACTATTTGCTGGCCTATTAGAGAGTTTGGCCACACGTTCTCTGCAAAGACAGGCAATGTCAGTCACTATCACGAATGGCGCTCTAATTATTAGCCAGTTTTTCTTTTCTCCAGTTGCCGTGGTCGAGTTCGGCCAGGATGATGAGAATGATGCCTTTATTTAACACCGCTTAAAATTATATGTTATGTTAATTGTGGTAATAAACGTTAGGTTAACGTATTGTAACAGTGGCAACTCGCCTTTGGTCGCCAGAAAATGGCAAGATAACCGACTGACTTTTTTACAACTCAAGGAAAGACGCGTCATAAAATTGAAATTGTTAACCCATTTAAAAAATCTTTCACCAGTAGATACCTATCAATATTATTGTGGAATGGACCTTAGTAGGGCTTCTTGAGTTACGAATTACGTAGTATGTAAAGCTACAAAACTTGCATTTCACAGACAGATGTGAATGGATGACTACTACTACAGTCCATTCATGTTTAGAAAAAAAACCCGGCCAAGTGCGAGTCGGACTCGCGCACGATGGGTTCCGTGCCATTATCAATAAAAATATTTATTTTATTTTGATTTTAGTATTTGTTGTTATAGCGGCAACAAAAATACATAATCTGTGAAAATTTCAACTCTCTAGCTATCACGGTTCTTGAGTTACAGCCTGGTGACAGACAGACGGACGGACGGACGGACGGACGGACAGTGAAATCTTAGTAATAGGGTCCCATTTTACTCTTTGAGTACGGAACCCTAAAAAGTGAGTCATTGCTTTTTTTTCTCACTTTATATTTATTTATCGTATGGCTTGTTTTTTATATCTCTACTTCAAAGATTTACGGTTTTCAAGTACGCTACCGCGTCTTTAGTTAAAGTTTTAAAATCCTCCACTTGCCCGTGGTATTTGGTTAGAGGGCAGTCAAATACCGTGTGGTGAACAGTCTGCTCGGGAGCTCCACACCGGCACACTGCTGATTCGCACCAGTTCCATTTGTGCCATAAGTAAGCACAGTTCCCAACTCCTGTCCTTATCCGATTCAGCATGCACCAAACGCGTCGGGGCTCTTCAAATCCAGTAGGTCGTGCCTTGGGATTAGGCTTGAAGATATCATCAGGAAGAGATCTTGACTCCCATTCAGATGCCCAGGATTCCTGTAGGTTGGAAGTTGGTTCAGGATCATGGAATCTCAGCGCTGGAGGGTGGCGTGACTTTAGTCTTGTCTTTTTAAAGTCGGCTAGGTCTTCATGGACGGGTAGTGTTGGAGATGCCCGAATTTTTTGTATTTCGAGTCCAAGGCATCTTTCTCTTCGCATATGAGGAGGCAGTATATGGGATAGGGCTGGTAGCCAGTAAGTTGGAGTAGGCTTAAGGCATCCCGTGATGAGGCGCATCGTGTGGTGGAGTTGGACGTCCACCAGGGAACTGTGGGCGCTGTTCAGCCAGACCGCAGAGCTGTATTCAGCCGTCGAATATACCAGCGACAATGCTGAGGTCCGGAGAGTAGCTGCATTGGCACCCCAGGTAGTTCCGGTGAGTTCACTTTATATAATTTCACCTAACACTATTACACTACTTAATTATAGGAATTTATAATTATTTGTTTTAGGTACACTTTGCAGAAATCATACATTATGCGATAAAGTGGTTCTTTATATTAGATTATACACAGCATGATCGAAGTTAGCGCATATATCGATACCTGCAGACTCAAAGGGCGTAACAGCCATTACAACAACAGGCTGTTACGCCATTTGAGTCTGCAGGTATCGATATAATAAACTGCACAGTATACAACACTAGTGTCGAGTGTGTGTATTGATCAGTTGATGTAAGTACAACCTTCAGACGGTACGGCAGCATGTGTCAATTTTAAAAATGAATATCTCGCCTATTCGTTATAACAGGGAACATTACTGCAATGTTCTGCCACCAGAGGCAGCACTACCACTAACAGTAAACCAGTATAGGAATATAGGGATTCACACACACATGCACAATTGATTGTCAAATGAGTAACAAGTATGCTTGCATATAGACAATACCGCAAGTGGGAACGAGATACAATGTCAACGCTGCTAGTGTCGCCACCTATGAAGAGTTTTGCATAACTTAGAAAAGTTGAAAAAAACCCGAAATTTTCATTTCAAAGTTCAATATCTCAAAACCGGGTCAACTGGTTTTGTTAAAATGTAGCTATGAACCCTCTACTTAGACCATGTCAGCTTTCAAAAAAAATAAAGCCGCTTTAAAATCGGTCCATTCGTTTAGGATCAAGGATAATACACAGACATGTCAAACTTATAACCCCCTCTTTTTGTGCCGGGGTTGAAAATAACAGAGAATCAATAAAGAATAGCGGACAAAGCTTTTATAATATTTATAATATTTAAAAATAGAATTACCTTTATAAGAAAATTGTGAAAAGTTTTTTTATGATATGAGTTGTAAAATTAAATTTTCACCTCAGTATTCATAACGCCTTTGTATTATTGCACTAATGAGTCACTGTTTTCTAAACGTGAACGGACTAAGTATATACCTAGTGTAAATAGGGTCATTTCGCCGGTTACGCGACCACCTTCGGTTAGCGACCACTTGGAGAACATTGGTTTTTTCAATTGAAGATACCATCAATTCTACAGAGCCTATTGAAACAGTCAGCCGTATGCCTTATTGTTTGTAGTTATGGAATAGGAATTTACAAAAAAAACTAGCAAATATGCTTTCAGTTCACCAAGTCAGCTAAGTGGTCGCTAACCAGCACAAGAAATTAGGTGGTCGCCAACCGGCGAAATGACCCTATATCACACGCGTAAACGTGTGTTTCTTATTGTATCTGCAAATACAATACAAAGTTACTAAAACCTCTCCACATCATATTCAAATAGAAAGCAGACGGTGTCTTCCTTGTTTTCCATAACACGCACGCAATGAAAATACTTTACCCAAATGTGTTCCAACGAGCACTGAACCCGGGCCGTCTATTAGACCTATCTAGCGAGGTGGTCAGATGGACATAAAGTGTAACGAATCAGAATGCCCCCCAATTTGCGGCAGGAAACAGGGCTGTGAAGATGCAGGGATGTGAGAAGAAACTTCTCGTAGATTTGGATGCTATGTTAAAAGTGAAACAAGCATAAAAAGTTTAAGGCTCGACAGTCAACAGGGGCAGCGTTTTCGAGTTTTTTAAAACAATCTCAGACGTAGAAAATAGGGTTCAAAAATTTAAAAAAAAGATACGCATTACTTAAGGATCTAATCTAGTCAAAGTCGCATTCAGTTACGCGATCTAATGAACTTCACTCGATAGAAAAAAATCCCAAAGTTACCTCTTTTTGTAAAGTTTATTCAATATTATGACTAAACTATAGATATTTTAAATTAATGTTTTGTACTCAAACAAAGTTATTAAATATTTATAGACAAATTCGCAGAGTTTGAATAGATAAAATGATTATCTTAACTACTATGTTTAAATACCTACAAAATGCGCGAGCGCGGAGGCTCGGCAGGCCCGATCAGTCGCGCGCTGGCCCATACGGACGACGACTCAAGGACGTTAGCGGGTGTACAAGCCTTAAGAAACTATTTCCCGATGATTATGAATTATATTTTTATATATTAGAACTCGACATTTTCTTTCCTTTCATTTGATACCCAACACGCTATGATAGCAATATTGCAGAGGCCGGGAAATAGCAATTCGTGGATGAGTTGTTTTTGACAATAGAGACGAATCCACGAATTGGCATTCCCGCCGAGGCAGATATAGTGCTTTTCTCCAAAAATGCGAGCAAATCAAATAATATTTTCAATAATCTTAAAACAGCGAGTACCTACGTCAATAAATAACCTATCAAGTTCCCACCCAACTTATTTTTTTAAAGTATGTACACGGCATGACTCGTAGTGCCAATGCCAGTTTCAATTTACATACCTACTTAAAATAATTAAAAACATTAGAATCAATCACAGTTTTAAATGTTTACTTATTAAATATTAAACGGGATTGAAATCTAAACGTATTTAAAGTTCGTTATGAATTTTATATCGATAAATATTTTTATTTCTTCGTTTCAAACTATTTGAGACATTTTTAAAAACGTCACTTCGATCACTTACAAAAGTAATAGTTTTGTCTATGAATGAAAAAAATAGAAAACGCGGGAAAACTGTAGGCACACTACAAACGGGCGCAATTTGTCACGCCAACTTGCAATAGTTGGAAAGAGACAGCCACACATTCCTTTCATTCTAACAATAACTAGTTGTTGTGATAAATTGCTAGACCTTGAAACGTACGAGCATTTGGCTGTTTGCAGTGATTTGTCTTAGTCAAAACATATAGTTAAAAGTTAAAAAAACTATACAGTAAAGGAATTTCATACCATTTACTGGCCGCTGAAGCAGTACAATAATGACTTTTAACTTTTTAAATTTGCGCTCGGCAGTAACGAGGAACTTCACGGACTATTTTTGCTACAGTAAGGCGGACATTTCCGAGCACATTGAAGAAAAAGATTTTTTTCAAAGTCAGTCATTTATTTATATGTGGCAGCTACCATGTTTTTATTTTTCATACAAAAAGTAGCCCATGTCACCCGGAGTATAATTTCGAATCGATTGACACCCCATTTATCAAAATTGGTTCATTATTTTAACTGCTACAGTGGAACATACTCAAATACAAACATAGACTGTTAAAAACATATCCCTTCCTTTTGGCTCTGCCGTAGTCGGGCAAAAAATGGCTACCAGACTATTTTTTTCACGGTGCCAATCGAACCAGTTTGCTGGGTGGATCAAATGTTTTTATGCGACTAGCTAAGCCGATCCCGTGGATTTCCCGCTAAGTAAAGGAAAGCGCCTACCACGTAGCCGCCCGCTAAGCGGGTTCACTGGCGCTGTCAACACCAAAAACGCGAACACCGTCTATTTGTATCGGAGTAAACGAGAGCGAGTGTTACTTGGGCGGCCAGGTTTTAGAAGAAAACGATGAATAAATATTGAAATAAAAAAAGTGTGGATTATTTGTGAAATATGGCTCCTTAGTGGTTTAGGTATAAATATGTGGACTTCATGTTTTTAATTGCAGACCCATACGTCAAAAAAATAAGGTAATATAACCGTATAAGAAGATTTTAAGACCAATCTTTGCAATTATTTTCTATCGAGCCGATTTCGTTCAATTATGTTTCGAGTCCGTCTACGGTCTTGGAAATATGATGAACATTAACTTATTTTTTTTAAAACGCTAAAGCAAATAGTTTTTCTTAATAAAACTGCTTAAATAATATCAATTTCAACAAATTAGGTCTTGTCTTAATGACATTTCGACTTATTTCTACCGGCCTTGGTGTATTATTAAACCGTGTGATCATTGACTTTAACAGAAATAAAACGATAGAAAGCTCAATAAAACTTGTGTTATCCTTAGACGACGATAATTATATTCAATAAAATATAAATACGTAAATACATAGATAACATCCAAGATACAGAAACAAATATTCATGCTCATCACACCATTATTTGCTATTCATTCACGTTACTCTTTGGGGGATATATTTGCCGTTACCAGGTTAAAATCAAACATTTCCATTAAAATTATTCCAAATTTATATTAAACAAAGTGTAAGCCAAATCGGCTCAAAACTGCCCAATTAATAGATGAAGCTACACCGGATGCCGGATTAAATCCTGAAACATGGATGTTGAGTACAACACTAGTGTAAACGCCACCATCCCATTTGGGTGTTGATCAGACTTGCAAATACCCGTCGGTAAATTTACCCACAAAGAATACACGAAATTATGCGGGGCTACCAACGAAGCTTTTATTCCTGACATACGGAATCCTGAGGGTTGGAAATATATTAAGAGTTGGTCAAGTAACGTGACATTGTGCTCACTAGCGCCACTAATAAATAATTTAGATTATTTAAATTTTACGATAGATATTTAAAAAAGTACGCCGCCAGACACTGTATTTTGTATTTACGTACCTTGTGAATACCTACATCATTATAATAGTTTTTTCTCAAAAATGGCCCGCAAAGTGAACATAACTCGCTACATATTGGAAGGTAAAGTGTATAGTTTAAGGCTAGATCACAATTAAAAAATAATAGTACATTACTGCAGGGAAAGAAGGGCTTGCCGGGTGAGTAGGTACGAGTATAGACATACGATAGTAATACGAAGCCGGCAAGCCATTTTCACGGCCAGGCATGCATAGTGCTTTTCTCAAACATGCAGTGAAATAAATAAATAAAAACTCCTCAAATCAAACTAATTTTCATGGCTGAATGCCGTGATGCTGTGCCACAAATGGTGGAATGAAAATTAAAAAAAAATACTTCCCGGCCTAGGCCTTCAATTTCGTATGAAATTCCTTTACAGTTCCCTCAAATTGTTCCGCCCGAAACGTGATACTTTGAAGCCTGTTATGATGCACGGAATTACGACATTTCATTGCATGTTTGAGAAAATTAAATTGCAGGCCGCCTGGAATGTAACAATATATAAATTCCTTTATTTGTCGAGTACCAAACTTTAAAAAAAGTAGAAACTGGCATATAAACGGCATATGTCGTATTCGCAAGCTGATCTGTTTAAACAAATACTCAGCCTGCAATTGCCTCCTTCCCGGCCACGGCAATAATGTATTATTACGTGGATTCGTCAATCTATACGTCCAAACTTAAAACAGCCGTTTTCTTTTGAGTTCATAGATATCGATGAATCCAGGAACATTAAAAATAGTTTGATGTATTAACAAGGTACTTAAATACAAAAAAACCAGCCAAGTGCGAGTCGGACTCGCGCACGAAGGGTTCCGTACCATTATCTATAAAAACGGCAAAAAAATCACGTTTGTTGGTATGGGAGCCTCCTTAAATATTTATTTTAAGTATTTTTTTTTTTAGTATGTGTTCTTACAGCGGCATTTCAGTTTCGTCTGTCTAACTATCACGGTTCATGAGATACGGCCTGGTGACAGACGGACAGACAGACGGACAGCGGAGTCTTAGTAATAGGGTTCCGTTTTACCCTTTGGGTACGGAACCCTAAAAAACGTCACTTAGTTTTAGTTTTCAGAATACAGAACAAATTGGGCAAGTTGGCCTATGGAAAACGAAGTTTACCTGTAAGAAACAAAAATACGGTGAAATTGAGAACCTTATATTTTTCAGCAGTCGAGCGAAAATGTACGAACGAAATTCTATAAAGGCTCAATAATACAATATAATCAATATGGTGCTTTCAACTTATTAATTCATTACAGTACTCCCCTCCCATTAATTAAATGTTTGGGTAATACGTTTTCCCAGTATTACCTACTGTGTACCCACTTTAGTAGGTATATGAAAGCGACGTGAAAATATCTTTTCATTTTAACGGACGGGTTGTCAGAGTATGTTGGTTCATTTTTAATAAATTTTAATAGCGTAGCCGTAGCGTCATCGGCAGAGTTAATTTTGTTAAATTGTGTACACAATTTGTAAAATATCCTTTATGAGGGCATTGTAATGAAATTACACTTACAGTATTTTTTACTTATAATTATTATAATAATGTTATATCGAGCCCGTTACCCACTGCTGAGCAAAGGCATCCCCCCTCTTTTTCCATTCATCGCGGTCTTGTGCAATATCTGGCCGCAGTCTTTCGAAAAGGAGTCCAAGTTATCCCGCCATCATCGACGAGGACTACTGCGTCTCCGGTTTGAGTTTTGGGACTTTCACTCCGTGGTCCCTTTGGCCCACAGCTCATTCGGCCTGCGGTAGACGTGACCAGCCCAGTCCCACTTTAACTTGGCCGCCTTCCGAGCTACATCTTCTATTTGGTTCTTGGAGCGCAGCGTGGTGTTCCGGATACGATCCATTAGCTTTACACCTAATATGCTGCGCTCCATAGCTCGCTATTATACTAATATAGATAAATAAATACATATACCTACATAGAAAACATCCATGACTCAGGAACATTTGTGCTCATCACACAAATAGATACCCTTACCGGGATTCGAAACCAGGACTTCTGGCTTCTTAGGCAGGATCACTACCAACTAGGCCAATTCGGTCGTCAAATAAGACTATAAATTGTATAAGACTATTTATTTTATGTATAACATTTTTATAGTAGTATTTTCAAAATACAAATGTATTACTTGGTGTCGACATCGTTTTTTATCGATATCAAATTTAAAAATCGATTAGAACGTGCCCCGAGTTAGCACTCGTCCGTTGAAGTGGTTTTTTTTCTTTGTATCCGTCATTAAAAAAAAAATATTTACTATTTTTTTCTGGCTGCCATCGTAACGAGGCTGGTAACACATATCGAATTGATCCAGCTACGTTCGTACTAATAATTTCCGCAAGAGCTCGTTCAATCATAAAGTTATTCCAATTATTATATTTTGTTGTAATACCTACTTGTAGTATTAATTGGTAAAGTAATAACTACTCCAGTTTCGAATGTCAACAACGGCAAGCGAGCAAACGAGCTTTGTGCAAGTAAAACAATAGTAGCGGTTGTTAATTCTTACTTCTTAGCATCGGAATAGGTAGTATTCGGTTTTGAACACATATTATGTTCTTGTTTATTACACACACACATACACACACTTACCTTTAATATAGTATTTGTATTATTTTTGACTTAAATTAGGCTAAAACCCTAATTATACAACATAAGCACCTATAAGGTGTTACTTACTTGTTAAAAATAAACTAAGCTAAGATTAACCTCTAGAATCTAGATGTAAAATTCCTACCTACTTACCAGCTATGGAAGAGCGGAAGTTACCTAAAAGGAAGTCCCAATCACTGCAGGCATTGTAACGTGTTTTTTAAAAAAGGAAATAAACAATTTTTCATTTTCATTTTCATTAATTTTTAGGATTTTTATTTGTAGGTAATAATCTGCCCATAGTAATATCAATAAAGCATGGGGTATTGATACTATACGACGAATGAAATGAAGAGAAGCTCAGAAACGTAACTCAAATACCTCATTCTTATGCGTACCTCAAACTCAGTGTATATATATATTTTCAGCTAAGACGTCCTAAAATATTTATATTGGCGACTGGTTGACATCTTCAAATTCTCTTGTATGTATAGACTTCCAGACAGCTTGATTACAAATGAGAATCATCAATGAGAATAGTCCTGTATAGCCGTATTCAGGTTTGATATACAATATCTACAGTAGAGAGTTTAAATTTTCATGAAGGACTATTAAAAGCCATTTAAAATATACCAGCCAGTATTTCACTGATATTGCTTCCTCATCAGTCGCATTTTGTTCGAGCGTCAAATTAAAATTTGGCAATATTTATTGTGCTCCGCCGGGCGTAAAGCCGACGGGCTCGCATTTTGCACTCAATTGTGTACTGGGCTGTATTTTGCGTAATTATCTATTATATTTGATAACTATTGCTCGTCGTTAGGGGCTTTGTTGAGATTGGAATTGTCAAATAGTCAGGTTAATTTTTTTTTTATTTATTCACTAAATTAATTTATTATGGGTTGTATAATCTACTTCAATAAAAGACTGTGGTATGTTCTTGTTATACATATTTAATTAATTACTTTTAAAACATCTGAGTCAATGATAACATAATGTCTTCTTGTCCGCCATTTTTTTTATATCAAAATGGGCGTAATGTGATTTTGGATTAAATAGGTTTAAACAAATCGAAATAATCATGTTTTAGACATATTTTCTAAACTAGCTTTTGCCCGCGACTTCGTCCACGTAGAACTCGTTTATATCGTAGCTCGATACAAACTTTCACCCTCCATTTCCCTTTTAGGGGTAGATTTCCGATATAAAAACTATCCTATGTCCTTCCCCGAGACTCAAACTATTTCTATACCAAATTTCTTCAAAATCTTGCGCCACCCGCATCCAACGGACTCCCGTGACCTTTACCAGGTCATCAGTCCACCTTGTGGGGGGCCTACCAACGCCGCGCCTACTAACTACCTCTATACAAAATTATATCTAAATGGGTTGTATAGTAGCTCCATACAAATTTCCGCCCCCATTTCATCCCCGTAAGGGTTGATTTCCGGGATAAATACTACCCTATGTCCTTTCCCAGAACTCAAACTACATCTATACTAAATTTCATCTTAATCGGTTCAGCCGTTTTCACGTGATGCGCGGTCACATAAATAGACAAACAGATAAACCGATAAACAGACAAACATACAAAAATTCTAAAAACTGTTGGAACGCATTCTGTTATCGATTCTAAGAATCCCTAACCATTTTTTTTTCGAATATCTTCCATGTACAGACTTTCGACCCTGTTCAACTTTATTATATGATGACTGTATAGATTGTTGAATATTTAATCTATTTCCACGACCGCTTTAGCCTAGTTGGTAGTGACCCTGCCTACGAAGCAAGAGGTCCTGGGTTCGAATCCCGGTAAAGGCATTTATTTGTGTGATGAGCACGAATATATGTTCCTGAGTCATGGATGTTTTCTATGTATTTAAGTACCTATTTATTTCTCTATATAAGTATCTATATCGTCGTCTAGTACCCATAGTACAAGCTTTGCTTAGTTTGGGACTAGGTTGATTTGTGTAAGATTGTCCGCAAATATTTATTTATTTATTATTATTTATTTATTTACTAGTATGTTATAATTACTTTATTTGAATTTATATATATTTATTTTATATGACTTTGATTGTATAATCCGTTCACCAGTGGAATTTCATGGTTCAAAGTGATAATACTAGGACAAAATCAGTTTTCAGTGAAAGCCCAAGTATTTAAACAGAGACTTGGAGCAATCACCCACTGTGATAGTACTAGAACAAAATATTTACTGACACCTGGTATTTTAATAATACGCGCCATGTCATCTCTACGTTGTCGGTTAGTCTGTGGATATATTTGGTATTGTGGCAGCACTGCTTCAAGTGAGCGGGGAGGGGTATCTTCGGTCTTCTGTCACGAGACGTCGCAGCAATGACACGTGAAACGAGAAGAGGTTGGTTTAACTTATTAATATCTTTGAAATCTTTATCTGAAACTTACTGTATTTTGTATTGTTTTTGAGAAAAACTAATAACTTATGTGTAAATACTGTTATTTCACCGTAATGTCGTCATTTTTGAGTTTTTTGACATGTATTTTTGACGATAATTTATTTGTACTAGTACTAGTGTGCTGGGCGGGTATACTGTAAGTCGCTTTTTTTTAATGGTTTGGCATCCTGTTTATTCGAATGAGTTTTTGTATTTGTGTGATAGAGAAACAAAGAATGGGATATTTATTTTTGTAGAGTATAATTTTAAAGTTAAGTTAGAGTATAAGTTTAAGTAAAAATTTGCATTTTCTATGTGATTTTTGGATACCTATTGTAAAAAAAGGCCAATAATGGTAATTATTAGTATTGTTATCGTGTTTTTTCGTCTAAATTCCCATTCGCCGAGGGGTTTTCGAGTTTTTATTAGAATAAGGCCAATTATGAAACTTTAATGGTACAAATATTATTGTTTTGTTGATTTTGATGCCAAAATTTTGATTTTATGTGTGATATTTGAGCTTTCTATAAGAAAGAAAACTTATTATTGTAACTTTGATAAGGCTGAAATATATTTTTGTTGATCTCTGCTAGTATTAAGTGTTTAAATACTAACTTTTAATAAGATTTTGAAGACTGTTCGATTTGCTGTAGATTATATGTGACAGCCCAATGTGCTAAATAAAGAACAAAAGATATTGGTGTTTTTTCTTTTTGTCTGACAAGCCTAAATCAATATTATAACACCCCTAAAATATGACGGCTGTATATGTTGCGGTTAACCAGATACGAACAATTTTTGGTCTGGGCGTTCAGTACTTTATTAATTAGTTCTAATATTAGGACATTGGGTCTTCCTCGGAAGTACCCTCTTCGAAACTGGGTCGTAGGAGGTTAATAAAAAGCCAACTAGTCTTTCAACCACCCTCCGGTGACACGGGTTGGACGTATTGCGAATATTGCGATAAAACACAGTAATAATTTAAATAATTTCTAACAAATCAAGTTCTATCGACACCTATTATTTTAAGAATCTTACAGTTGTGTCTCAAAAGGCACTATGAAAGATTCAACAGTGATTTAGGGTGGGTTTGATCAACTTACGATTACAGATCGATCAACGTCAAATATTGCGCCGGCAGCTGTCATTTGATAGATAATTGACAAACTTTCCATACATTCAAATCTGCGCCAACCCTATCATATGAAAACATGAAAAAGGCATATTATGGGTACTTCCACTCTTTGTTAACCCAAGCAGTAGATCTGTGGGGAACCGCGGCCGATCGAGACAAAGCGTTCAAAATGCAGAAACTCGCCATAAGGATAGTAACACGCAAACCTTATGATCACCCCGCGAAAGACCTGTTTAGGGAGTCTAAAATACTTACGCTGCCCGCTGTTTACATCTTGACTGCATGTAATTACGTAAGAGCAAACCTTCACAGCTTCGACAAGACCCACGCCCACAGTAGGAGCACTCGTAGGCGAAATCTTTTGATAACTCCCAGATACAGACTTGCTAAATCTTTGAAGTCACTTAGTGTCATTGGGGCAAAATTATACAACTTGCTCCCACAAGACATATCTCAATTGGATAATGATAGATTATTTAAAAATAAACTTAAAATGCTATTAATTGACCGGGCATATTATAGCATTGATGAGTTTTTCGGATAGCGTTGCTGACAAAAGAAAAAAAATTAAAAATACGACTACTAGAATAAGCACCTATGTAACCATGCACCATGAAAAATATCACTCGATCAAATTTTATTGACTGTAACATTATTTAAAAATGAAATGTAAATCATTATATTTTAAGTTGACATGTAAAATATAAAATTTTATCAAGAAATAAATGAATGAATGAATGAAATTTTAACGTTCACCGCTTACAACTACAGACGGTTTGATGGCACCCTTAATCTTGTTGTCATATCGACTGATCACATTACCTACTAGTTGATTTCACATCTTTCGGTTGATATGATGATGATGATGATGAAGTAGTAATTGTGACAGCTGCGTCTTGAAAACTGTCACTGATGATCGTAACAAAATGTCTCAGATCCATTAGCTATAAATTATTGTCCAGAATATAGTGGTGAATTCAATGCAAGTCTGTCCCAAATGACAAACTAAAGCTTATAAGAATAAGTAACATTTGACATTACTTTTGAACCAGCCCTAATTTTGGTAAACCAGAATCCCTTTAAAAGACATCCTGGGCAGTTTTAAACACATCTCTCGTACCCGAGGTGATCGGTCAGCCCAAAAGGGCAATTTGAGCGGATACTTAGGGACATGTCAACTAAGATAAGGGTCTGCTCCAGACGGATTGATTTAACTGTGAGTTCTCGATCGGAAGTCGATATTCGATCGTATGACGATGATGTATCGTGTTGACGAGTTCCATTTCATAACAGATTGAAACTTGTATTACAAGTGGGCGTATCTTTTCAACTGCTTTGAAAGAAAGAGAATACTTGCAATATAAGTATTGAATACTTGTAATATTTATTATTTTAAATTATGAATTATTTAATATTATGAATTATTTAATATTATGAATTATTTTAAGTTGTGATTTTTTTTAATTAGGTATAGTTTATTCTTTTATGGCATGTATACCCAAATGGCATGTATATTAATAATCAAATTATCTGTTGTGATATTGCCATGCCCTACCGGGGCCCATATGAGACTCAATGTACCTCATTATTAAGATATGTACAAAACTATGGTTGCAATAAGTGACTACGACGACTATGACTATAAGTTAGAAGTGGTTAGGAGGTGGGCCCTTGAGGTTAGCCTTGAGGTAAGGCCAAAATGAACGTGCGGATGGGGCTATTTTTGGGGCGGGATGCACCAACTTACGATAACAGACTGAGCAACGTTAAATATGGCGCTGGAAGCCTGTCATTCCATAGAAAGTTGTCAAACTTTCCATACATTCAGATTTTAACGAACACCGCTTACAATTACAGACGGCTTGGCGCAGGTGCGGTCTGCTGCCCTATCGTTAAATACTGAGGAAAGGATTATCGAATAAGTAGTTTCGTACATAACCCCCTATATACCAACTTACGAGCTTTTAAACTTACATTTCACGATACGTATTTGTACAGACCTATTCGTTTATTATAATAAATAAGTACTTATTTGTTTATTTAGGCTTCACTGGTAAAGGATGCTTTCTGGCAATAAGTCCGTCCCTTTTAAGAACATATTTTTTTATTTTGTACAGTAAATATTATAAGCTAGTTATTATTTATCTACCCCCTAATTCATTAACAAATCCCTGTAAACTAAAATGTGTTTGTTTTTCACAAACATAAACGTCAAGGTAACAGATAAAGACCAACGAATTTTACCGGTATTTTTGCCTAATTTTCCGTTCTGAATGGATTGCCGATCAGCCAAACGTTTGATGAAAAAGAGACGTAGCCTAGGGCAAGGCTGTGCGTGATTGACAGCTAGAAATCGTTTTCCCAGTTTGTTTCCCGGCGTCGAGGTGTTACGCGGGCCTTTTACATGCATTTAACCAGGGCATATATATTAAATAATATGCAAACAATTCCCTAGTTTTTTAGGGTTCCGTAGCCAAATGGCAAAAAACGGAACCCTTATAGATTCGTCCGTATGTCACAGCCACTTTTTTCCGAAACTATAAGAGCTATACTGTTGAAACTTGGTAAGTAGATGTATTTTGTGAACCGCATTAAGATTTTCACACAAAAATTGAAAAAAACATTAAGTTTTAGGGGTCCCCATACTCAGAATTGAAACTAAAAAAAATTTTTTCATCAAACCCATACGTGTTCATGGATATGTCTTCAAAAATGATATTGAGGTTTCTAATATCATTTTTTTCTAAACTTAATAGTTTGCGCGAGAGACACTTCCAAAGTGGTAAAATGTGTGTCCCCCCCCCCCTGTAACTTCTGAAATAAGAGAATGATAAAACTAAAAAAAATATATGATGTACATTACCATGTAAACTTCCATCGAAAATTGGTTTAAACGAGATCTAGTTAGTAGTTTTTTTTTAATACGTCATAAATCGTATTTACGTTTAGACTATAATGTTTTGTCTAAGACAAATCACTGCAAACAGCAAAATGCTCGTACGTTTCAAGGTCTAGCAATTTATCACAACAACTTGCTATTGTTAGAACGAAAGGAATGTATGGCAGTCTCTTTCCAACTATTGCAAGTTGGACAAATTGCGCCCGTTTGTAGTATGCCTCAAGTTTTCCCGAGTTTTCTGTTTAGGGTTCCGTACTCAAAGAGTAAAACGGGACCCTATTACTAAGACTCCGCTGTCCGTCCATCCGTCTGTCTGTCACCAGGCTGTATCTCACTGATACCGTGATAGTTGCAGCTGAAATTTTCACAGATGATGTATTTCTGTTGCCGCTATAACAACAAATACTAAAAACAGAATAAAATAAATATTTTTATTGATAACGGTACGGAACCCTTCGTGCGCGAGTCCGACTCGCACTTGTCCGGTTTTTTTTTATTTAGTCTAGACTTCGGTGAAGGAAAACATCGTTAGGAAACCGGTGTAGTACCAATAAGGTCTAGTTTTCCCTCTGGGTTGGAAGGTCAAATGGCAGTCGCTTTCGTAAAGCTAGTGCGTACGCCAAAAGGATTAGGTGCCAAAGTGGTGAAAAACGCTAGGAGGATGATGACTGATGAGCAGTGATCGGATCTAGGATGCAATTTCCCGGGGTTTAAGTCCGTAATATTGAGATGGATATGACTTACAATCCCGTGACTTTTTTTGTTACCTACCTTTAAATAAAAAGGTAAATAACTTTTAATTTTAAGTAGTTTACAGTATAACATTTACAGAAAATGTAAAAACAACAAAAATGTTTACAGTACCTACTGCATAGAATAGAATAACTGAACGTAACTTGTATGTCTTGTCTTTTATGTATTTTTATTATTTTTGTATGTTTACAAGTAAAAGTAATTATTTTTATTAGTTATTAGTATCACCATTTTGTTAATCTTATCTCCAGGGCTCGAACTTTTAGTGCCGATGACGTTGCACTGCACCGCACATAAAATGCCTTCTAATAGTATATTCGTAAACAATTACCACTTATCAACCTCTTTTATTAAATGAAATGGCCACTTGAAATGAGCAGTATATAATGTCTTGACTGACATTGTCATTCAAATCGAGCCCTGCTTATCACATTCTCACCATATCGACAAATAATAATAATTACAGTTATAAATACCCATTATTAGACAATTCTAGTGTTCTTAAAGTGTGCAAATATTAAGTGACGTATTTTTTAATTTACAATAGCCCATTTCCCAAACTCCCGGGAAATCCGAGACACATCCACGATAACCATAACGTTTGAGGTCGTTCGCCCCAAATTGCATCCTAGATCAGATCACTGCTGATGAGTCTTATTAGGACGAAATATAAATCTAAATAAAGGCTGGCGGACTTAAATTGGCACGAGACAATAGTAAGGCAAGAAAGACATGGAAGCCGTTCTTGTTCATGCGGAGAAAACGTCTCGGCTCGTACAAATTGACAACAAGATATGACTGAAGTGAACAACCTACTATCGCTTTATTGAAGGCATTGAAAAGTAGGTATTTGCCATGTAAAAGGAATTCATGTTTACGTTTATGGATAGGTATAGCTTCTCCAAACCTTTTTTGATGACAGGTTAGCCTAGTGGGTAGTTACATAGCCTACAAAACTGAAGGACCTGGGTTCGAATCTCGGCAAGGGCCTCAGAGCATAGAATACTAGAGAGAGGACAAGCCGCCGGCGGCCGTGTCGCAGCTGTATGCTCAATGGGCATACACTGCCATACTGTGCACGCGTGCTGATCGCAGAGAATATTACGTTTTTTTCCCAAAATGCCTGATATGATGCGCGTTTATTGTCAAATAAGCGTGTAGGTATACAAGAGTGTGAGTTTTAGATGTGTGCGTGCTTTGTCTTGTCAATTACTAGGGCGTTGTGTGGGTTAATGTACTTGCGACAGGCTCACTCTATACAAATCGGCCGCCATGTCCGATCTCCTTATATTCATACATCTGTGGCAAGGGCAAATATGTAGTGTGATGAGCATGAATATTTGTTTCCGAGTCTTGGATGCTTTCTATGTATTAATGTATATACCCATAACACAAGCCTTATTGAGCTTACTATGGGGCTAGTTCGATTTGTCTAATATATATTTATTTTCACTAGCCCATTCAAATAGAAAGCGAATATTCCTAAGGTTTTAGGGTGTTTTCAATATTATTAAATACAACATACTTTGTTGATTACTAATATGTTTTTTTCTGAAAACCACTTCTTGCATACAAACCCCTTTGTTGCTTTTTGGTCGTCGCATAGAAATCTGTCAAAATTCCCATATAATCAGATTTACGATGACCGACAGATTGATACAACTGATCCTAAAAGTCTACAGCGGTCACGTGATTTATTTGAACATGTATGCCGAATTACCTTCAGATCTTATCATCATCATATCAGCCGAAAGACGTCCACTGCTGGACATAGGCATCCCCCAAAGAGTGCCACAATGGCCGGTCCTGCGCCACCCGCATCCAGCGGACTCCCCCGACCTTTACCAGGTCATCAGTCCACCTTGAGGGGGGCCTACCCACGCCGCGCCTTCCGGTACGTGGTTGCCAATCGAGAACTTTTCCGCCCCAACGGCCATCGGTTCTACGTGCAATGTGTCAGATCTTATGCTGGCTCTAAATTGGTACAGACAAAATGCTGCACAACTCGATGCACAACGTTAGTGTGTCCGACTTGCATCTTCCACGCGATATTATGTTCGCTGCACAGGCAAGTATTTTTGTAGATTCGGCTAAGCTCGGCTTTCGTGCACCTCCGAGGTGCAATGCTTGATGAGTGTCACTGACTCATCGTACAGCGGCCGGCGTTGTACAAACGAATATCGCCCTTAGGGTGGGCGACCGGGAATGTCCCCTACTGTACCGCAAACGTGACGACCTTAACAAGACAAATGAGTACTGTGCTATGCGGTGGAGCGGGATACCATAATTTGAGTGTTCTTCTAGCTGTCAAACATCGGTATTGTTATACAAAGGACCTTCGTATACAATACAATACAATACAGACTCAGAACGGTCCCACGTCGCATGGCTCTTTCATGTAGGAATCCTCAAGTGATAGGCCCAACCTATTACGAACGACTACCCGCCAAATTGCGGACTGAGTCATGTGACGAAACATTTGAACGTCGATTGAGAATCTTTTTATTATTGAAAAATCCATTATATTCTGTGAAACAAAAATATTAGGACTCACTGTTTTTTGACATTTGTAAAAAATTAAAATAAATAAATAAATACGGGACAATCTTACACAAATCAACCTAGGCCCACGGTAAGCTCAGTAAGGCTTGTGTTGTGGGTACTAGGCGATGATATATATAATAGATACATACATATAGATACTTATATACATATATAACATCCATAACTCAGGAACAAATATTCGTGATAAATACACAAATAAATGCCCTGACCGGGATTCGAACCCGGGACCTCCAGCTTCGTAGGCAGAGTCACTACCCACTGGGCTACGGAGGCCGTTAAATTAATTATTATAATAATTATTAATTAATTATATTATAGTTATTGGTATTTTTTTATTTTTCTTGTTATTTCGGTATACTCGGTAATCTGACGATCTTTTTATGTTCTATAAACTTACACATTATATAATTATATTAATATGGACATCAATTAGTTATGAAATTATTTAAATGGTTTATACCTATAAGTTGACATTTAATTGTAATTAATATTCTATTTGACGATCATGATTTAAATTCATGTAGATTAATTAAGATTAATTTAATTTATATAAACTTATTTTGTTACCTTATTATTAGTTTTTATAGCATTTAGTTGTATTATGTTTAAAGTTAATAGAAAGCTTGTAAAATATAATTTATATAAAAGTATGGAATATGAAACTGTGATATACTTTTGACATGTCTAACTTAAAATAAAACTGATTTATATTGTCATCTTATATTATGAAATAAAAAATCAAAATCTAGATCTACAATTCTTTATTGATAACACCATAAACCCTGACCCTGTACATCTCTGACAATATTACATTAATGTTCGTTTTTTTTGTCGCTTAGAGACCTTATACATCTCTAAGAACATTACAATAAATATTAATTGTATGTCGATCTGAGAGAACTCGGGGATACTAAATTAATATTATAAACTTCTTGCTAATTCTGAAACAGACCTCAAGTCGAATGTTACCGATCATATTTTATTTTGTTTTAATTTAGTTACATTTAGAGTTAGTTAACTGTTTATCGGTCGTTAATCGGCAATTTCGAAATGATTATTGTGTAAGTTTATTTTTGTGTCAAATACCGTTTGACATGTAAAAGTGCCCTTGTGGCCTATTTGCAAAAAAAATATTGTTTTTTTATTTTATTCTATATATTATTTATTCTTTGGTACAGTACACTAAGTACTATGAATATGAATACTCCGACATACTTACGTTACACATCCTATTGCGCTCCGTGATTATACCGTTTGGACCATTCATATGATTCTAATGAGTTCTCATAGTAGGTACTACAGTATCTGAATTACCTAAATTCGTGCCCCAATGCCTCTCAAGCTTTACCGCTGCGCTCTAATCAATGGCTGTTGCTTGTATGTGACGGAGTCTGTTCTATTGTCGTGTGCTCTATAATACTATTATCTAGCTGTGATTAAAGGCCAGCGTTCGTTCACTTACTACCCTAATCCAACTATATTTTAAAAATACGTTTATTGTACAGTCGCCAACACATACATCGGTACACTATAGGTGTTAAAAATAATTTGATAATAGAGGTGTGGTCCGAAGTATGTGAGCTGCTTGTTTGCTCCGATGTATATATGTGATGGCGACTGTATATTTATTTTTAAAATTTGAAGAAAAACGTGGGATCCTCTTATTTCACCGAAAAACGTATCACCGAATGCATTGTTTGTGTTACTCAGAAACCGTTAACTTTTTAGGTACAGCTAAAAAGTCATGGTGTAGAACCCATTATGTTAGGTTAGGTTTGTTTTATAACTATCACGAAAAGTTTATGTACTGTTCCTGAAATAAAAATGTTTTCAATGAAATGAAAATTCAGTGAAACATTTATTCGATGTAACGTTTTTGTCGGTAAAACAAGGGTATTCCGATAAACATTATTTAACATACACCGTGTTTTTTTTTGATTTCCGTTAACTTTAAGGGAAGAATCCTCAGGTTAAATGGAACTAATTTCTCTAAGAAACTAGTGTTTTAACTCTTACTATTTTTCAGATATTCAATAAATCAATTTAATGACCGAATCAGTGTGAAGGGTCCTTTATTTTATTTACGTTTTAATTTTCGTTAAACGAAAAAGGGAATTATTGGGATTTGAACCTGGGACCCCTCACTCCATAAGCAAACTATTTACCACTGAGCCATGTGTTGACAAGTGCTGTCGTAGGTGAAAATTAACTTTGTGTTAATTGAGATTAAGTGTTAGAGCCCTCCCACACTGTAATATTGATATAGTTTGTATAAAAATGAAAAAAATATTTTTTTTCGAATTTAACAAAATACAAAATACCAGGTAGCTTCTGTTAATGAACCGAACATCGTGTCAAAATTTACGGAAATCAAAAAATACACGGTGTATAAATAAATCTTGTCAAGTTAGTGTCGGTGGTTTAAGTTTAATTTATATTCACCGTACATTACAGCAATCCATTAAAATATAATTGCAGTAAGGATCGTCAAATTTAAATTCAAATTTAAAATAAACAAAACCAACGGAACACATTCGAGTAATAAATCGTTTTCAATTCAGGCCACGCGTCCAATAATAATGACGGAAAATACGGTCACCATGAAAAAAAACAAAAATAAATCAACAAGCGCAATAAATTCCAAACGAGTCTCATTTTACAAAAACACGCATGTATATAGTCACATAAGCGTTCTTACGCACACGCACAACCACATTTTTGAATAGCACAACGTACTGTTTAGTAATTCTAAAAGATCGTTTATATCCTACAAAGTTACCTTGCACATACGCTCTGTTGCTCCTGTGTCTAAGATACATGAAGTGCGCTCGATAAAATGCATTGTGGTGTGGCCAAGCGGCCACGTGGTGCGGCGATGTGACCGAAGTGACAATGTGAATCAATGGATTTCTGGAGTATTGACAGTGAAGACAGATTTATTGACGCAGCATTAGGATTTTTTCGTGGAACAGTCTATTAAAGTGTATAAATAAATCTTGTCAAGTTAGTGTCGGTGGTTTAAGTTTAATTTATATTCACCGTACATTACAGCAATCCATTAAAATATAATTGCAGTAAGGATCGTCAAATTTAAATTCAAATTTAAAATAAACAAAACCAACGGAACACATTCGAGTAATAAATCGTTTTCAATTCAGGCCACGCGTCCAATAATAATGACGGAAAATACGGTCACCATGAAAAAAAACAAAAATAAATCAACAAGCGCAATAAATTCCAAACGAGTCTCATTTTACAAAAACACGCATGTATATAGTCACATAAGCGTTCTTACGCACACGCACAACCACATTTTTGAATAGCACAACGTACTGTTTAGTAATTCTAAAAGATCGTTTATATCCTACAAAGTTACCTTGCACATACGCTCTGTTGCTCCTGTGTCTAAGATACATGAAGTGCGCTCGATAAAATGCATTGTGGTGTGGCCAAGCGGCCACGTGGTGCGGCGATGTGACCGAAGTGACAATGTGAATCAATGGATTTCTGGAGTATTGACAGTGAAGACAGATTTATTGACGCAGCATTAGGATTTTTTCGTGGAACAGGGGATGGATGGAGTTGTTTAATATACTTTTCGTGTAACTTAAACTTCATATGTAATTGCGCGTATATTTAGTTCAAAATTAGCTTTTAAAATGCAATATTCAAAAAACCGGCCAAGTGCGAGTTGGACTCGCGCACGAAGGGTTCCGTACCATTATCTATAAAAACGGCAAAAAAATCACGTTTGTTGTATGGGAGCCCCCCTTAAAAAATATTTTATTTAGTTTTTAGTATTTGTTGCTATAGCGGCAATAGAAAAACATAATATGTGAAAATTTCAACTCTCTAGCTATCACGGTTCTTTGGATGGTCTTGGTGACAGACAGACGGACGGACGGACGGACAGCGAAGTCTTAGTAATAGAGTCCCGTTTTACTCTTTGAGTACGGAACCCTAAAGGTTAGTCAATATTGCTGGTAAAGGTCGCAGGAGTCCGCTGGATGCGGGTGGCGCAGGACCGGCCATTGTGGCACTCTTTGGGGGAGGCCTATGTCCAGCAGTGGACGTTTTTCGGCTGATATGATGATGATGATTTGTCTATGTTTACGTGAAAACTATATTTTTGCCCCGTTTACAGTAGAGACTCTAGGCTCTTGGGGGCTAGAGGCTCTCCAATTGACAACATTTCCAACTGTGTAATGATGCCTAATTCGAAAAATATTTCGGTAATTATGTTACCTGAACGTAATAAAGTGGTTTTCAGATTTCATATCTCACTCGTTTTTATGAAAATCGCGAAATTGTATAATAGTACATTACTGCTAAGGCCGTGAAGTAAGGGATTGATGGACGAGTTTGGGCTAGACGGCCGAGTCGTAGACGAGGCCGGATACAACGAGTCCAGCAATCCCTGTTCCGGCCGAGGCTTGTATAGTGCTTTTCTCAAACGATGTGAGAAAATAATAAATAGTTATTATTTGTTATACAAGGGTGCAGTTATAATTTAACCGCGATTGTGGAATTGAAACACGAGCTAGCGAATGTGAGTGGTTTAAAAATAGAATCCTTTTCACCTCACTAAAGTGAGAAAGATTCTTAATAAAAAAATCTAAAAAAGAAAAAAAAAACATTAAAAAAGAATAATATTAAAAAAACATTACAAAAGAGTAAAACAAAAAGGAAAAAAATATTAAAAAAAAACAACTAAAAAAACAAAAAAAAACAAACAAAAACATTTAAAAAAAAACAAAAAAAAAGAAAAAAAAAACATTAAAAAAGTAAAACAAAAAGGAAAACTTGAAAAAATTAAAAAAAACGACAAAAAAAAAACAAAAAACATTAAAAAAAGTAAAACAAAAAGGAAAAATAGATAAAAAAAACTTAAAAATAACATAAAAGACCCTACAAAAATTTTAAAATTAAAAAATAGACAAACATCAAGAAAAAAAAAGATTTTTTTTAAAACATTAAAAACGATAAACAACACTAAAAAATAAACGAAAAATACCAAAAAAAATGTAAAAAACTAACAATTTTTTTTTTACAAAAAACTAAAACAATTAAAAAAAAAGTATCGGTGGTTGGCAGTATGTATTTTTTCCTTTGTCTGTTTAATATCAGTAAGCAAATTTAAAAAGTTAGAGTAGCGGCCAATAATGTTTTTAGTTAGGGTTTTCATACATTACTTCTTGGCCTAGAAAGGAAGAAAGAAAGAAGAAAGAATATATTTATTTGTAAAACACAGGTCACAAATAGGGTCTTATTTTAATAACAAAGTACTTATTCCGTGCTTTTGCCTATTGGGCGTACAAATTTTTACTTAAGAAGAAACACTTTTATCGTAATGTCTTCTTAGTTCTTATAAAGTAGTAATTACACAAAACAAATTAATGGACTACAATTTTTCTAATTAAAATGATTATCAAATTATAATAAAATAAAATAAAATAAATAATAAAAATTAACACTAATAAAATAAAATTACAACATTGGAAACAATAACAATTAAATAATCCCATTATTAATATTATTTATTTTTGTTAACATGGAATAAGGTATATTGAAATTGAATAAAAATTATAATGTATTAAATGTCATAAAAAAATAATTTAGAGAATAAAAGCACTTATTTACTAAATACAATTTCAATTGCTTTTTAAATTGAACCATATCCTGAGCTTTTATGCAGTTTGGAATCTTATTGTAAATTTTGGGAGCCATACCCAGTACACTTTTGCTCAGGAAAGCAGTTTTATGTTCCATGTTAAAAATGTTGTATTGGTATTGTGGTCGCACAGGAATTTAAAACCGCTGGGATACCGTTTTGAATAATTGCGGATTTCTTTTAACAAAATTAGCAATTTCAAATATATATAGTGCTGGGAACGTTAAGATATTCAGCGACCTAAAAAACGAGACGCAGCTTTCGCGTGAATTTAAACCGCAGATAGCCCGTATGCATCTTTTTTGGGCTTTAAAAACCGCGTCTCTGTGGACTGCGTTCCCCCATAATATGACACCATATCTTAATATTGAGGCAACAAGGCCATGGTATGCAGTTAATACTGCTTTCTTGTCAGCTAAGTTTGTTAGTTTGCGTAAGGCAAATGCCGATTTATTTAACCTCTTGCAAATGTATTCAATATGATTTTCCCATGTCAATTGATCATCAATTATGAGTCCTAAAAATTTAGTTACGCCTACTCTTTCAATTGCATTGCCTGCACCGGCACTGCTTTTCTTTGGTAAAAATGCATAATATAGGTTTTATTCAAATTAATTAGTAAATTATTATCATTAAGCCATGTTATCATTTCATTTAATACTAAATTTATGTCATATTCATAATCAATACTATTATTAAAACGCACAACTGAGGTACTGTCGTCGGCGAACATTATCATTGGATGATGAACATTTCTAGGCAAGTCATTGATATACAACAAGAATAAGAGGGGCCCAAGTACGCTACCCTGTGGTACGCCATATTGTACCAGTTGTTCACTGGAGATATATTTTTTCTCAAATTTACTCTTTCAACTGATTCTTGTTATTTCAGTACATTGTGGTCGATTTTTGAGATAAGATTCAATAAGAGCTAACACATTACTTCTTATTCCATACCTATATAATTTGTGCAGCAGTAACCTGTGATCAACGTAGTCAAAAGCTTTGGTCATATCCGTAAACACAGCACAAACTGGTGTTCTGTTATCGACATTTTCTGTTACTATTTTTATTAAGTCGAAGATAGCCATATTTATGGTAAAGGTTTTCCTAAAGCCCTTTTGTTCTTTGCATAGGATATCGAAGTTATGTAGGAAGTCGTAAATTTTTTGATAAATTACTTTCTCAAATATTTTAGCGAACACTGGAATAAGAGCAGAATAACAAATATCGATAATTTTGAGGGTTTTCCTTATCGCCTTTTTTAAATATCGGTTTAACGATAGTCTTCTTTAGGCTATCCGGATATATACCTGCACTAATGGATAAATTTATAATGTAGCTTAGGCCAAGAAGTAATGTAGGCAGCCATAAACAAGGAACTTCATGTCTTCATTTCGTGACATTAACGCATACATTTCTGAGCATGTTTGAGAAAATGTGGTTTAAGCCGTGTGTGACGTCAATACTACGACTGTCATATGAAAGGTGTGCAAGCTGCCATACAGAGCCGTAACGTTAACGTCATAATTTAGTTGACGACCTTCTAGAATTTGCTACTTTTCCTTTTGATATTTCTGAATGAAAATTACATATTAGGGAGGAATGAAAAAACACGTGTCGCTTAAAAAAACATTTTCTAACGTAATAAATCATAAAATGGCCTACTTGAAAAAATTAAATGTTGTCAATTATTCAATTTAGTTAGAAAAAAGCTAATTCGAACTTCCCGTGATCATAGAGCCGGCGCGTTTCTCGACCAATTTCGTAATGTTTCGAAACAGCCTGAAAGTTACACATGCTTACCACGTAGATACTACAAACTTGATGAGAACAACCGGACAGTGGGACATCAAGACATCCTGACATAAGTACCTATGAAAATTTTTTGGCCGAATCTGAAATGGCGAACATTGTTTGCTTCGCTCACTCGTTCAATTATTTGGAACTTTCAACATAAAATAAATGGTTTAAAGGGCATAGCATTATTTTCATTAAATTGACAACATTTCATAATTCTAAGTCCACGATTTGACTAGCTCCTTGTATTCTACTCGAAAAGAGGAACACGCTGGTAGTTTTATATTTCCGGTATTACCTCAATGGTTCACCATTGCAGAGAGTCTCGCAATTTAGATACCTGGGGCACATTGTCGATGAGGAGTTGAAAGATGATGCCGACATAGAAAGAGAGCGAAGGGCATTGGCTGTAAGAGGGAACATGCTCGTTCGTAGATTTGCTGGTTGCACACTTGACGTCAAAGTCACACTTTTCAAGGCGTTTTGCCAAACATTTTACACCAGCAGTCTATGGACCAGCTACACCCAAAAAGCGTATCATGCCCTTCGTATATTATACAACAACCTGTTCCGGGCGATGGTGGGGCTTCCTCGACACTGCAGTGCGTCAGGCATGTTTGCAGATGCGCACACAGATGATTTTTTTGCGTTGATGCGTAACAAAGTCGCCTCGTTATTACGCCGAGTGAGGGGAAGCCCCAACAGTCTCCTGCAGGTCGTGGCGGGAAGGCAGGACAGCGCCTTGCTCGGCAGGTTCAATGGGCTGCACGCTCCTAGTACGTGTGCACCTCGTTGAGGCTGCCAAATCTGGCTTTTAAATTATAAACAAAATAAAATTTTGCTGTACTAACATAGGTCATTAAGTATTTTTTTTTCCTTTTGCTTACTAACAACCTATGGACCATGATGTCTGAAAATAAAGATATTTTATTTTATTTTTTATTTTATTATTTATGTAAAAAATTTTACGAATTTTTAATAATAATATGCACTCATAGGAAATCCAATTATACTGCAGACACACTTACTCCAGTAGTTGCATTCAAAAGCTAGGTATTCGACCATGACATTTTTCAACTGGAATTGAATATAAATGCACTTGTTGAATCCTGTCTCCAGCAAGCAGCAACAGCAGTTGAAAAAAAAAGATATTTAAGTAATACGTATTTCTTACTAAATCACCAATAGAAAACGAAAAAAATGTAAACAAATATGGCTGACTATCAATTGCATTTGTTGTCCCGTGTCTAAATCGAATCGATAACAAAATAACACTGTTCATGTCCCATCACTACCAATGGGGAACTTGCCCATGGGACTTCAATTTCGAATCAATTGCGCTCAATCGATGCGGATATACGTAGAGATATACAAAAGAAATAAAAATAAAAAAAATAACAATTGTATTAGTTTTATCTTACGTTAAAATGACGAAAAGCAAATTTTGTGGAGATAATTGCAAATGAATGACTTACTCCATAGTAAACGCGCCGAGAATATATGCTATGACGTCATATCATAAGCCCGTTTAGTATAGAACGTTTTCGGGGGGTGCCGGCGCGTGCATATTTCAAATGCATATAACATCAGAAAAATAAATCATAAGAAAGTTTTAATGCTACAGTTGTTTTAATGCTGGATTATACTTTTGATTTTAGTTATAAAATAAAAAGATGCAAGTTCCCTATTGAAGTTCTTCCATAGATTTAGAGAGATCAATTGATAGTCAGCCATATTTGTTTACATTTTTTTCGTTTTCTACTGGTGCTACGACAATATCTCATCTACGTCTCCACCCCTTTCCCAGTTCTGCACCCCTCGCACGCAACATTACTCGCGGGACTTCATTCGATAATATTCTCATTTTATTTTATTAAACTCCCAACCCCACGTTTCCGATCCAGCGGGCGCGCTTTCATGCCCTTTTGGGTGAGATTTTGACACGTAATTTGTTGATTTAATGAACTATACACTTAGTGCACAATATCGAGTGGGTCAACTGTTGCTTGTGGCTTTTGTTTTTCCGGTTCTCTTTTGTCATTTCGTTTTTATCATTTCATTCGTAATCTTGCTGGTCGATTGCGTAACGCATTGTGCGAACATCAGGTAAATCTAAATGTCACTTTTAGTATGGGAAAATTACAGTTGAGTTGTGTTAACGTACGTTTGATAAGTTACCATGATCACCCCGATGATCATGAAAGGTTAGGAATTTCGACTAGGTACTTGTTTTTAATAATCCAAGCTATTATAATGTAGTCCAGAGGGGTGAGTACGTAACTTTTCAAACGCACGTTAGTACAGTCGCCATCACATACATCGGAGCAAACAAGCACGTCACAAACATCGGAACACACCTCTATTTCGAAGGCATTAGGGTGCATGTGCCGATATTTTTTGAACACCTATAGTGTACCTATGTACAATGCGTTACGTGATCGACCAGCTGTTACTGGGAAAATAAGAAACCTATAAGTACCTACATAGTAAATTTGATTTGGTAATGCAACAGTAACGGTTCATACTTACGACGAATATCTAGAAAATTACCCTCTCCTGCAACCGTTGGATAAAAACAAAGCAGTAAAAAAGTTCCCATGTTGGGCGCCAACCATAACATGAAAAAATATGCTCTCAATCGTTCTTCGTCACAACCGTCCAAAATACATATTCACCACGCATATCCCTCATAAGTAATGTTCTCTGTTAACTGAACAGAAAACTTGTACAATCAGCACCACAATTCGCACTACAGTTCGAAATTCGTACAAAATTGCTTTGCATAAATTAAGGACCATTGTTCGCTATCGAGCGATTTAAATAAAAGCAGAGAGATAAGCCTTGATGGATGTAGATTCATGATAAATTTATACTTGTAAATCAGCCGCCTTTTTGCGCCATGAATTAATGTTGAGACTGCTTTTATTAACGAATACGGTTTTGTCTCCGGTGAACTGGAGTTAGCGTTCTGGCTGATTTACACTAATCAAGTAATCTTTTAGCCATTTGAACGCCAAGAACACCTAAAGGTGTCGTGTATTGTCTTGTCCTATAAGTGTTAGGGCGTCCGCTGTCAAAGCAACCTTGAGTCTAACACTTTAAACTCTCGCGCTTTGTACACATATTTAAATACTGTTTTTAAAGGTAAATAAATATCGCATTAGACACGGAAAAAACTGTATTTAAACCTTGAGTCTTTCATAGAGTTTGTATTTGCTCTTTGTGTAACAATGATATTGACGTGACAATAGCAATGAAGTAGTGTTGTGGATAACGCTCATTTCGAGGCTTATAGACTCGAGCCTTAAAGACTGCCGAGGCTTACAGACTCAAGTGACGAAAAGTCAATATTTTGTATTCATATGCGTAAAATAAACCAACACGTTTCTTTAACAGCATCGAGTATTTGAGCCTCGGGAGTCTTTGAGGCTCGAATCTATAAGCGTGGAAATGAGCGTTATCCACAACACTACAATGAAGGCATCCAAAGAGGCACACAGCGGAATTTATCCCTCATATTTGGATCAGCTCAATTGAGAAACCTCCTTACAGATCATTGTGGCCACGATAACACAACGGCTTGCTCTGTTGATATGTAAATGCTCCAAAGAGACACACAGTGGAATGTATCCTTCATATTTGGATCACCTCAACTAAGAAACCTCCTTACAGATCATCGCAGCCATGTTAACACCACTCCTTGCTTTGTTGATATGTTAATGTTCCAAAAGAGGCACGCAGCGGAATGTATCCCTCATATTTGGATCAGCTCATCTAAATAACCTCCTTAGAGATCATCGCAGCCATGATAACACCACTGCTTGCTCTGTTGATATGTAAATGCTCCAAAGAGGCACACAGCGGAATGTTGTATCCCTCATATTTTAGATCGGCTCAACTAAGAAACCTCCTTACGGATCATCGCAGCTATTTTACCACCACACCAAATATGAAGGATTATTTGGATCACCTCAACCTATAGTATCCGCAAAACTATCTGGCCAGTAGGGCAATAAAAATAACAATGAAACCTTTTTGTGTGTATTAATAGCATGCTTCTAATATTTTACGACCTGACCGGCCAGATAGTTTTGCGGATACTATAAGAAACCTCCTTACAAATCATCGCAGCCATGTTAACACCACTCCTTGCTCTGTTGATATGTTAATACTCCAAAGAGGCACACAGCGGAATGTATCCCTCATATTTGGATCAACTCATCTAAGAAACCTCCTTAGAGATCATCGCAACCATGATAACACCACTGCTTGCTCTGTTGATATGTTAAAGCTCCAAAGAGGCACACAGCGGAATGCGTCCTTCATATTTTGATCACCTCAACTAAGAAACCTCTTTACAGATAATCGCAGCCATGATAACACCACTCCTTGCTCTGTTGATATGTTAATGCTCCAAAGAGGCACACAGCGGAATGTATTCCTCATATTTGGATCAACTCATCTAAGAAACCTCCTTAGAGATCATCGCAACCATGATAACACCACTGCTTGCTCTGTTGATATGTTAAAGCTCCAAAGAGGCACACAGCGGAATGCGTCCTTCATATTTTGATCACCTCAACTAAGAAACCTCTTTACAGATAATCGCAGCCATGATAACACCACTCCTTGCTCTGTTGATATGTTAATGCTCCAAAGAGGCACACAGCGGAATGTATCCCTCATATTTGGATCAGCTCATCTAAATAACCTCCTTAGAGATCATCGCAGCCATGATAACACCACTGCTTGCTCTGTTGATATGTAAATGCTCCAAAGAGGCACACAGCGGAATGTATCCCTCATATTTTAGATCAGCTCAACTAAGAAACCTCCTTACGGATCATCGCAGCCATTTTACCACCACTCCTTGCTCTGTTGATATGTTAATGTTCCAAAGAGGCACACAGCGGAATGTATCCCTCATATTTGGATCAGCTCAACTAAGAAACCTCCTTACAGATAATCGCAGCTATGTTAACACCACTCCTTGGTCTGTTGATATGTAAATGCTCCAAAGAGGCACACAGCGGAATGTATCCCTCATATTTGAATCAGCTCATCTAATAAACCTCCTTAGAGATCATCGCAGCCATGTTAACACCACGGCTTGCTCTGTTGATATGTTCATACTCCCAAGAGGCAGCACACAGCGGAATGTATCCCTCATATTTGGATCAGCTCAACTAAGAAACCTCCTTACAGATCATTGTGGCCATGATAACATCACTGCTTGCTGTGTTGATATGTTAATGCTCCAAAGAGGCACACAGCGGAATGCATCCCTCATATTTGGATCAGCTTAATTAAGAAACCTCCTTACAGATCATCGCAGCCATGACAACACCACGCCTTTCTCTGTTGATATGTTCATGATCTGTGACGTGCAAGAACGTGAGAATTCTCGACGAGGCACTGTGGTGAGCGAGGGAGCTGCATATATAATATAAATAATTTACTTTAAAAAGAAAGTTTAAACCGACTTCAATTCAGTACTTCACCAAGCCACACGGTACATGAAAATATTCACATTTCCTTTCCAATTTACCACATGAACTGCTTTCCGAGACCAAATGCGTTGATTATTACAGAAAAAACCCAAGTGAAATGTGGGCTGATAATATTTGAGGAGTTCCGTCGATTCTTTAAGGAACTCAGAATTAACACTTTATTAGTTGCTACTTCAACGGAATCATGTCAGAATCATTGACATACTTTACATCTTTGAGGAGTTCCATAAGTCATTTGTGGTCTTCATCATCAGTTCCACTTCACCAAAAATACGATTTCCGAGGGTAAATACACGAGTTAAAATATAATAGAAAATACCGAAATCACTACACGCGTGCCTACAAAATTTAAGGTTTGCCCTCAATTTCCCTGGGATCCCATCATCAGATCCTAAATTGGTGACAATGGGACCACCTCGGCAGTATACTCTTTCGTATAAAAAAAATATTTTGGAAATCAGTTCACAGTTGACGGAAAAATCAGCGAACATACATAAAAAAAAAAACGTACAGTGGAACATATATATCCTCCTTCTTTTTTGAAGTCGGTTTAAAGAGGTAGATCGGCTCAATTTTAGTGTCCACAAATGGCACACTAAAATTGAGTCAATTACACAAACTTGCCTCAGTTTCGCGTCGTCAATGGAAACGTAAACGAAACGTGTCTCAACTGTCAGATGTGCCTGGCCATTTTTAAACAGGGAATTTCGTACAGCTAACATATCTACCTCTTTTTAGGGTTCCGTACCAAAAAGGTAAAAAAGGAACCCTTATGGTGCGATTCGGCCCGTCCGTCCGTCCGTCTGTCACAACGTGAAATATCTCAGGAACTACTTGTGCTATCAATTTGAAATTTTGAACAACTGTTAAGAGGATTAATGGGACGTAGGTTCGTGGTCTTTTCTCCCTCTATCATAAGCGTGAGCGAGATGGAAGTGCGTGTTTGGAAGCGCGGATACCATGTTTTATAATTTTATTTCTTTGTGCGTTTTAATAAATAAAAAAGTAATAGCTGATTTCCCTCAAACATGACATTGCCGATTTTTAGAACCAATTGTAATATATTTAGCTGTTGTGCATAATTTGTTACGATTTTTTTAAGTGTATTTTAGACCTATGTTCGTGAATTTTTTCCATCGAGCGAAAGTCAAAAACTCAGGATTCGAATAGATGATTTCCCTCGAAAAAGGCCTCAAGATTGCTAATTAAATTTAGGGCAGCCGTATTATAATCCAAACAAGAGCTACGATTTTTTAAAAATCCGTTATTGGAGCTCACGTCACCTTAAGACACGTGTATGGAAAATTTAAAACTTTAATATACATTTTCATTTTCTTTGTAAATGACGAATATGAGGGGGGTAAAAAAATCAAAATCTAGTAAATAGATCAAGTCATATTCATATGAAACGGCTTGAAATGCACTTTCTATAACCGTTTTTATTTTTTTCTACATTTTGATTTATTTAGAAAAAGATACCATTCCTTACTCCCCCTTATCTGCGAAGTTTACCAAGAGAAAATTCTGAAATAATTACTTATGATTAAGAGTAACATAAATAATACAGGAAAAATAAAACGATATCTCTAACTAGCGTATTTTTATTTAACTATTCAAAAATAATTTCTTAATTAAATTTGTAATTTACTTACTTTTGTATGTAAATTTTTAACTTTAAATTCCTATCAGATTATCTTTAAAGTCCCTTCTTTCAAATAAATAATCAAAATCGGAGCGCGGTGCGCGTGATAAAAAGCTACCGCTGATAAACAAACATACTCTGACATGACGGGTATGGTGTATGAAAATGTGTACGGAATCCTCGGTGCGCGAGTCAGACTCGTACTTGGCCGGTTTTTTTAATATTAAGTAGGTACATCATTGGTCAACACAGTGAATTCTGAAATAAATAAACAAGGGTCGTTGACGCGTTTTTGTTAACACATCGTTTTTTTGTTTCCAAAAACTGAATCGACAAAAAAACTATAAGTATTATATAATTAACTCAGTTGAGTCGATTTTTGACTTTCGAGCGCTCGAAAATTCAATAATGCAATTTTAACCCTTCAATCGTAGGTATATAACCTACGATTGAAGGGTTAAAATTGCAGGCACTTACTGACTCCGATATTATTAAATACGAGTCGTCAATACGTACCTACCACTCGTTTTTCAATTATCTATCGCTATTTAAAAATAGCATTTCATCATTTTTGTCAATTTTCGAGTGAAAGAGTCGAGCGCTCGAAAGTCAAAAATCGGCCCCCTGCTCACTCAGAGCATAGAATACGAGGACAAGCCGCCGGCGGCCGCGTCGCAGTTGTTAGCTCAATGGGCATACTCTGCCATACTGTGCACGCGTGCTGATCGCAGATAAAATTACGTTTTTTCCCAAAATGCCTGATATGATGCGCGTGTATTGTCCAATAAGCGCGTAGGTATACAAGTGTGTGTGTTTTAGATGTGTGCGTGCTTTGTCTTGTCTATTACTTGGGCGTTGTGTGGGTTAATGAACTTGCGACAGGCGTACTCAATACAAATCGGCCGGCATGTCCTATCTCCTTATATTCATACACCTGTGCCTGCTCACAAAACTTCACGAGAATCGGTCGAGAAAAACAACCTGAGAGGAGAACAGCGGGACACCCGAACAGCGGGACATCCAATTATGGCCCAAGCTGAGACGGAAAATATTGTTCACTTCGCTCTCTCGTTCAAAAAATAATTTCAAGCCGTAAAATACGAACCCGAACTATAGCGATCCAACTGCCATCAAATGCATCCACGCGTGTTGTCCAATGCATTCACGCGTGTTGTCCGCGCGGTAATTCAAACTAATTAGCGCTTTAGTATCTCTATTCGGCTCATCTCTTTCGCACATGTGTCGCAGTTCAATATGTATTTCGTGCTTTTTCTGATACGTCAGCTCAGCACGCGTAGAAGCGAGTGCGTGAATCTAATTGAAATGGAGAAAAACTTGCAACGAATAAAAATAGACCTGCAACCGTTTTGTTGGTACACCGCTTAAAAGCAGGCTTCCAAATTGTGTTAAAGTTTGTTAACGGTTATTAACATGTTTGTTTATAAACAAGGTCGTGACACAGGAAAATAGGTACATTATGTTATGATGCTAATCAATGATTATTTTCAAGAGGTTTCCCTCAGAAAAGAAGCCTTTAAAGAGAACAACTTGCATTTTGTGCAAAATGGTCTCGCCGGAAGACCAGCTCTGGCTCGTGAGCCAGCATTATGGTGAGGCGGGAACATTTCGCTGCAACAGATAGTTCGTTAGTTCTTATGTCTTTAAATGGTTTTATATTTATATGTATGTAAGTAATAGATTTATTTATTTTGTTTCTGGTTTTAATTTATTTTGGTTTGTTACCTATATGTATTATATTGTGTCTGTCTATTTGTTTCTAATAAATTATTTTCATTTCAATTTTTCAATTTTCATTCCATTCTCACTTCATTGCATTTTATTCAAAACAAAAAAAAATTAGGACTGTGGAATGTCGTCTGGCTTACATTAATGGAGCAGCCCATCTGGGTAAGTACTCACTATCAGGAACAGCACATACCTATTTATAAAGTCTTCTGTTTAAGGCCTCCACACACCGGTCGCGGGTGCGGGTCGGGCGCGGGCCCGCGCAAGTTGTAAAACATTGAAACTACTTACACTTCAAACACATATCGAACGGGCCCGCGGCGGTGTTACGTTCCTGATAGTGAGTAAGGTAACCAAAGTGACCTGCATTTATCTCTATAATAACAAGTTCTCAAGCCAATAAATGGTCGGCAATGCTTGACAGCATTGCCGACCATTTATTGGCTTCTGGAGTCAAAAGCGTTAATAATCAGGCAAGTAGGTATACTTGTTTGCTACCGTCATGGTATAAAAGCACAACGAGACTGAACGCTTCAATCGCTGTTTAGCCATCATCGTCATCATATCAGCCAAAAGACGAAAGAGTGCCAAAGTAATCGGTCCTGTGCCAGCATTCAGTGCACTCCTTCGACCTTTACCAGGTCATCAGTCCACCTGTTTAACCTAACTGGGTGTTAAATAGCCAATCAGCCATTACGCTTACTGATTTCAGGTCTGTGGCATTGTAGTGACGATTAAACACGTCCGCAAAGCAATATTCAATTACATCTGATTTAATCCCCATGGGCGCATCAACCAGATTAATTTGACACCTCGATCCGTAGCAAACAGGTTGAAACGAAGATCAGAATAATACTGGTTTTCCTGAGGCGAGTCACCGGTAAGCAATTTGAATGTCAGGCTGACCGCCTAAACCGATTATTGGTACTAGAGGTTGCCTGTTGCTTGTGTTTATTGGAGCGAAATCCTATATTGTTTTTCGAGAGCTGCTGATATTGAATAACCAATAATGATTTTCCAATTACAGCAATTGGACAGTTTCTCATGAAGTCAAATTGACCTGCCCAAATTAAGAAGCGAGTATTTGACGTATCTCCGAATCGCTAAACTTAAGTGGCAGTGGGCGGGGCACATTGCACGTAGAACTGATGGCCGATGGGGCGGAAAGGTTCTCGAGTGGCGACCACGTACCGGAAGGCGCGGCGTGGGTAGGCCTCCCACAAGGTGGACTGATGACCTGGTAAAGGTCGCGGGAGTCCGCTGGATGCGGGTGGCGCAGGACCGGTCACTTTGGAACTCTTTGGGGGTGGCCTATGTCCAGCAGTGGACGTCTTTCGGCTGATATGATGATGATGATGATGATGATTTGACGTATAGAAATTATTTGTGAGTCGATTTGATTTACCTGTACATAAAAAGTAGTGACCTAATGGGTGACCTAGTGACGATGCCTACGAAGCTGAAGGTCCTGGGTTCGAATCGCGGTAAGGGCTAATATTTGTGTGATGAGCATGAATATTGGTTTCTGAGTCTTGGATGTTTTATATGTATTTAAGTATTTATACAGGGTGGGCCCTGTAACTGGAGCAAAAAATTAAACGGTAGATGATTAAGCTTGTAAACCATTATTTCAAAGTGGATTTACGCAAAAAAAAAAAAAAAAGTTTTTTTAAATAAGTTTACTTGTATTTTTTTACTCTTCTGGAATGCTATGACTAACTTTTTATTTTAAAAACACAAAAAAAAATGCAATTTTTTTTTTGTTATCACATAACATAACTGCTAACATCCGTTGAACACAAAAATGCAAAAACTATTATGACTCATTACATGATGTTGCCTCAAAATCTGCATTGACTGCCGTGATATGATCTCTTGGTGCCAAGATACATTACTTGGAGGTCATAACTTTAGATCAAAATTTCTCCGAAACCAAATTTTTTTAATCTGAATGATTCACAAGGGGTTACTGCAAATGCTCTAAGGAAGCGTCCTTTTGAATATTTGCTCCAGTTACAGGGCACAACTTGTATATACTCGTATTAAATATATCGTCGTCTAGTACCAATAACACTAGCGCTATTGAGCTTACTATTGGACTAAGACGATTTGTGTTAGATTGACCTCTAATATGTATTTATTTGTAAAATACTTTGAAATAAACAAATAAAAAACATAGACCAAATAATGAAAGGGAGACCGTCCAAGTCAAACAAAGTTTTCTTTCGGACATAGGAAAGTGTATCCAGTAACATTTATGTGTTTATAAAGTAGGTACTTCGACGCATAAAAGTATACGGCGCATTTTAATTGACCCCGTGCGGGACGCGGGAGGTTGACTTTTAATTGTAACTAACTACCTATTTATTGATATATAATTGTTTCACTAGTTATTGTAATTTAATTGTTTGTTTTGTTACAAGTTATGATGTTACATTCAAACACAGTTAAAATTGTTAATGAATTAAATGAACTGAAACTGAAATTATACAATGTCAAACTTTGAAGAGTAATTTGACTCCTTCTAAAATGCCGTTATTTTACTTATTTAGTTAAATAACGACTTGTAAGAACTTCTCAATAAGAAGCCATTGTAAACCAGGCTATCATATGATAGACGAGAAGAATAGTATATCATTGGCATCATTGCCTCATTGGACTCAAATCTCTCAATATAACACGATGACGACATATTATCAAATCCGTGACAAACTGCGTGACATACGTTTAGATGATTTATCCGCCGTCGCCGCACTCGCCGCCACACGCCTCATTTGTCCATAATCTCCACTTATAATAAATCTCTAAATTAAAAAAAGAATCAGCCAGTTTGAAACTAAGCTTTGCGCGGTTCGAATGTTCTCAGCATCCCATGAACGGAAAAATATGAAACATTTTATATAGGTACATTATTATTCTAGCTTATATAGGATAGTTTATATTAGGATATAGCTTATATTAGGATAGTTTTTATCCGATTGCGACAGTTAATTAATTTTCCGAAATATACGACTTCATTTAATTTTTCATTTATTTTTATTGAAATCAAACGCTGCTCCAACTGTCAGCTATAAGAACCGTCAAATTTTCGTCAAAATGGCGGAATTGCTTTGCCTTTCACTTATTAATAATTTAAATCCCGTCTACGATAGACCTTTACGAGACAAATGCTAAAATATAAACCCTAAAAAAATATTCGATTCTGATATGAGAACTTATATGCGCAAATGTCGTTTTATGTCGTAATTTCAATAAATGAAATCAACAAATTTGAACAATATAATTAACACGAATTTGTTTTTTTTGAATGACAATGGCACGCGCTCGGCGCATTCAGCCAAAGTACCTGCGGCGCTACTACGAAAACCGATACTCAATGTTCATATATTTGCATCCCAGTCACTCGAGTATGGTTAGTGCGATAGAGATAGAGATACCCGAATATTTTCGAATTCCGAAGTTCGTGGTTATAGCTCAGGAATCGAAAATATGGTAAATAATCATAATGTATTTTCTCGAAAAAGAATTTAAAATAAATATAGTCAAATGGAGACAAAAACAAAGGAAGAGATTATATAGGTAATGATTAAGTTATAAGAGTCCAAAGTTTTAAGAGGGGGTATGTTCTGTCCCTTTTCCGCAAAACGCACCTTCATATGAAACGATTGTTTTTTACTATGACGCTCGAGTATATTGACGTCACAGTCCCTCATCGTTTTCTCACTCTAACAAGCGACATTAAAACGGATGTAGCTTCATAATTTTTTGAGATATTTGAATGGGAGTTTCATTATCTTCTATCTATTTATAAATAATAAATGCCTATGTCCTGACTGACTTATTCACTCACTCACTCACTCACTCACTCATCAACGCACAGCCGAAACTACTAATCTTAGAGAGTTGATTTTTGCACAGTATGTTGCTTTTATAACGTGGGCTAGGGATAAAAAGGGATTTTTGAAAATTCTACCCCTAAGGGGGTAAAATGGGGGTGCAAAGTTTGTATGGGAAAACCTTTTTTTTTGAGCTATAGACTTAAACTTTGTAGAAAAATTAGTTATTAGAATACAAATGAAACACTTTCAGCGTTTTGGAAAATTCCACCCCTACGGGGGTAAAATAGGGGTGCAAGGTTTGTATGGGGGAAACATTTTTTTTTTAAATAGAGACTTAAAACTTTGTAGAAAGATCAGTCATTAGAATACAAATAAAGAACTTTCAGGGTTTTAGAAAATTCTACCCCTAAAGGGGTAAAATAGAGTGCAAAGTTTGTATGGGAAAAACTACTTTTTTTTAAATAGAAACTTAAAACTTTGTAGAGAAATTATTCATTAGAATACAAATAAAGTACCTAGATTCAGTGTTTTAAAAAAATCTACCCCTAAGGGGGTAAAATAAGGGTGCAAATTTTGTATGGGGGAAACAATATTTTTTTTAAATAGAGACTTAAAACTTTGTAGAAAGATTAGTCATCAGAATACAAATTAAGTACTTTCAGCGTTTTAGAAAATTCTACCCCTAAAAATAGGGGGCTAAAATAGGGGTGCAAAAAGATTATTTAAATACAAAGAAAGTACTTTCAGCGTTTTGGAAAATTTCACCCCTAAGGGGGTAAAATAGGGTGCAAAGTTTGTATGGGAAAAACATATTTTTTTTTAATAGAGACTTAAAATTTTGACGAAAAATTACTTATTAGAACATGAAAAATACTACATTCGGCGTTTTACAAAAATCATTCCCTAAGGGGGTTAAAAAAGGGTGCAAGGTTTGTATGGGGAACACTTTTTCTGAGCTAGACACTTAAAACTTTGTAGAAAGATTACTTATAAAAATACAAAAAAAAAGACTTTCAGCGTTTTGAAAAAATCTATCCCTAAGGGGGATAAAAAGGGGTGCAAAGTTTTTATCAGGGAAAGTTTATGTTTTTGAGTTAGAGACTTGAAACTTTGTAGAAAGATTACGTATTAAAATACAAAAAAGAACACAAATCGTTTTAGAAAATTCCACCCCTAATAGGGTTATAAAGGAGAGCAAGCTTTGCATGGGCAACACTTTTTTTTGAGTAAGACTTAAAACTTTGCAAAAAGATTACTTATTAGAATACTAAAAAAGAACTTTCAGCGTTTTAGAAAACTCCATCCCTAAGGGGATCCTTAAGATCCTTAAGAAGGGTAGCCAGTGTTGTGTGGGAAAAACTTTTTTTTTTACTAGACTTAAAACTATTCAAAATGTTACTTATTAAAATTAATAATAAAGTACTTTCAGAGTTTTAGAAAATTCCACCCCTAAGGGGGTTAAGAAAGCTTTGTATGGGCAACACTTTTTTTGAGCTAGAGACTTAAAAGTTTACGAAAAAAGTTCTTTCAGCGATTAGAAAAATTCAACCTCTAAGGGGGTTTAAAAGGGGGTTCAAATTTTAAATGGCGAGCAATACAATTTTAAAGTGTGAGTAAGAGATTTTTAACTTCGGTCTTATTCTGTACGTTAAAAGACTACAAAACTGATTTCAGAGTTTTTCCAAATTCATCCCCTAAGAGTGTTAAAATTGGTTCAAAGTTTGAGTATTTCAAGGCATTTTTAAAGTATGAGATTTTTAACTTTGGTTTTAGACTGTTTGTTCACAAACTAGAAAATGAACATCAACTTTTTTTTTAATTATCCCCTAAAAGAGGGTTCAAATTTTGTATTGAGAGAAATCATTTTCTAAGACGATAAAAAGTTCTACGCGGACGAAGTCGCGGGCAACAGCTAGTACTTAATATATGTTTTGAGATATACCTAAAGCGTTCGAATTCCACTTTAACTCCCATAATAGCCTTCATTCATTATTAAAGTCAACCTTTATTCATTAAAGATGAAAGCATTTCCAACCGTCAAGTCTACATTTATCTCTAGTTTTCCCATATTCGTACACATCAGATATCCTAAAAAATTACACGAAATTCGACTTTATTAATATGGGGATAAGAGTGTTACGCTTGCAAGTTGGGTTCAAGAACAACATATACAATGATATGTCCGACCACGAAGGGTTCATAAAACCCCGATGTGGCTTCATTGTTTAGGACCGTTTTTGACGATAAAGTGTAAATATACGCATTTGCATTTTTGCAAGTGCTTTTTCCTAGTCAACGCAACGGTTTTGAATACGTTTATGCATAATAAAAAACCAAGTGAACATTTGAGATCTAACGAAACCTATCGAATTAAAATAAATAAAAAACATATGAAAAGATTTATTGTCGCAAGAAAAAAAACTAACTTATACAAAACAACACATAACAGAAAATAAATTAGCGCGACAATAATACGAGTATGCTCGGGGCTCAGGGTTTGCTGCTAGCCTGTCAGTTATACAGCGCTGTTTTTCAATAGCTAGCAGCAAGGGGAACATTCCACAGGCTACTGTTACACATGCGCATTAGCAGCATGCTTGTTTGAGCAGGCTCAATTATTTTTTATGCAAATAGCATGCTACTTACTAGCAACTTTCCAGATACAAATGCTATTTTCTCGAAATTAGCATGCTTTCGTGCTACTAAAGAGCATGTGTAACAGTAGCTTAAGTCACTGCCACGCACTGTTATGTTTGTATGTGTGTGTGTTCCGCCCTGCCGATCGTCCCACTTGTCTATAAATATCTATAAAATTATCCACACTGAGAATAGTTTCAGCGTAAGTCGGTGTGACTTGCTTCGCCCACACGATTTTCGACGGACGCGCTGCGCATTGATCTCGGGAGATCAATGCGCAGCGCGTCCGTCGAAAAATGTATCGCCACGCCGCAAGTACCTACCTAGTGCACTTCAATTGTCATACCTACTTTGAAGAGAAATTACAGGTTATGTATCTATATGCCTCAACGTTCGTTCATAAACTACTGCAAATACCCCGCAGACGTCTCTTTGTTTGTCGCTTCGCATCTTGCAATCCAACCGCATCCAAAACATACCTCCAGTACAGTTGTAAAAAAATTGTAACAGCGTTTTTAAAACCTTCGCGTTTCCAACTCGAGTGCGGAACATTGAAGAGTCATTAGAATTAATGGAACACCCCCACCGATTAGAGGATGGGATCAGCGACTCATTGCTACGGGTTAGTGGCGGACTAGTTTAACTTATCTACATTTTTAACCGACTTCAAAAAAGGAGGAGGTTCTCACTTCGTCTGTATTTTTATTTACCCCTTACTGCCTCGGAAAGCCGTCTTTTATCCTTTAAAACCAGTGAGCAAAATCGCATTTTATCCACTAGTGGACAAAGTAATTTGACCTTGGAGCGTATCTCATGTATCTCATGAACCGTGATAGTTAGACAGTTGAAATTTTCACAGATGATGTATTTCTGTTGCCGCTATAAAATCAAATACAAAAAAAAGAATAAAATAAATATTTAAGGGAATTTTATCCCATACAAAAAACTTTTCAGAATTGCTTGTTGCCTTCATCAGGCGCTGGGTCTCAAAATGTATCGGAAACTAAAATCCGAATTTATTATTAAAATTAAATAAAGTTGTATTGCATGTTGCACTTTCGTCGCTACAGTGAGGTGAAAAGTTTTGTGTTACACACGGGTGCAAATGTATTTTACTTCTCGTGTGTTGAAACACTCGCTACGCTCAGGATTCTATTTTAAGTTCAACTAAAGGAACCTTTCGCTTGCTCGTGTTTCAATTCCACACTCGCGGGTACAATAAAATTTTGCAGCCTGTTATCTATACATATAATAAAGCTGAAGAGGGTCGAAAGTCTGTACATGAAAGATATTCGAAAAAAAATTGGCTAGGGATACTTAAAATCGATAACAGAACACGTTCCAACAGTTTTTAGAATTTTTGTCTGTTTGTCTGTTTATCTGTTTATCTGTTTATCTGTTTATCTGTTTGTCTGTTTATGTGACCGCGCATCACATGAAAACGGCTGAACCGATTAAGATTAAATTTGGTATAGAGATAGTTTGAGTCCTGGGGAAGGACTTAGGGTAGTTTTTATTCTAAAAATCAATCCCTAAGGGGGTGAAATGGGGGGTGGAAATTTGTATGGAGCTACTTAAACCGCTGCACCGATTTGGATAAAATTTAGTATTTAATTAGTTTTAGTCCCGGGAAAGGTCAAAAAATAGGTTTATCCCGAAAATCTTCCCTGTAGGGGGTAAAATGGAGGGGTGAAAATTTGGATGTAACCCATTTTGATAAAATTTGGTTAAGAGGTAGTTTAAGTTCTGGGGAATGACATTGGATAGTTTTTATTCTGGAAATCATCCCCTAAGGGGGTAAAATGGGGGGGTGAAATTTTGGATGGACTCCGTTTAGACCAAATTTGGTAGGTATAAATATAGTTTGAGTCCCGGAGAATGACAATGGATAGTTTGAATCCCGAAAATCATCCCCCAAGGGGATGAAATAGGGATAGAAATGTGGATAAATCCCATTTAGTTAAAATTTGGTATAGAGATAGAAAAAGTCCCAGGGAAGGACAATGCATAGTTTTTTATCCTGAAAAATCATCTCCTGAGGGGGTGAAATGAGAGGTGAAAATTTGGATAGAACCGATTTAGAAGAAATTTGGTATGGAGATAGTTAAGAGTCCTGGGGAAGGACTTAAAATATTTTTTAGTCCAGAAATCATCTCCTAAGGGGATGAAATGGGGTATGAAAATTTGGATGGAACCCATTTACGGGTAAAGCGAGTTGGAGTCTTGAAGAAGGACATAGGATAGTTTACTCCCGAAAATCATCCCACTAAGGGGGTGTATTTGGGGGTGAAAATTTGTTTGAGACCCATTTTGATAAAATTTGGTTGAACGATAGTTTGAGTCCCGGAGTATGACAATGGATAGTTTTAATCCCGAAAATCATCCCCTCAGGGATAAAATAGGGAGTGAAAATTTGGATAAAACCCATTTAGATGAAATTTGGTAAAGAGATAGAAGGAGTCCCAGGGAAGGACAATGCATAGTTTTTATCCCGAAAAATCATTTCCTGAGGTGGTGAAATGAGGCTTGAAGATTACGATAGAACCCATTCAGATGAAATTTGGTATAGAGAGAGGTCTCAGTCCAAGGAAAGAACATAGAATAATTTTTATTCTGGAATATATGAAAGGAGGAAATCATCCCCTAAGGGGGTGAGAAATGGTGGATGAAAATTTGGATTGAACCCATTTACGGTTAGCGTTAGTAAAGGAAGGACAAAGGATAGTTTTATCCCGAAAATCATCCCCTAAGGGGGTGTAATTGGGGGTGGAAATCTGTTTGTGACACATTTTGATAAAATTTGGTTGAAAGATAGTTTGAGTCCTGGGAAAGGACATATGATAGTATCTTTTCCGGAAATGATCCCCTAAGGGGGTAAAATGGGGGTGAAAATTTGGATGTAGCCCATTTAGATGAAATTTTGTATAGAGATAGTTTGAGTCCTGGAGAATGACAACGGATAGTTTGTATCACAAAAATCATCCTCTAAAAAGGTGAATTAGGGGGTGAAATATTGGATGGGACCTATTTACGGTATAGCGGTAGTTGGGAGTCCTGGGGAATAGGAACATTACATAGGTAAATATATGTATGTGACGTTCCAAGGGTAAAGGTACCTTATGGCGGTAGTTTCGAAGATGTTTTCTAAAACGGGGTAAAAAAGACGTTTTATTATGGCTATTTTGAAAACTATTCGATGTAACATTTTGTTGACGTATCTTTATTCTTAATATAAAATATTTAAATTACAAGTCAGTTAATTTAGTCCGACGGTTTAGTAGAAAAGATCCTTACGGCCGTGTGATATGAAAATATGCAAAATAATACTGAAAAATGCCTACATGCATATATTATGGTGCGGCGGGTCATAGAAACCAAGTTTGCGGCGGAGTCTATTTTGTAAAAAAAGGCGTTCGGAGTAAGGTAATCTATAAAATCATGCAACTCAGCCATAATGACCCTTTCCTTCATACAATCCATACTAATATTACAAATGCGAAAGTAACTCTGTCTGTCTGTTACCTTTTTATGCTTAAACCGCTGAACCGATTGAGATGAAATTTGGTATAGAGATACTTTTAATTCCGGGGCCTTCCCAAAAAGTCCTTACTAAAGATAGTTTTTATCTGGAAATTCATCACCTAAGGGGGTGAAAAGGGGGGAGAAAGTTACAATATAAACGAGTTCCGCGCGGACGAAGTCGCGGGCAAAAGCTAGTCATATAATAAAGTTGAACAGGGTCGAAAGTCTGTACATGGAAGATATTCGAAAAAAAAATGGTTAGGGATTCTTAGAATCGATAACAGAATGCGTTCCAACAGTTTTTAGAATTTTTGTATGTTTGTCTGTTTATCTGTTTATCTGTTTATCGGTTTATCTGTTTGTCTATTTATGTGACCGCGCATCACGTGAAAACGGCTGAACCGATTAAGATGAAATTTAGTATAGATATAGTTTGAGTTCTGGGAAAGGACATAGGGTAGTATTTATCCCGGAAATCAACCCTTACGGGGATGAAATGGGGGCGGAAATTTGTATGGATCTACTATACAACCCATTTAGATATAATTTTGTATAGAGGTAGTTAGTAGGCGCGGCGTTGGTAGGCCCCCCACAAGGTGGACTGATGACCTGGTAAAGGTCACGGGAGTCCGTTGGATGCGGGTGGCGCAAGATTTTGAAGAAATTTGGTATAGAAATAGTTTGAGTCTCGGGGAAGGACATAGGATAGTTTTTATATCGGAAATCTACCCCTAAAAGGGAAATGGAGGGTGAAAGTTTGTATCGAGCTACGATATAAACGAGTTCTACGTGGACGAAGTCGCGGGCAAAAGCTAGTAACAAATAACTATTGTGTGCTTGTTACGCGATAACTCGGTAATTTATGAACCGATTTGAACATGTTTTTCTTTGTTTGAAAGCATATACTTCCAGATTGGTCCCGTTGTCACCAAAATCCAGTTCTGATGATGGAATCCTGGAGAAATCGAGGGAACTCTTCAAATTTTATAGGCAAACTTGAAGCAATTTGGCTACTGATTTGAAGTCGGTTAAAACTTTGTTTTGAAAGTACAATTATGTTTATATGTTATTGACTTTTTTACGTTCTTGTAAATTATGTTTGTTAATCTGTCTATAAATTATTTCCGCACTTATTGTTACAATAACCTAAATAGTTTATTGTGAATATTCTGCGCCGTTACCTGTGTTATGTGTTTTTCGTGTATATTTGTGTATTATAAACTGGCTGAAAATCCTATCCCACGTGTCCACGGGTCACCATCGGCGGCCCGTCGCCTTCAGCATGCGTTTTGGAAATCTCCTACACCCCAAATGCGGGTTCTATGGCATGTGTTTTGGAAATCCCCCACACCCCAAATGCGGGTTCTATGACATGCGTTTTGGAAATCTCCCACACCCCAAAGGGACTGATTTCGGTTACGGTTATACCGGTATGAAACCGGTATTCCATTACGGTACCGTTATGTCGTAAAGGTTATGCGCGACGCGCGAACATAACGGTACCGTAACCATTTTGAAATAACGGTCAGCGGTACCAGTTTAAAACGATACCGTAACCTTTATAATACCATAAGGTTATCGAGAAAATTAACCGAGCTGGCACTCTACAGAGGAAGCATTGGCTACTAAACATTTAAAGACTAAAAGACAAAGCAGCAGAGCCTTTGCCGGCGGTTTGGCAACAACTCCAGGCCCAGTTTGATATATCGGTACCTTTAAATAGCGCTTACGGTACCGGAAAAAATAAATTTCGGTAGCGAAATATAAAGGTTCCGCTACCGAAACCGCTATTTGACAACCGATAGACGTCATACCGTTAAAATAGAATACCGGTATTTTTCGGTTATGCAGTCCCTGCCCCAGATGCGGGTTCTATGGCATGTGTTTTGGAAATCTTCGCGCCGACATGTACGCTATGCTATCGACCATTGAAAATGCAAGGGTTAAATTGGTTAAATCCATTCAAATGTGATCCGGATCTCGGACTGTTCTTAGGCCTTGTTTGGATAGACGGAGCGTGCGGCGCATCCAGCGGCGCGTACGCGATTTTTACTAAAGGTATCAAGTGTAAGATATTAGATTACCTATATGAATCACTAAAAGTTGTTTCCCAACTGTATTGTTTGACCGAATTTTCATTTGTCCTAAAAGCCAATTTTCTCTGAAGCCATGACATTTTCAGGGTGATTATAAAACCAATCTTACCGAACCGAATGGGTTCTACGCAATAAGTATTTAAAATAAAAACCGGCCAAGTGCGAGTTGGACTCGCGCACGAAGGGTTCCGTATATCTATAAAAACGGCAAAAAAATCACGTTTGTTGTATGGGAGCCCCCCTTTAAAAAATATTTTATTTTCTTTTTAGGGTTCCGTACTCAAAGAGTAAAACGGGACCCTATTACTAAGACTCCGCTGTCCGTCCGTCCGTCCGTCCGTCTGTCTGTCACCAGGCTGTATCTCACTGATACCGTGATAGGCTGAAATTTTCACAGATATGATGTATTTCTGTTACCGCTATAACAACAGATACTAAAAACACAGAATAAAATAGTTTTTTATAGATAGTAGCACGGAACCCTTCGTGCGCGAGTCGGACTCGCACTTGACCGTTTTTTTTTATTTTTGTAATATTTTATTTTGTTTTTAGTATTTGTTGTTATAATGGCAACAGAAATACACAACTAGCTATCACGGTTCTTGAGATACAGCCTGGTGACAGACTGACGGACAGACGGACGGACGGACGGACGGACAGCGAAGTCTTAGTAATAGGGTCCCGTTTTACTCTTTGAGTACGGAACCCTAAAAATGATTTTTTTTTGGGTTTTTGAGATAATGGCTATTTGCCGAAATGAAAATTCGAACAAACGATACAGTTGGGAAATTAAATTTAGTGATTGCGATGCGATAGGTTACCAGTGTAAGGCGATGGTCAACGGGGAGACCCCGTGATCTTACCCCCAGCGTCGCCTGCCGTGGTTTACCCGAGGATCTACAGAATGGAGATCTTCAAGAAAGGTGTCACAGTGTTTTAAAGGGTCGGCAACGCTTTTACGGGCATAATCCCTGGACTTGCAAGCGTGCACATGGTACGGTGACCGCTTACTATCAGGCGGGACGCTTGTTTAGCACCAACTTGGCATAACAAGGGTAGGTACACATAAACATAATACAGAAATATTCAGAGTAGTTAATGAAGAGGCACCGTCCGTAACCAACGGCCGTGCAAGCAGCGGGGTACGCTCGTAGGTATGCGATTATGTAGTTTAGTATCAAACTTAGATGATTTCGTTGCTTTTGTGGTCAGCAACGGGACATACCTGATTTTCCTGTGGCTTTATGCCATTTACTATTCCGGGCTTTGCAAAGTTTGTAGTAGTTCCGCATTATTTACTAAAGCGCCATCTCGTGGCGAGTAGAGTAACTACGCAACCATTATTGTCGAGCTCAGCAGGCTGGACTGAGCCTTTTACATTAATTGTAGTATTACTAGTAATGGATAGATGGCGCTTTGGTTGATCATTCTTGAGTCGAGCGTTTCTCAAAAAAATGCCACTAATATTAATTGTAGATTTTTCCAGGAGTTCTATGTTATTTCCACTCAGAATCAGGAGCTCTTTCGATCCTGGTAGGAAAAATGACCCAAAGATATTTTTCCTATTGAGTTACCATTTACTATATAATTTGTATGGCGGTTACACAATAGGAAAGTTCAAAAATGTATGGAAATTTTGGGACACTTTTTTTCTTCCTATTAGGATGGAAAGAGATAGCGATTCTGAGCAGAAATAACATAAAAGTTGCAGAAAATCTCGGGAAAAATGTAGTGTTTCATAAACAATATGCTGAGTTTAGCTCTTTTTTAACCGACTTCAAAAAAGGATGCGGTTATTACCATCACACAATATAATACGCCTCAAAATCCTATACATTATAAATGTAAAAGTTTGGATGTTTGGATGTCTGGATGTTTGTTACTCAATCACGCTTAAACGGCTAAACCGATTTGGATGAAATTTTGCACGAAGATAGTTTATAGCCTGGATGAAAATAAAGAATAGTTTTTATCCCGGGTTAACGCAGACGAAGTCACGGGTGGAAACTGGTTATATAATATTTCATAAACCTCTATTTATGAAATATTATATCATTTAGACATACTTAGACATACAAAACATTTATTTAACGTCACATACAAGTATGTATTATATAGTATGTATATGTATGTATTATTGTAAGTTTATACATTAATAATACATACAGTGTACAAATTAGACTAAAGATTAGACTTAAAACCTATACAGTACCTACTTTACGCTCCATACAAGGCATTGTGTGATGCTAAAGAAGGGCTATACTCAGCATAGCGTCTCTAAGATAAATAAATAAAAAGAGAACTAGATATAGAGAACATAAAAAAGAACCATTAAAACACTAGTGGCCCTGCAAGCTGGAGAACTCGCAAAACTATCTTAATTTTTTTTTAATCAATGACTCAACAAAAAAAAATTTAATAATTTTATTAATGAACCTGCGCACAAAATTTTACGAAAATCGTTTGAGTCGGACAACGGGACATCCGGACATACGAGCGAATTTCGGCCCAAGCTGAAACAGAGAACTTCATTCGCTTCGCTCGCTCGTTCAATTATCAATTTTTTTTTAATAATTATTACAGCTCTGTGAGCTGTAGAACCTTAGGAGTATAATTAATCGTACCTGCTCACAATATTTCACGAGAATCGTTTGAAAAAAATAGAGTCTGAAGAGGAGAACAGCCGGACAACCGGACATCGGGACAGCGGGACATCTAGACACACAAAATATTTTTTCCTAAACCATTTTTAGGGTTCCCTACCCAAAGGGTAAAACGGGACCCTATTACTAAGACTCCGCTGTCCGTCCGTCTGTCTGTCTGTCCGTCTGTCACCAGGCTGTATTTCTTGAACCGTGATAGTTAGGACAGCTGAAACTTCCACAGATGATGTATTTTTGTTGCTGCTATAATATCAAATACTAAAAAAAGCGGCCAAGTGCGAGCCGGACTCGCACATGAAGGGTTCCGTGAAATAAATTGCGGTTTACGATTTATGACGTATTAAAAAAAAACTACTTGCTAGATCTCGTTCAAACCAATTTTCGGTGGAAGTTTGCATGGTAATGTACATCATATATTTTTTTTAGTTTTATCATTCTCTTATTTTAGAAGTTACAGGGGGGGGGGACATTTTACCTCTTTGGAAGTGTCTCTCGCGCAAACTATTCAGTTTAGAAAAAAACGATAATAGAAACCTCAATTTTTTTGCCATTTGGCTACGGAACCCTAAAAACTGTATCAAAAAAATATTGTAGGGGGCTCCCATACAACAAAAGTGATTTTTGCTCGTTTTTTCTCCATATTGATAACAGCAACAGACGCTTGAAATATTCACTGAATATTTAGTTATATATTAACTTTAAAAATAAATAATTAAATAAAAATAAAACAGATATTTAAGGGGGGCTTCCATATAACAGACATGAGTTTTTGCCGTTTTCTATAGACGCACTCGCACTTCGCCGGTTTTAAGGTTTTGTGGCCGAACGATGCAAACGGGACTTCTACTCTTTGGGTAAAACTGCTGTACAGTCAGCTGGGAATCAAATAAAAAATAAATAAAATAAATAAATATTTGCGGACAATGTTACACAAATTGACCTAGTCCTAAACTAAGCTAAGCTTGTACTATGGGTACTAGTAGACGAAGATAAACATACTTATATAGATAAATAAATACTTAAATACATAGAAAACATCCATGACTCAGGAACAAATATTCGTGCTCATCACACAAATAAATGCCCTTACCGGGATTCGAACCCAGGATCTATTGCTTCGTAGGCAGGGTCACTACCAACTAGGCTAAAGCGGTCGTCAAATATACCTAAACAGTTTCGCGCGCTTTTTACAAGCATTTATTTGACTTGCAATGTTTGGTGATGGTTTGTACATATGTACAAACCATCATGTATGTTAGGTAATGTATTCTTGTAGGTACGTCAAGTTTTACTAACTTTCCACAGTCTAATGTAGTAAATGTTTTACGTATTTATTTTTCTTTATTAACTTTCTGTAGGTATATGAAATAAAAGTGTCATGTTTATTTATATAAAAGTATATTTAATATTTATCATTTTCGGTATTTACAAAGTATAAAAAATAAATATTATGTCTTTAAAACTATCCAATATTAAAAATGAGTGAGTCTTACATTCGTATTTGCGAGTTTTTCAGATATTTTATGAAATACTTTTTAATGTATACAATATTATGATTTTTTAAATTGAAATACATAAATTTTAAAAAATCCGCCGTAACGCTTTCAGCCTGTTACGCTAACTTAGACAATGAGCAAGTTAAAAGAATATCGGAAATGAAGATTACAATTTCCGTAATTAAAAAAATTAAATAATAAAATTGCAAGTACTTAAAATTACAAATTCAGTTGGTTTCTCAAACAATATTCCAAGAATCAAATAACAGTCTCCAAGTCTATGATAATATTTACTATTTCGCATCAATACACTTATTGAAATAATTAAAATAGCTTAAGTAAATTTCCCTGTTTTAATACAACCCTTATTAGTAGGCTTTATAAGTTGTTATTTATGTCCCTACATGAGATATATAGTTTGTGATATATTATGCAGTATGTCGTTTTTGGAAACGTGAAATGCATCAATGAGTATCTTTGAACAATATTGAACACGCCTCATAGTCCCCGAAAAAATATCAAAATTATCAAGATATATGTGTCATTATTATAACTAAAAGATTTACATCCACTTTAGTATCAACATCGCAGCGTAAGAGAGATGATGCCGCAATTCTTGGTTCTCCACTAAACCCTCCCTTCTTATTTATTGTACAACAATAAACGTTAGAAATTAAACAATGTTCTGTCATTATTTTAATAGGTATCTGAACAGATAAAACTTAACCCATTATCTGCTAAAACAATAAGCCCAAGCTTAACTGTATTAAGCCAAGATTTAGCCACAGTAACTCCATAATATGAAGGTGTCAGGCGAGAAAAAAATCTCCTCTGGCCAGGTGATAATCAATCTTATGTTAACTATCAAAAATAATTTGGCATGAAAAAATACTTTTCTCACATAATTTATACTATAAGAAGACATGCATGAGTCAGTGTTGTAATTTGGTGGTTGTTTTAAATTCTTTCGCTTTCCTCTATCGTAAGAGGCCGTATTAGATAATTTAGATCATTCATTAATTATGGGACTGAAAGGTCGTGTAACATATTATGGGTTTAACAACTAACTTAGGGCTTTGAAGCATTTGCTACTTTTTGTGCGGCATCTTCCATGCTTCTTAAATACCTACTTAACGATTCTGACGTATTCTGAATAATACTTAGTCCAAGTCTGTATTTGAATTCTATTAAACGTTTTAGAAACGTGAAAATACTGCCTTCTTGATTTAAAGGGGGGTATGTTATAACTTCTGGGTAAATAGTAGGTTTTGGTTTTGAGGTACTTGTGACTGGGGATTTTGTATCTGAAACAGGTGAAGTAGATGGCATAGTTGAAGTAGTTTCTGACTTAAATTCAGTTGTAGTTTCAGTCATTAAACTTTTTGCCGTAGTCGTTTCAGTTTTCGCTTCATTTGTATCGGTTTGTTCGGTTGCATCTGCTGGACTGTTTGAGGAAAACACTTCGTACACTCTAAACGCTTTAGTTGTGACGTCAAGATCATTTGCTATATCTGTTTCTCTAGTTGGCTCTTGCTTATTGCCATTAATTGGAAGGGTAGATACACTTTCAACTATAAACTCGTTCTTTTCAGTAGTAACTGGAACATTTGTGGTGGTCTTTGTTTCTTCTGTGGGATCAACAGATACTGCATACACTGGAACTATTTCTTCTTTAATTTCAGCTATTTTATTTTTAGTTTCTACTTTCGTAGGATTGGTTGGCAATGGTACGTCTTTAACGGTCAGTCCCAGCGCTTCATCGATTTCATTACTAAGAAAAACATCCTTGTTGTTTTCCTTGGCTGCTTTTAGAATTTCTTCAATGGAACCAGTAATACTGCGCTTCTGAAAAACTGGACTTCTCTTTTTCCTGTTCAAATTTCTCGGGCCATGCTCTGGAACCACGGCAGGGGTTGCTGAATCTGAAAGCTCTTTAGGAACATTTCCAACCACAAATTGATTATCCACGCTAGCCTCATCTTCCCCTGTATTCTCATCATATTTGGTTTCATCAGGCTGTTCCGCATCATTATTGGAGCCTAAATACATTGAAGTAGGCGGGTATGTCATAGGAGTGCTAGTGGTGTGTTGTTGTTGCTGTTCGCCATAGTATTGGCCTTCAAATGGATACACTGGTTTGAAATCGGAGTCTGCTGAAGGTTTCACTCCGTAGACAACAGCATTAGATGCGTCACTGCCATATGATGATATTCCAGATGGGCCTGTTTGAGGAGCGGCATAGATGGGTTCTACTGCTGAGTAAGATGGAGTGAACGCAGTTGGTCCTTTATCGTATGTGTACTTACTTTCTGTGGTAAATACGTGTCGTGTCTCATATTGTGGTTGTTGTGGGTTATAGTTGATTGGCTCAGAATATACGGCACCATGTGCGATACCAGTTTTTTGCTGTGGGTAGCGCACATTGTAATTCGGCTCGTATTTGCTTGTAGAAACGTGACGATATCTTATATCCTGCTCTTTTTTCACCGGGTACGGGTTCCTGTTAGTGTGAGTGGTTTGGCCAGCATAGGGATTCAACTTATGTTTTGCATGAGCCGGCATCCCAGCAAGTACTGTTCCAAGCATTTCTTCCTCGGCCTGTCCGTTGCCATCACTAGCATATTCTTCTGCGTTGTGTTTATATAAATCATCTTTCTTATCAACCTCGAAAGTTCTTCTCACCGGTGTAGCGAATGGATACAAGAAGTAACTAGCTATACCAACCAGACTTGCCAAACCTATGACTCCTACTCCCACGGAAGGCATCACTTCTCTTGAGAAGTAGTTGTAGATCTGGGTGGTAATGGGACCGGTAATGTCAGTTGGTTTCTTCGAAGGCTTACTGGATTTAGTTTTATTGCTAGTTTTGACTTCACCGACGGAAGTTTCATTTTCAAGTTTAGGTTTGGAAGTCTTGCGCTTCTTTGTCTTCTTTTTCTTGCTAGAACTGCGCTTAGGTTTCTTTGTAGTTGATGCTGGGGTGCTAATTTCCAGTTCGATTTCTTGTTCTTTTGGCTCCATGGGTAACAAAGCAGACTCATTGATCACTGGTGCTTCTGTAGTAGTGAGTTTCTGCTTATTTTTGTTCTTCTTCTTTGTGGATTTTGATGTTACTTTGACTACAGGGAGAGTTGTGGTGGGTTTAGTAAAAACTTCTCTTTTAGTCGTGGGAAGTTCTGTTGTTGTAGCAAGTGTGGTAGTAGTAGGGGTGGTAGTACGTTGAGTTGATGTACTTTTGTTTTTCTGAACATTAGAAAGAACAGTATCCTTAATCTTATTGTAGACATTTTCGTTTATAGCTGATCCTCCGGCCACTAAATCAGATTTATTCGTGCTACCAATAATGGGACGTTTTACAACTGGTACTTTGCTGACTTGAGGGCGCTTTGTTTTATTTTTAGAAGACAGCGGTTTCTGTTTTTTTAAATCGTCTACTTTAGTGGGTTCAGTGGATGATGTAATGTTTTCCTTATTCATTGGGTTACTCAGTAAAATCCAAGTAGAAATACCTTCATTCGATGTGGATGATTCACTTGAAACTTCACTTACTTTATTTTCTGATTCCAACTCTTCCATTGTGACAGGCACAGCAACACCTGCGTGGACATTTTCTACGGGCTCTTCGCCATTTTCATGTCTGGTTTTTATTTTATGTTTTTGTGCAAGTTGATTTTTAAGCTTTGGAGGTATCCTGTTGTCAGCTACGATTGGGGTTGGTCCAGATGAGTTGGATGGGTTTTCTAGCAATTGACTAGCGACCATCTTAATGGAGTCATTTATCCCCGCGCCTTTCGTCTTGACATCTCTGGAAGTGGTGTTGGTAGTAACTTCTTCTTTCGTAGCATTTGCTGATGTTTTTTGACTGGAAATCCTGAAATTGATATAAAAATAATATAAATAATATGAAGTCAAACATAAAATGAGTGACTCAAATGAAACTTGAAAAACTTAAAAATTTATTTATCTATGAGAGTATGTTAAAAGTCGTCTAGTACCTACCCGTAGGAAAGCTAAGATTGTCCTAAATATGTACGTATTGTTATTACTTATTAAAACAATAATAAATCATCATCATCATATCAGTCAAAAGACGTCTGCTGCTGGACATATGCCTATTAATAAATAAAACATAATAAAGTAACAGAAAGTAAAAAGATAATTATATCTATTTACTTTCTGTTACTTTAAAATGGCAGTTATTTTGGCTTTTCTAACTCTGTTATAACTTTAAACCTAATAACTTATAACAATATACCCTTTGCCTTTTGTATTTGTAACTTATTACTATGCAAAAATACATAAATAATATACCTACCTACTATCTGTTTTCATAATAATGCCTTTATTTTACCTTAATATTATCAAGGTAAACACCGCTATTGTAAAAATATAAACATAACACATTTTTAATAACTCGTTATCACTGTAAAATTTCTCATAGTCATAGGGATTATAGATAAAGTGAGAAAAAAAATCCCTGACAAATTCGTTATGGCATGGAGATAAGGTTGAATTTCTACTGGCCCGTGGAAAAGGTTTTTTTCACTTAACCTGTATATTTTGTTTTAGTTAAAATGACAAAAGTACTTAAAACCAACCATTAGTGACATATATTGTTCAATTGTTATCTTCAAGTAGGGTTGTAAAACAATTACACATAAATAAAAGAACAAACAGTAGCTATTCCAGTACACATGCCACACTTCGGTCAGTTTTATGACGTCTCTTTGTTATCTTTTACTTTCAGATTTAGGTACAAAGGGAATTGTAAAATACTACGTTTAGTATATTTTCATCATTTTAACTAATACAAACCATACCAATTTTGTACTTCAAGCACAATAAATATTCACACTTATCTTTAAATTTACTAAATCATATTGGAAGGAAAAAAAGTTAAAGTCAATAAAAAACACCTGAGATTAAGTAACAAATTTTATTTACAAAAAATAAATAGTGTAAAAATAAAACACACGAATAGAGAAGTATCACGCATTTTACAATTGTGAATAAATACCATGTAAAAAGATTTTTTATTCGTATTTTAATTGAAAAATGGGCTCATATTTTGGAGGAATGCAATTATATATTATTATCAAAGGCTAACCTAACAAGAGTGGCCCCCGCAAGGGATTTGGTTGTAATTTGAGGTGCAGTAGTGGCAGGACCTAAGAACACTGTATGCGTAATATCAATAATTGTTGCTTATTAAGTCATTTTTTTGATAGTTGTGTCTCCGCGGGAAAAGGCAAAAAAATTAAACGAAAAAAAAACTATATTTTTTTTCATCCAAGTTTTAAGGGGTTCTCTATTGGAAGGCATAAAGTCATTTGTACTATTATTGTTACGCATAATTGCTTTTCGCCGAAATAGTGATGTGCATAATTCTCATTACGCATAATTATATACGCATAACATTAAAAAGCATAAATACTGAAACCATAATCTTCATGAAGACTAATGTCAAATAGCATAAGCACAAGTAGGCATAATAATCAATTGGCATCATATCAAAATGCATAACAAAAAAAAGTTATGTACAAATGGCTCATATCATATAGTAATAAAGTGATACCTATCTACCCGTTCAAAAACCCTGAAACTTAGATTTTAGCCTATGGTTTTCTTAGTAGTAAATTGCCTAATTTTCATTAGTAGTAAGTTTTAATAAAAGGTTTTCCGCTCTTTCATAAAAAAAACCTCGAAGACGAAAGCGGGAGCAAGGCTCCCGCTTCCATCTTCTAACCTATCTGCGATCCGAGTCGGTTTTGCCACTAAGCCCCTGTTCCCTAGTACTTACGCTACGATCACTCTCATTGATTGATCTCAGAGAAAAGGGAGTCTTCGAGGTTATTTTTTTTTATAAAATAGCGGAAAAACTAATAATATGACAATAACTAAACTGAGTTTTATTCATTTATTAAACTGAAATTATGGATTATGAGAGATATACCAAATAATTATTAGCCCAAACCATAGTATGCGTAATGTGTATTCGGCCAATAAAGATTAGGTCAACTGAAATTATGCTATTAGCGTAGTATGCCAAAAAAGTAGTAGGCCAAAGTATTATTATGCGACAGTATTATTATGCCAATATAAATTATGCCAAATCAATTATGCAAAACTATATTAGTCAAAAAAAAATTATGCCAATGAAGGGGATCCCGTTGTAAGGATATGAATATCTGTTAAATATGCATTATGAACCCCATTTTATGCTTCTTAATTTTAAATTTATTTCGTTACTTTCGCTTGCTTGGTTTAGCTAAAATAGCAGTCTAAAAATTACCTTGGTTTTTTGACATTTTAATGAATAAGTCTGAAACAAAAGAAGATCGAAGGCTGATATTACGCATACAGTGTTCTTAGGTCCTGCCACTACTGCACCTCAAATTACAACTTACAACCAAATCCCTTGCGGGCCACTCTTGTTAGTATAGCCTGCTAGACCCTTTCTCTAAACAAAATACAAATAAAAGACAATCAGCCAATGGAAGCAATATTTTTTTCAAAATTTATTGTAATGTATACTCATTGTTTTTCCATTATTGGATAAATGCGATGTGTTCACTTATTATTGTTAATTTATCTGAAGAGACCAGTTCATAACTTAATCTTCACTTTCATAGTGACAGATTTGGGACTGAATTCCAATGTCAAATGAATAGAAAACAAAATTATTGTTGTTTAAGCTTTTAGTTTCGATCTTATTTGTAAATCCCTTTCAGTTGAGTATAAATAATGTAACGTTTTGAAGTATCGACACTTAATAATTGTAACAAGCTTACTATTTTAAAATAATAAATGGGATTGCGTTTAAACTTATTAGTAGTTTATGTGACTGTACATAATGAATGGCATTAAACACATAATAACATCACACGAGTGTTTAAATGCCTAAATATGTATACTTAAATACACTACTTTATTTATCCACATATCATTAGCCTCCATGATGCATTCAGGAGCCGCATATTATGACCGGCATCGCGGCGTAGTTTTCTGGCAGCTGTCATAGCAAAGACTACAATATACATACTGAGATAGACAGGCAACTCGACCAAATTGAGAAGGCATTTAATGCTTGCGTATACAGGCGCCATCTCTTCTGCGGTTGAATGTACAAAACATACAAAAAGTGCGGCGGTCGTAGGATTTGAACTCCAGATCATCGACTCCAAATACCACCGTCTACGTCTGTACCCCTAGGCTACTGATGCCTTGTGACAATACGGCGAATTTTGAAATACCTTGACAGCCTAGCCTAGCAATCGCTAGAGCTTCAGAGAGTTCGCGAGCTATCAAGAAGGTGGCACTGTTTTCAATAAGAAACTGGATTTGCATTAATTTCTAAGTTCGCATAGCATGTGTCATAGTATTTTTTTAATTCAGAGGCAAACTAGAGTCGGGCTCAACTATCATATCGTTCGATATCTTACTTACGTGCGACATTTGTCAAATTTTTATGCAAATTGACGATTCATTTCGAACTAAACGTCATCTCGACTCTCGACTGATATTAGAATAGCAGTCAAATCAAATTTATTTGTTTTTCAGAGATTTTTGAAATTTGAATGCAATAATATTATCGAAATCGATTTAGCAATAATAACATTTTCACAGATAAGACATTTGTTCTAACAAAACAGTCTATTTTTATGGTGGTCATAATGTGCGGTTCTTGAACGCATCATGGAGGGTTTATGATATTTGGATAGATAAACATATTTAACTGTTTGGTTTAGCTATTGTAAGTCTTATACATGAGTATTTAATCAGTTTAATGCTGCACCTGTATTTAACGATGAAGTAGAAAAGTATATCCTTATCCGAGTTCCATGATAAAAATTTTTAGCTTAAAACTATAAACAACAAAAAACGGTTTTCATGATCGTGTCAAAATAACTAAAATTTGGAAAAAACAGCCAAATTATATTTTTTGGAACTTGCTTTGTTAGTTGTAAAAAAAAAAAAAAATACTTTACTAACCGTTTTCTATAACGAAAGTGGTACATTTGTCATAATAAATTGTGTGGAATTTGTAGGCATCTGTCCTATGTTCTATTCCGATATATAAATAACAATATCCATACAACTTACGACTACCAGTTACATTCTACACTAAGTCTCCATTCTTATTATTTAATTATGAAAACAAAATCTTATTAATAATATTTAAGTTCTAATAAATAACTGTAACAGATATAAACATAAACAATAATACGTTTTATAAATACTGATGTAGTGGCACGGTAAATAATAATAGCTTACAGTATCCAACCCAAATTACCATAGTCATTAGCTTTTTAACCACCGTTTTTCGCGACTCATTTAACAAATATGTAGTCAATTTCCAAAAATTCAAAAATGGGGATCAAGCTATTTTACTCTTCTTGCCCATGCTTCTCTCTTTCTACGTTTGTACCTACGACTGTTTGTTATTTCATTTTTTTCCTCAAGTTCTTTAGTCACGGTTTTCATCCATTCCTTTAATTTAAAAAACCAAGTGGGTTTTATAGAAGTTTTGACTTCTTTGCTGTGTTTGGGTATCCTATCGTTCCAATTCCTATCTCCTGGAAAGGAGTTGAGATGCCATGTTTTAATATTATCATCCCACTGCCACTGTGGTTGAAATACATGTACAACTTTAGGTGCTTCTCTGGCAAAAGGTAACCTACTGAAAAATGATGCTATACCATACGCAGCGGCAAACAACATTGCTATGGGAGAAAAAAAGAATGAAAGCAAACCAAAATTAAATGGACTTAGTGAGACTAACCAACTCAAAGCATTTAAAGAAGGTCGAAAAAAATCTACGAATCCAGAAAAACTGAAAAGGTCATCGAGATCGCCATCTGGTCGATCAGGTTTTTGAAGTGATGCAAGATTCGTACTAGGTGAACCAAAGCTGCCTGTTTCCGGGGAATCTGATAATATTTCTTCATTAGCAGCATTATAGTTTGTCAACCCCTGCCCCTCTACAGATGCGTCTTCCTGTTCTTCATTTTCTTCCGATTCGAAGTAATCATTTTCTTGGGCACTTTCAGTTTCAGAGTCATCATCGACAGGTTCGTCAAAGGGCCCTGGGAATAATTCTGCATCTTCTTCCTCAGTTTCTAGTACAACATTTTTGTTAATGACGTTTGTGTTGACAGCAATGTTTAAATCAGGGCACGCCTCTTTACCTTGTCCTTGAAAAGTGTTGTTTAGAGTAAGGAATATAGTAGGGCAGTCGTCAGGTGACGCACTGTACTCTTCCGGTCGTATGACGATCCTATCTGTGTACGCGGTCGACGGTTGGAAAGTCGTGACCTCAAAATTTTGTTGTGGATAATTATTATACACAGAATTATGATAGTTATGCTGAGTGTTGATTGGTTTCTTTGTTTGCATAGGTTTTTTTGTTGGTTTTAGATAATTATTTTGAAAGCTAGGTTGCGGCCAAGGCTGGGGATTACCTACATTTGTAATTATAGGTGTAGGCTTGGGTGTTGTAAAAACATAAGTGGGCCTAGAGCTTTGGAACGGGTATCTATCTATTATGTGAACGTTACTCGAGTACACTTGAGTTTCTTCTGAATATTCCGGTTGAGGTTTATATCTATTATTTACTAGTTTATTGTAAAGTTTATTTAAGTTTTGGTAGTTACTTACTTTTTTGGCAGCTTCAGTAGAAATATCATTATTCAACTCTGTACTCGTAACGTCACTATTAAAATAATTTTCACTGGTCACAGATGTTTCCAAATTAAAGTCCAAATCTTCATATTTCGCGTTGTCTGTCCATTTAGTTACTATTTTACGTATTGGTGGTTTATTTTTCTGAGAAATCATCAGTTTATGCTCGGGTGCAGGTTTTGAGACTTTTAACCTGTTTCTATGATTTACTACCCTAACTCTGTTTTTCGTGTTATCGTTCTTTATAGAAGAGATTTTTTTTCTTTTCTCATTAACTTTGTTCTTAAGTAAACGACTTTGCCTAGAGGAACTGCTATTTATTTGTTTTAGATGAGGATTAATGAAAAAAACTTCAGAATATGAGTCTTGGACAGGTACCGCAGGCTCAATTTTAAAATTAGTTTCAGCTCTTAAATTACGAATGTTTCTCATTACATTTGAATTGTTTAAAAAGGTAATGACTATGGGTAACTGTAATGAACCTAAATTATGTTGCTTATATCTATATCTATACCTTGTGGTGTTGTCTGTGGTTTGTACATTATTTGTTGGTGCATTGCTAACCGGTGACGACGATGTTGTCTCCTGAGGTCTTGAATCAACAAACTGACATAAAATAACTATAAATAAAACTAAAGTCCACTTTGAACACACACTTTTCCGTCGCGTCATTTTGGTCGAATAGAAGATTACCTGTAAAGAAAGAAACAATAATTAAAAAAAGCAATTTAAAAATATCTACCAGCAACATGCAAATGTCTAGAACAGTTCGTTGCAGAGAAATAGTGACCGCTCGCTACATACACACTTGTATTCAGGGGCACATGAGCTGTACATTGATGTATAAAATCCAAATATTCATAAGCAACCATAAAAACCTAATTCACATCAGGATAATATTAATAAAAATACCGTAATTATGGATTAAATTTGTCCCGTAATTATTACTATTCAGATTAATATTATTTATCATGAATTGAATACAATTAATACAAATATTAAAGTACCATTCGTTAATCAACTGTATGAAAAAAAAAACCGTCCATTATATTATTTTGAAATAAATTCATCCAACAATCATTTGATATAAATTCACCAATCTCGTTAGGGCACAAAAGTCATCGTTAAAGTAGAGGACATCAAAAACAAATGTATAATGCACAAAAAGCAAATAAAATAAATTAAGGAGAACTTGTTACACAATAAAGGAAGCGAGAAAAACTATTCCGTTAGCCTATCGTTAGCTGTGTTCGAGTATACCGTTATCGGCGTGGGACCCCGCTTTGACGTAAATACGTAATAATGCATAGGAAGGCTAAGATAATTTATATAAATTTATTTAAAATTTAGCCTACTTTCGGAATTCCGTGAATTGTTAAATAAACAGTCTATGATTGATTGTTTTTAGCGTTTTGACACTTTCATGCAAACATTAAGGTTAAATCTGTTATTAAATGAGTGTATGTAAGGTGCTCCGAGTGCTCGACGCTGTACAGTATATGGCATGGGCACTTTATGTCAAAGCAATATGGGTTAAATTTGAACTAGTTCTTCATTCTTAAGCATGTCACTTTGACATAAAGTGCCCATGCCATATACTAGCTTGCAGCGTCGAGCACTCGGACGTTTACCTTTGTATCACATATTCTCTAACATATTTAATTTACTATCACATTAGACGTTTTTATATGTTAGGAGGAAAGCTTTGTACAAGTTTTGCGGGCCAATAATATATGTGGTTAAAAGGCAGCATGCATAAAAACATTATCATGTTAAGGGCGTTTTCACAAATTGTTTTTGGTGGCGTAAACGGAGTTCCACTCGTAAAAATAGGCTGAATTGATTTAAAATGTAGCTGAATCGATAAAATAATTTATAAACAACAAAAAAATACAAAATTTATTACGAAATAATGTTCGTTAAAACACTCGATTTTATTTTGTTTCTACTGGAAAAAAGTTCCTTTACGTGTCACTCATATTGATAATGATTAAAAAATACAAATGTTAAAAATCTTATAAAACTTTATTAATCAAATATAAACAAAACAGTCTTCTAAAACATAAAATTATTGGACGTTTTATAACAAAACAATAAGTTATATCAAAAAACAAATTACACTTTTTGTACTTTGTACTACATATTAAGGCGCTCTTATTATACGATGTTTAGGTATTTGCGGAGGTGAGGCAGACGGAGCGGGAGACACGCGTCCCGCGCACCCCGCTAACGGCCTTATTCTGTTGGCATCCGTATTCGGCTCGTTTTTGCGGATCATACGATAAAATTTGAAATTCATTTGGATAACGTTTAACATACATCAAAACTTCCAATATATAAGTTGAAACTGATGTTAAGATACTAAGTTTTCTTAAATGTTCGCGACACGTGTATCTGTCCTTTGCATACGGAAGTACTCTAATTGCACGTTTCTGGATCTTTAGGATGCGCTCATAATCCGTACTGTTGCCCCAAAGCATTATCCCGTATGAAAGTTAAGAGTATATGTACGCATAATACAGCTCTTTTAAGCAACTTTCTGACACAAGTGGTCTTAACTGTCTTAGAGCATAGATCCCTCTTGCTAACTTACTGTATAATGTATCTATGTGATCTTTCCATGACATTATTGGATCAATCATTTCAATCAATAGATCAATATTTGATTGAAAAGTGTTATTATACCATTAAAGATTACTTAAACGACCCTACGAAATAACATGATTCCATTCCAGACATTCCTTAGTTATAATATTCTTTAGTTATAGTATTTTTTGAGAGTTTTTGACATGTATTTGAAGTATTTAACACCAATCACTGTATTGACATTTTTTTTTAATTTTTATAAATATATTAGCTGGCTGGAATATTTTGTAAACCTACATTGTGGGTAATACAGAAGTCTTATATTTTGTATACCAACAATACTTGTAAAAGTTGTAACCTATGCTTAACAAAATAAATTTAATTGAATTGAAAGTACTTAATTTGTATTCTAATAAGTAATCTTTATGCTATTTACCCCCTTTAGGAGTGGAATTTCCAAAAATCCTTCTTAGCGTTGCCTACGTTGTAAAAGGTAGTTCTGGTGAAAATTTCAACTCTCTAGTCTTAGTAGTTTCGGCTGTGCGTTGATGAGTGAGTGAGTGAGTGAGTCATATCAATAACTCCATACCGACAAAAGGTATGTTCACTTAGATAACGTCACATTTATTTGCTTTAGTGGGCTTATTTTTAAAGGGGCGTGGCGGGGGAGGCTTTCTTAGTTATTTGGAGAAACAGCGGTGGCAGAGTGAATGCGAGATGTGAAACGGCATACTTTAGTGTTTTGTGATGGGTATCATGTGCACAAACAGCTGGCAAAGTTTTGCAGCTGTATAGGGGAACACCCTGTAGTACTTTGTACCCGACTGCCTCAGAAGGAAGTTTATGTTTTTCGAGCATATGTATCATCATATCAGCCGAAAGACGTCCACTGCTGGACATAGGCCTCCCCCAAAGAGTGCCACAATAGCCGGTCCTGCGCCACCCGCATCCAGCGGACTCCCGCGACCTTTACCAGGTCATTAGTCCACCTTGTGGGGAGCCTAACCACGCCGCGCCTTCCGGTACGTGGTTGCCACTCGAAAACCTTTCCGCCCCAACGGCCATTGGTTCTACGTGCAATGTACCCCGCCCACTGATACTTAAGTTTAGCGATTCGGGGGGCTATATCGGTTACCGTGGTTCTGCTGCGGATAGCCTCATTTCTGATGCGATCGCGCAGAGAAACTCCCAGCATAGCCATCTCCATCGCCCTTTGAGTGACTTTGAGCCTTCTTATGAGGCCTATAGTAAGCGACCACGTTTCCGTTCCATATGTCATCACTGGCAGCACACACTGGTCAAAGACTCTCGTCTTGAGACACTGCGGAATATTGGACGAAAAGATGTGCCGTAGCGTATGTATGCATGTATGTCTATGACGAAGATGAGGAAGGGCCGTGGCCTGCTGCTGGTGGAGTGGCAGGGTCTTTTTCCGCACTCGTTTTTAATAGAATCTACTAAACAGCAAGTAAATATACTTCAGTTCACCAACTCGTTTAGGACTTTAGTCTAAGTAGTCGTTATCCGGCGCAATAGCCCTAAATGCTTTTGATATATTTCTGTATGAATAAATAAATCTATTATTCGTACAGTCCATAATTGGTACCATTACCCCCCCAACCATGTGCTCGTGTCCGAATCCGATTTACACCCGACTACTTACTACCTAACAGTTCTAAATACGTATTCAGGATAACTGAAGATTTTATTGACATCTTGTCTATATGCTCCAGCTACCTATTAATACGTTTTAGGTGCAGATGTAGAAACGCTTTAATGTAGTAAATATCGCATACCTTATATTTGTTATTCTATCATTACGAATGTGTTCTCCAGCATGTATTAGCGTTTCCTATTCCTTTATATATTTTTATTTACCTTGATAACTCGAAATAATTGCTGCAAAAAGGCGTATTTGCGTGCCAGGTAAACATTCACAGGTCCGTCGTCGGCAGTGGCCACGGGCGTACTAAATTGTACTCGCCACCGCGCATGCATGACGCGGACACCCGGTTTTTCAGACAAATGACCAAATGTATTGAATTATCAAACATATTGAAATTCTAAGAAGCCGGTAGATAGATCTACCAAAAAGCTACCTATCACAACAAATTTCATTGTAATATTCCAAATAACTTTTGAGATATTTCGAGTTTGGTGGTAAAAAAGCACTGTTTTGAAAGGCAAAATCTATCGAGGTTTTTCTAAGCAATCGTAATTTTACGAAGTACGAACATAGCCAATGAACTGAAGATATACATATCAAAAATTTGGATCTCTAGCAATAGTACAAGTATACTAATAATCGGTTTGGAAAAGGCACTTTTTCGATGCGCAGCTGCATACAGCGCCTTAAGAGTGCTCTTCAAAAAAGCGCTCGCTCAGAATTCGGTATTTTGAAACGCGTAGTGTGTTTGTGTGTGTAAATACTACTACCACCCACACAAACGTACCTAACCCCCACATGCACAGCGAAATCGCACCAGCCGCGGGTGCCGTCCCTTTCTAGCTATATGTAAGTGCGATCGGGATAGAACTAACCGCGGAGCTTGCCGATGCAAATAGCTGTATAGCGCACCGTTGGAATTCACTCCGTGACCGATATTGATACTTGCACTAAAAAGTGGTAAGTATTACTTCGCTAACATGATGTTCTAGAACATCATGTTAGCGAAGTTAGATAACTTGAATAAAGTAAGTATTTGATTTTTGAGCAGAAGTTTTCTATTTGTATTAAAATAATATGATATGACAAAGTATATTTAGTTTCGTTTTTTTAGTATAAAATAAACTAACGAGTTTTAAAGTTGTCAGTAATAAGAATAATAATTTGTTTTACGGATATTAATAGTTTGCATGTTATCTGAGTCTTATTTATATATAGTAATGTAATGAAATTATACCAGTAGACCCACTACTAGGAAATTACTGGGTACTTACGTATTCATTTCTTGAAGAATTTTTTTTTTGTTATGGACAGTAAAAAAAACTGCCCTTCATAGAAATTGCTATGTCCGTTTCTTACCAAAGGAACTGAAAATTATAAATTATACAAACACAGCTTTTTATCTAGAATGCAATTAATTAATGCGTGATTTTATTCAAAAGCCTAAAACCTCAGATGATAAAAAGGAATAGATATGAAACGGGGGCTTGGCGCGTGTCGGTGCGACATGGCCAAATGGGCATGTCACTGCCCACCGCATGTTAGTCGCAATTTGCCGTGAATCTGAAATGTTATTCCACGTTTACTCAAAATGCCGAATTGTAGCGTTGTTACATGCAAAAATAGGAATGAAACTAAAACCTACATGAATGGAGTCACGCACCACATGTGAGTATTAGTATTTTCATTTAAGTCAGTAAAAACTAATATTTTAATAAATAAACGCAACGCCGCATCATTTCTCGGGATCGAACTAACATATCGAACGAAAAAGCATATTTTTGTTCTATGCGTTGTACATTGATCGTTCAATACAGTAAACCAGGGCGCAATGTATTAAACCACTATGGATATGGACGATGCTCGAATTTTTTAGTGGTACGGCCGCTGCTTGGCGTCGCAAACTAGAGCGGTGCCAAAGTGCAGTTACAATTTACGCGTAATCGATAAAATAGAAGTACGATATCATACTAGTTATTTTATTTCGACTACTTTCGCTGTTTTATTTTATTTAATTACTTGTTTTGGTTGGGTGCCTATCTTAAAGGTAACTCATAAGATTAAAAGGCACAAAATGTTTACGGTACCTACTAATAAGATTTTCACTAAGTTGCAGTATGAACGGTAAATAGACATATTAAAATTGTATATACAAGTATATAATTTAGTTGCAAATGGCTTCAGAACAACTTAAAATGTGATAATATTACCAATATTTTTTTTTAAATGAGTATATTTTACTTTCATTTCAAATGTGATAATTGAAGAAGAAATCTCGGTTTCTTATTACAGTTTTCCAAAGAATCCGATTAGGTTCTAAAAAAATGGATAGATGCTACTGGCAGAGGTCCTAACTGGTTTCCTGTACAGAGAAGAGTTAATGTGTTCGTAACATTTTCAAGAAAAATGTTTCCAACCACTTAATAAGAGCCGTACACTTTTCGAATATTTGACACCTCGCTTGCTTGAAACCTAGGTGTAAAATGTATGGTAACACATCTTCGCACATCTTTGGTGGATACTCGCCCTTAGCCTTAAATCTCGTAATATGAGTAATGGACATATTATTTCGCGCCAAAATGCGAGTCGGATCGGCCTGGTACCTACAGGTCAAAAATATCGATGTGACCAGAGTTTTAAATGTATGTGAACACGAACTTATAAAAATCCGTTTATGTTACTCTGTAGGTATTCGTCAATATTTTTTACTTTTGCGATTAATGGTAAGTTAACAACACGTGTTATTTAAACTTGTAGCTAGAAGTTTAAATACCACCACATAAACTCACCATGTTGTTGAAGTTGTTACCCATCAATATCATAACATAATATTAATTTTAATATCAATGTCGTTAAAACATAATTTTAACGTTTGTCGCCCCCCTAGTGTAGTGCGTTTAAGCCAATCACAGCCCTAGTTTGCATGTTGCCGTAGACTCACTGGCAACGCCCGAGTCTTTGTTTTTACACGGTTCAATGTGTGTGCCCGTGGGCGCTGCGGTGGGAGAAAACTGGGGACATCGGTTTTGGTTGAAATTAAGCAGTACGGCACTTCTCCCTTTTTTATGTTCTGAGCCTAAAACCTATGTCACTTATTAGGATTCCTACTCAAAGAGTAAAACGGGACCCTATTACTAAGACTCCGCTGTCCGTCTGTCTGTCTGAATGTCTGTCTGTCCTTCTGTCACCAGGCTGTATCTCATGAACCGTGATAGATAGAGATTTTCATAGATGATGTATTTCTGTTGTCGCTATTTATAACAAAAAATACAAAAAAACAGAATACATCTTTTTATTTTTATTTTAGTTTTTATTTGTTTCTTTTTCTTTTACAATCTTACACAAATCGACCTTGCCCCAAACTAAGCAAAGCTTGTACTATGGGTACTAGACGACGATAAACATACTTATATAGATAAATAAATACTTAAATACATAGAAAACATCCATGACTCAGGAACAAATATTTGTGGTCATCACACAAATAAATGCCCTTACCGGGATTCGAACCCGGGACCTCCAGCTTCGTAGGCAGAGTCACTTCCAAGTTACTAACTAGGCTACAGGGGGCTCCTATACAACAAACGTGATTTTAGATATAGATATTTTGCCGTTTTTAGATATAGATAATGGTACGGAACCCTTCGTGCGCGAGTCCGACTCGCACTTGGCCGGTTTTTTTAACATTTATTTCGAAATAAAGAGTGATACTCGGAAATGTCGAAGGGAAGGTCAATCGTCGAATCCGACTCGGCTGGGCAGCATTCGGGAAGCTACGGCACATCTTTTCGTCCAATATTCCGCAGTGTCTCAAGACGAGAGTCTTTGACCAGTGTGTGTTGCCAGTGATGACATATGGCACGGAAACGTGGTCACTTACTATAGGCCTCATAAGAAGGCTCAAAGTCACTCAAAGGGCAATGGAGAGGGCTATGCTGGGAGTTTCTCTGCGCGATCGCATCAGAAATGAGGCTATCCGCAGCAGAACCAAGGTAACCGATATATCCCTCCGGATTGCTAAACTTAAGAGGCAGTGGGCGGGGCACATTGCACGTAGAACCGATGGCCGTTGGGGTGGAAAGGTTCTTGAGGGCAACCACGTACCGGAAGGCGCAGCGTGGGTAGGCCCCCCGCAAGGTGGACTGATGACCTGGTAAAGGTCGCGGGAGTCCGCTGGATGCGGGTGGCGCAGGAACGGCCATTGTGGCACTCTTTGGGGGAGGCCTATGTCCAGCAGTGGACGTCTTTCGGCTGATATGATGATGATGATGATGATGACTCGGAAATGTAATAAAACCACGTAAAAATCTCCCTTTCCAGTGTAAACCCCCGGTGTGTGTTATTATACTTATTATTATATATAAACGAAAATAATAACTAAATGCAAGGTAGGATCGTGCTGTACTTAACAAACGCCATATAAGCTTGTTTTTTAAAAAGTTTTTTATTCATCTTGTTATTTTCAATAACCCTGCATATTATGTCGCTGGTTCGTGGGTACTTGTACAGACAAATCACACAAACCCAAACAAGATAGGTCTATCTATTTTAGTTTAGGAGTTCCCATGACCACCTTCCATCATCAGATCCTGGAAATCATCCATCACCAAAGTGTTTACCAAGACAAAACAGATGAGCCCAAACTAGATGGGTTTATCTAGTTTAGTTTAGGAGTTCCATGACCACCTTCCAGCTCCATCATCAGACTCTGGAAATCATCCAGCATCCAAGTCTTGCCGTGCCATGACCAAATAAATGAGCCAAAATTCGATGGCTTTATCTTGTTGAGTTTAGGAGTTGCTATGGCCACCTTCCGACTCCATCATCAGACCAGCTCTATGATATTATGGCATTGTCACCGAAGATAATTATAAATAAATAATAAATATTATGGGACACAATCTTACACAAATCAACCTAGGCCCACGGTAAGCTCAGTAAGGCTTGTGTTGTGGGTACTAGGCGATGATATATATAATAGATAAATACATATAGATACTTATATACATATATAACATCCATAACTTAGGAACAAATATTCGTGATAAACACACAAATAAATGCCCTGACCGGGATTCGAACCCGGGACCTCCAGCTTCGTAGGCAGAGTCACTACCCACTGGGCTACGGAGGTCGTTAAAATACTTAATATAAGAAGATAATTGTACCTAATTTGAAGATTTCGCCCAAACTAACATACATACATACATACTAACTAATCATAATGGCCGTTGGGGCGGGGAGGTTCTCGAGAGGCGACTACGTACCGGAAACTGCAGCGGACCCTCCACAAGGTGGACTGATAGTAACAAGTAAATAAATTAAATCTATCAAGTATCACGATCACTCGTACAATAATAATTGACTATAGAACGCGTAGTTTAGACAAAAGGATCCAACCCACAAGACATCACCATTGAAATGTATGACTTTTGTTTTAGGTAGAAGGTTCAATTTTAAATGTTACGTATACTGTGGGTTTGAGCCTTTTCGCTACACTACGTCTTATCTGGCAGCTATGCAATTCATAACTTGTCTCGATTAGCCTCACGAATGTATCCCCAGTATAGTTTGACCCCGAGGTTGGTAACAACTATGCCTAGTCGGAGATCAAAATAATATTATTTTATCTGAAGAGTGGCCGGTTAGCTTCGTGAATAGCCACAAATAAACACAGTACACGTCTGTCTCGGAGGGCTATTCAGCCGGTACTGAGATATATTCCCGCGCGACGGTAAATTTATACTAGTTTTGAATAATTATTTATAAATATAAATTTTGACTAAAGTTATATTTTTTGGACTGGATCTTGTTGGTACAAGCATGAACTTTAATGTTGTGTAAGATTCAATACACAAATAATTCAACAATAATGAGAAAATCCTTGAGTTTTCAGTAAGATTTTGTTGACAAATATGGTGTAATTGAGAACAGTTTACATATATATACGTGCAGAATAAGGAAAATTCGAGGCGGCTAGGCGCAATGGCAACATATTACGCTAGTGAAAATAGAATAAAACAAGTAGGTTCTCATATAACATCATGGAGTATTAGGGGCTCAAACTTATGACTCTGCGCTCTCTTCAGAAAACTACTGTCGGTAATCGGGTATTTTCGGTTAAAGTATTCAGTAATTCGTAAATTGGAGGCGGCTAGGACCAATATGAGGAGTTTACCTATGCAAATAAGTAATCAGGATCTAGAAAAAGCTCTCCGTTTCTTAGAATTACAACGTCAAAAATCCGTCATCCTCGCTTATTCCTGACCAAAAAACGAGCGCCCTCTTAATAGAAAATATTTATTAATCTGAGATACCTAGTTTATTAAACGTAAATAACGTAATACAATATTCTTCTAGTTCAGTTTAATGTACTTATTTATGGTTAAAATTGTGGCGCGGCAATCACAATTGAAAAAGAGAGCATTTGATTCAAAGTTTTACGTAAGCAACGTGTTCTTCAAAATTATCCTGAGCAACTCGTCATAGTTGACCTAATCCCATCAAAGAAGAAGAAACAATTTGGATACAGCGTGCTCTCGCCTGCTGCGTCTCAAACAAAAGCATTCATGACATAGCTTTACATTACCGTCCTCGCTTTACGTCGAAGTCGCTTTTCCTCAGGAAGAATTCAATGGACTTCGAGTAAGCGACGTTTCCATACGATGCAAAACAACGTCCAATTAAACTGGGACTTTAGCATGGTTTATTATTAGAGGGATGACGGGTCTGTCTTGAGTGGATGAGTAGGAAGTTGAACGACCGTGCGGCCCTGACCGCCAACTGGTTCGTGCGTGGTTGTTTGTGTATGGCATTACTGACCTCGATAACTGAAACAGGCTTTTTGGGTTTTTCGGTCCGTTAGTGAGACAGCCGTTAAGGCAATTTGGCGTTGATATATTATATCTTCACAATCAAAATTGTCACCACAATCGTCGTGTGGTTGCTATTGAATATAAATTACTTACTATAGAGAATGTGTGGTCAACAACAAAGACTTATTTTCCCAATGACTAATAACATAAACATTGTATCCCTTTCAACGACCTTGATAAAGCTCTGTATGAGTGATTATTTTGCAACAGCTTGCTTGCTTCTTACAACTTAAAACTCTTAAACGAACTTTCTCTTTATTGACATTCCATTATCTACAGCACAGCTACATCAATATCGTTGCAATTACTGCATGTCCATCTACAGTGGCAAATGTCTTGGATAACAATTTCCTCAATAGAAGAGTATTAACTAACTATTCAAGTGATAAGTAAGTGTAATCATCGGTTTCCTCTACACCCTTAAGTATGATGTTTAAAGCAATACAATTTCCTCCTAACGGTTGTATTTGACCGTAACATTCAAGAACTTAATCGTAGCATGCACGTAGTATTTTCAGGTCTATGCTACTAGATATAGCATTAAATAATAGTATGGTAAACGTTTACTTGACCACGTAACGTTTAAAGTAATTATATGAATAATTTCCAAACAATCGATGTGTAAAAGATACCTCAATAGAGAGATCTCTCAGGGACCGAAGTCCAGTGAGAGTTGTTTGGATGTTATATTTATGCAACTGATTTAAGAAACTTCGATAGTGCGATGCAAAACTCGTCAGAATTGACAGGAGTGACGCCACATCAGCTCCCCTTTCAGACGGAGGGGTCAGCGATGTATGAAGAGAAGAATGCAGCTTGCCAGTACTCAGAACCAGCGTGGCGAGCAAGCGTTCAGAGCCAGGGTGGCGAGCGGAGAGAGAGAGAGAGAGAGAGAGAGAGAGAGAGAGAGAGAGAGAGAGAGAGTCTGCGAAGTCCAATGAGTTTTGTTTGGATGTTATATTTATGCAACTGATTTAAGAAACTTCGATAGTGCGATGCAGAACTCGTCAGATTTGACAGGAATCACGCGACATATGTATTCAATATTTGCAACAGCATGAATTTTAGTATGTAAGACATCAAACTAGTATTGAAGGTTCAGTTGACATTGTTGACAATAATGAATAAAAATTGTATATAAGTAATTATCACAAGTATAAACTTAATAGAACGATACTTATTCTGCTGCAAGTTGTATCGTTAGAATATTACTTAAGATACCCTTTGTTGTTAATGATATAACCAGTGTAAATATGTTATTTTTTATTATCATATCCTTTTGATTATTTTATCATTAATTAATATCTTTATAATATTATAAACGTAAAAGTCCAGACTGGCTGACTCACTCACTTAAATCAACACCCAGCCCAAACTGTTGAACCTAGAGAGCAGATTTTTTACAATAGGTTGTTTATAATGTTTATATAACGTTAATATACTATTTAAAGAGGGATTTTTGAAAATTCCACTCTCAAGAGGGTAAAAAGGGGGTTTAAAGTTTGTATGGGGGTGAAGTAAAATTTTAAGTGAGGGGCTTGTTTTGTGAAAACTTACCCCTAAGTGGGTTAAATAAGAGTGCAAAGTTCGTATAGGGGCAATTCTTTTTTTGAGCTACAAAATTGAAACTTTATGAAAATATTGATTGATAGTTGGATTTCCGGGGATGGACATAGGATAGTTTCTATCCCGGAAATCAACCCGTAAAGGGTTAAGATGGGGGGTGAAAGTTTGTATGGAGCTATGACATAAAAGAGTTCCACGCGGACGGAGTCGCGGGCTAGTGATATAATTAGTACTATAGTTTATTACGGAATATGTAAGATTTTATTTTAATTATATATATTTTATCTATATATATAAAAGAAGACTTCCTGACAGATCATCAACGCACAGCCGAAACTACTGGAACTAGAAACTTGAAATTTACACCCATACTACCTTTTATAACGTAGGCGACGGATAAGAAGGGGTTTTTGGAAATTCCACCCCTAAAGGGGTTAAATAGGTGTGCAAAGTTTGTATGGAGGAAACTTTATTTTCTGAGCTGGAGTCTTCAAACTTTGTGGAAAGATTACTTTATAGGATACAAATAAAGTACTTTCAGCGTTTTGGAAAATTCTACCCCAAAAGGGGGCTAAAAAGGGTTGCAAAATTTGTATGGGAGAAACTCTTTTTTGAGATAGAAGCTTAAAAGTTTGTAGAAAGATTACTTATTAAAATACAAAAAAAACTACTTTCAGCGTTTTATAAAATTCCACCCCTAAAGGGGTTAAAAGGGGGTGCAACATTTGTATGGAGGAAACATTTTTTTTTTAGCTAGAGAATTTAAACATTGTAGAAAGCTTACTTATTGGAATAAAAATAAAGTACTTTCGGCGTTTTGGAAAATTCCACCCCTAAGGGGTTTAATAGGGTTGCAAAGTTTGTATGGAGGAAACTTTATTTTTTAAGCTAGAGTCTTTAAACTTTGTGGAAGGTTACTTATTAGAATACAAATAAAGCACTTTCAGTGTTTTGGAAAATTCCACCCCTAAGGGGGATAAAAAGGGTTGCAAGGTTTGTATGAGGGAAACTCTTTTTTGAGATAGAAGTTTAAAAGATTTTAGAAAGATTACTTATTGAAATACAAAAAAACCAACTTTCGGCGTTTTAGGAAATTCCACCCCTAAGGGGGTTAAAAGGGGGTGCAACATTTGTATGGAGGAAACATGTTTTTTTAGTTCGAGACTTAAACCTTTGTAGAAAGCTTAGGTACTCATTAGAATCAAAATAAAATACTTTCAGTGTTTTGGAAAATTCCAGCCCTAAGGGGTAAAATAGGGTTGCAAAGTTTGTATGAGGGAAACGCTTTTTTGAGATAGAAGCTTAAAAGTTTGTAAAAAGATTACTTATTGAAATACAAAAAAAAACTACTATAAGCGATTTAGAAAATTCCACCCCTAAGGGGGTTAAAAGGGGGTGCAACATTTGTATGGAGGAAACATGTTTTTTTAGCTAGAGACTTAAACCTTTGTAGAAAGCTTACTTAATAGAATAAAAATAAAGTACTTTCAGCGTTTTGGAAAATTCTACCCCTAAGGGGGGGGGGGGGGGGGGTTAAAAGTCATTGCAAATTTATGTATGAGGGAAATTATTTTTTGAGATACAAGGTTAAACTTTTGTAGAAAGATTACTTATTGAAATACAAAAAAGAACTTTCAGTGTTTTAGAAAACTCCACCCCTAAGGGGGTTAAAAGGGAGTGCAACATTTGTATGGAGGCAACGTTTTTTTTAGCAAGAGACTTAAAACTTTGTAAATAGCATTATTAGAATATTATTAAAGTACTTTTAGCGTTTTGAAAAATTCAATTTTAGATTACTCCACCCCTAAGGGGGTTAAAGGGGGTGCAACATTTGTATGGAGGAAACATGTTTTTTTAGCTAGAGACTTAAACCTTTGTGGAAAGCTTACTTACTAAAATTAAAATAAAGTACTTTCAGCGTTTTGGAAAATTCCACCTCTAAGGGGTTAAAAATGTTTGCAAAGTTTGTATGAGGGAAACTCTTTTTTGAGATAGAAGCTTAAAAGTTGTAGAAAGATTACTTTTGAAATAAAAAAAAGCACTAACACGTTTTGAAAAATTCCACCCCTAAGGGGGTTTAAAAAGGTTTCTAAGTTTGTACCAGGGAAACTTTTTTTGAGATAGAAGCTTAAAAGTTTGTAGAAAGATGACTTATTGAAATAAAAAAAATAATTTTCAGCGCAGCGGTTTAGAAAATTCCGCCCCTAAGGGGGTTAAAAGGGGGTGCAACATTTGTATGGAGGTAACATGTTTTTTTAGCTAGAGACTTAAAACTTTGTAGAAAGCTTACTTATTAGCATAAAAATAAAGCACTTTCAGCGTTTTGGAAAATTCCACCCCTAAGGGTTGTTAAAATCGTTGCAAAGTTTATATGAGGGAAATTATTTTTTGAGATACAAGGTTAAACGTTTGAAGAAAGATTACCTACTTATTGAAATACAAAAAAGGACTTTCAGCGTTTTAGAAAATTCCACCCCTAAGGGGGTGAAAAGGGAGTGCAACATTTGTATGGAGGCAACGTTCTTTTTTTAGCAAGAGACTTTAAACTTTGTAGATAGCTTACTTATTAGAATATAAATAAAATACTTTCAGCGTGTTGATAAATTCTACCCCTGAGGGTTGCAAAGTTTGTATGAGGGAAACTCTTTTTTGAGTAAAAAGTACTTTCAGTGTTTTGGAAAATTCCACCCCTTAAGGGGTTAAAAAGGGTGCAAGATTCGTATGGGAAACACTTTTATTGAGCTTAGATACTTGATAGTTTGTAGAAAAAATGCTTATTACGGCAAAAAAAACTCTTCTTCTTAATTTTTCTTTGAAAAGCGTTAATAGGGGGTTCAAAGTTGGTATTGAGAGTCAGAAAATTTTAAAGTATGAGATTTGGAACTTCGATCCTAGCCTGTTTGTTAAAAGACTACAAAACTTATTTCAGCGTTTTGTTAAATTCAACCTCTAATGGGGATTATAAGGGTGTTCCAAGTTTGTATGTAGAGCAAGTAATTTTTAATGTAAGGGATTTGTAACTTTGGTTGTAGACTGTTTGCTGAAAAACTACAAAACTTATTTCAGCGTTTTTAATTAAGTTATCGCCTAAGAAGGTTAAAAGGGGGTTCGAAGTTTATGTAGAGAGCAAGTCAAGACATTTTTAAAGTAAGAAATTTTTAACTACGGTTTCAGACTTATACTATGAGGGTTCAAAGAGGGTTCTAAGTTTGTATAGAGAGCAAGACATTTTGAAGGTAAGAGATTTGTTACTTCGATTTTAGACTGTTTACTAAAAAACTACAAAACTAATTTCAATGTTTTTTTTAAATTCATTCCTTAAACAAACATTTAGACGATAACATGTTCTACGCGGACGAAGTCGCGGGCAACAGCTAGTTTATATATATATACAAACACCTTAGTGGATAATTTCCGGGATTAAAATGTTTTTTTTTAATGTAGTAATGCATTTAGCTCAGTGGTTACTAACCTTTTCACTATCATTACCCTCGTGATCTATTAGGGAAACAGAAGTTACCACCAGTTCGATTTAACCACCAACAACTCTCTTTTCATATATTCAGAATAACTCTGGTTACCCGCAAAGTTGGAAACCTATAATCTTGTTCATCTATAAGTAAAGGCCTGTGGGTAGCACCACTAACTAGTCCTGTAGGTGGAAGCCCCGCTAACTCTTGTCCCTCGTAGACATTCGCTCAATCATTATGTTAATAGTGTAACTGCAGCGCGTGCGCGGTGGAATGCGTTCTCGTTTGCACTTCCAAGCTATCTGTTTCAATTTCTCAAACGATTGTTGGAATGGTTTTGATAAGTAGGCAGGAATAGTACATTACTTACCTAGGGCGGTTAAACAAAGAATGTCTCAGATCGCAGGTATTTGACGCCCGAGCCGAAGGCAAGGGCGATAAATATGCGCTCTGAGGCTTTCTTTATTACCGCCCGTGGTGAGTACAAAATTTTACGTCTCTATCTGGCCAGGAAGTGGGGTTTTACGCACGCATAGCGTGCGGTAATTCCTACTTTATGGCCAGGTATGACAGAAATGCTATTCAAATTATTTTGTCTTTATCTGTCGTCACTTTGACATTATTTTATGTTCGTAAGAAAAATGCATAACACATTTAATTAGTCTGAGGCATTTTTAGCTTAAGGGGGTTAGAGAGTATCATCCATATAGGTACTTCAAATACACGACATTTCTTTTGTTTATATCTATTTCAGCAGACAGTCCAAAATACAATTTTATTTGGTTTTTGTAAGATAAAATACGCGGTCAACCATGTTTTAATACCAGAATTTTCCTCTAAATTCCATAAGTTTTATAATATACTTAGGTATATAATAGAAGAAAACGCATCCAAGGCAAACAACCGTAAAACATTACAGCAACGCCAATCCGTCAAACACCATACACTTAATAGACACCACGATGCAATAGATGACAATTGACGTGCAACACTTGGTTCATCGCAGACGGAAACACTTTCCACTTTATGTCACTTTACGCTTCATGTCACCTTTATGCTTTACTTTTGTCACTTCTATTACGACGCAATAAAGTCGATATTAGGAACTGTTTTTATAACAGTCGATGAAGTCAAGTAAATATAGTTTTGGAACGCATGGATTGCCTTTTTCGTTTCCTGTTATGATTTTGCTATGTTATTAATAAATTTTGAAATAATTGCATTCAGTATAATGCAATTTGATGCCGTCACATAACCATTTTGACATACAATAATTTTGGTTATGTGACAACTGACAACACATCATTTGACGTTATTTTAAGAATAGGGTGGTATTTTACGTTTGATGACACTTTTTCTATGGTTACTAAATAATATAAATACATATTATAAAACTAGTAACAAAAAATATTGATGGATTAAATTAATATTTCTTCCCGTGAATAGCTGGTATGGCAACGTATGCAGTGATAAATAGAATGTTTTCATACAAATTGATTTAATGAGAGACTAAGGCAAATCAATCAAAAAGTACATGATATTAACTTGACCGGCCGTCATTGACAAAGTAATATGTTAAGATCTAGATGTAGGAGAAAGGCTTCACTAACTTATCAGATAGCCTTAATCCAGACAATTCATTATCTAAACCTAGCTCTTACTTAGGATTAAATCTGCAGTAGCTTTCTCTAGATTTCTTGCTTTAGATATAGCGAGGCTAGGTCCACGGTCATGTTGAATATCTTTAAGTTGATCTATGTTTAAAATTAGTCAAGTTCGGACAAGATATATGTTACGCGATTTAAGTTGCGTGGTCTGCGATATTGAATCGCCACTCGATTTGTGCATCGTGAATTGAATAATTTACCAATTACAGTTGTTTCTTTTTCAATTTTGTAAAAAAAATGTGCGTTGAAACAAGGGAAAGCATTATGCACATTGTATTGAATTCAATTTTAATCTGTATCTTTTTTTAATCATTTCTTATCTTTTCACCGGCCAATGTTTGATTTTGTTTTCTTTGTTCCTTTCTCAACATCAATACCAACACAATCCATTAATATAATTATGTCAAGCGTGATCGTTTATCACAACTGTGTCACGTCATTGTCTCAAGTTAGAGTTCCGTTAGTACGCACTGATCGGTATTTGGCACAGTTTGCCTTAAACAAATGGATACTTTTGTTCCTATACCTTCTGCAGGCTGAAAGGATGGTTGCTTTGTCCTCATCCTTTTGACAAGCATGCTTTCATTACTGTTTTGTTTTTTCTATCCCTATAAATATTTTCATGATACTATAGTATAGTATAGATAAAACAAACTAGCACACAGTCCATTTGATGATAAGTGGTTCCTGAGGCTCACATAAAGATAGAAACACATGCAATCATGAGGACCTTTCATCTTATCGATGTAATTTCAGCAATGATTCAGTTAATATGTAAGTGCTAGTATTAACTTGATCTATTTGAAAGGTTTAATCAAATAAGGTGATCTTTAATATGATTTATATAATTATAAGTACATTAAATATCCGATATTGAAGAGTTATTAAAGCACTGGTTGTTAGTTGCTCAATATATTTTAAACGGTCAGTTATTTATCTAATTTAAAAGCTCATCTATCGATAATCAGTCATGCACTGGACAACCTAATTGACAGTAATCACACATAATAAAATAGCACATCCTCTAAAATTCAACTAGACCTGGCCAATACAGAACATTATCGGCACTAATGGGAGCTTTGCGGTCACGAGTGACGAAACGAATATGATGAGTTTACATAATGTACCATCACTTTTGGTGCAACACTTAGGCCTTAGGGTCATACACGAGCATTGAACCAAGGATTAGGTACTTTCATTCCCTGACATGAATTTGGTTGTATCACTGCATAAAATAACAAGGTAAGCAAAATTTTTCTTCTTGTTATTCTGCCTCGATAAACTAGGAAACACTAATCACAGAGTTCTATAGAAAATTGATTTTATTATGGATTCCTAACATGCATAATATGAAATGCTTCACGATAAAATGGGTTTACCGTTGTACCAAAAACGAATGTGTAGAGTGAATTAAAACCCTATGATCTCATAGTTTTTAACAGTCTTTTAGAAGACCTAACTATGGCAACAACCTTTAAAAAAATGTTGGTTGGCTCAAATACATACATAGATAATTTAACGAGCGATCGAAGTGAACGGAGTTCACCGTTTCAGCTTAGGAAAAACGTATGCCCTTACCCGGCTGTTCATCTGTTCTCCTCTATAGGTCGTATTTTTCAATCGATACTCGTAAAATTTTGTGAGCAGGTACCATAATTAATTATACAGATGTTTTTGTTAATTCAGTGTTTGGGCATTTATATTAAACGAAATGTATAATACATACTCGTAAGTTAAACAGCTACTTTTCGCGACTTCATTTTAGAGCCACTTATTTATTTTGATAATGTATATAAATATATATACTACATACTTCCCTAGGTATAGGTATCGAGTTTGACGTTAGTGAAAATTGTATCATTGATTTAGTAATTTCCGAGTGGTACATAAACATAACATGGTCGAAACTTTCGTTTACCATTTGTCAGCGTAAGCTATTATGTTGAAATTTGTGAATTGTTTATGAATTTAGCTTAATAATAAAACGATATGCTGGGGACAGTTTTATTTTCATCTTGTAAATAAGACTTAAGCGGCTACCCTAAGTAAATAGAAAAAGCCCTAAGCAACCCTACCCTAAGCAAATAATGATGATGACGTTTAGTTTATAGGACATGACACCAAAGAAAATTATACATTTCTTTAGGTACATGCCTACCTATATGTTTAAGTCGAGCGAAATTTAAAACTTTGAAAAGATAATTTACGACTTTTCTAAGAAAAAATATATTTGATCATAATCAACTAAACTTTAGCTTTTTATATCTTTGTCATACCATTAATAATACATAAGGTAAACGTCCAAGTGCTCGGCACAGACCTCTCATGGATGAGAGACTGATGCGACTTCACATACACCTTTGAATTTCATCGCAAATGTATCTTCACGATGTTACCACACATACATTAATAAATTTAAATGTTAATATATTATACTACCTAAAGTAACTGTACATGCTAAATATACAAACTTAAGAACCAGAAGCACCTGCGCCAACGCAGTGTTACAGTATGCAGATAGGGTGAAAGTACCAAGTGCATTCTGTCAAGTTGTTAGCTCTGTGGTGTTGTGTTTCCACTCTGTTCTAGAAAATTAAGGTTGCTCTCTCTAGGGTGTTCAAGGGCCACTTTCATTTGTTTACGATATAGTTATGGATAGTTACTTACCATTAGGATTGCAACCAGTTAGGGATATTTAATTGAACGATATCAATTATTCCTTGGAGGTTATATAGAAAAAGATACATTTCGATTCTATAAAAAAAAAAAAATTTAGTTCATGAAAAAAAAATCTAAGATAGAAGAGTAGAAATCCGATGAGGTGAATCGATCAGGTAAGGAAGAAACCAGCAAGATCTATGATGAAAAAGGGATAGCCACTAATAAAAGGCGATGAAAACAAATCGTATCTACTCGCCAAAAAGATATCAGATCGCAATCTTTAGACTTAAAGAAATGATTACAGTTAAAACATAATTTAAGCCTTAGTCAACTTGAATAGAATGATGAGAGGTGATGAACTGTAAATCGTTATTACTGGCTACTCAAGTCAGTAACAATCATGCACTGGGTAGGTACTTTGAAACTGATATGAATGAGATTGTATGAAGTATATTTAATCTACCGTATGTTGGGGTGGGGTTATTCCCACCAGTTAGCACCAATCTGTTACCAGTGGTAACAGCTAGGCTTTTTTTCCATCTTTTACCAGTGGGAACTAATGGGAATAGTATTTGATGGTAACTGGTATTTTCCCAGTAGTTACCACCGATGGCACCGAGTACTTTAGTGGTAAAATATAAGATAAATATTTCCAGTACTTACCATTCCCACCAAGTACTTTAGTGGTGAAAGATGGGAAAAAAATCCTTGCTGTTACCACTGGTAAAAAAGTGGTGGTTAGAAGGGAATAAACCATAATAATATATTGCAACAATTTGTTTGAAAAATTTTCATCGTTCACGTATCTGCATTCAGGCATGCGAAATATTAAAAGACTAGATTAAAAAAAGCGATAATTGTTATTTCAAAATGGAAAAATGCTGTATCTTTAAAAACCTCATATTGCACAATAAGGATGTTAATTAGTATAAATAAGTCAGACTTCATAAAGATAAATAAGGGGTCTACGCCGTAGACCCCTTATTTATTTTTATGACTCTACGATCTACTTACTGACTCCAAAGATACAAGAAACCAAAGCTTGGTTGTCAATTCTGATTTATTAAAGTGAAGTATAAAAGATAACACCAATCATAAAGAAGAAAAGTAAGTTATCTAACACAGCAGTAATCATATTTCGGTGCGTAACGTTATCGTTTCCAGATTTATTACTGTAACCAATTAGATTTATTGAACGTAATAGGGATGTCAACTGATTGACGAAACAGCATTTTTTGTAAAACTTCAAAAAGATCTGTGTGTTTGACGCTCGTATGTAAGGAACAAGTGATGTTTGTTTGGGCTAATCAGCGTTTATGATCTTTTTGTTTTAACATTTTTAATAACACCAAAAAAATACAATCGTGATGTTCTCAGAGTACTTTCGAGAGTTTTTTTTATTGGGAATGTAAGAATAGGCATTTTTACTGCTGTCAACTAAGGCATTTTATTTAAGGTATCAACTCGAATATTTTTTTTTTCTTTTCATACCACAGAAAAACTGTCATGAAACTTCTCGTACAATCGGAAATTAACGTTACGTGCGTGCGCACCAGCATCGTCGAGTAAAAAAAACTACTTCTGCTTTACCTACGATAACCTACGTTATTTTAGTATTTCAGCCAGTTACAATAGCATTTGTAAAAAAATAACTGACTGAAAAAATTAAAAGAGTTTTATAATAACCAATCGTAGTAAAGTGATTTATTAAACATGCCTGCTATGAAAACGCTGGTGTCATTTATTCAGTAACCGGTCGGTAAGGTCGGTTTGTCTTCTCTTATAGTACATTACTTACCCAGGGCGGTTAAACAAAGAAAGTCTCAGATCGCAGGTATTTGACGCCCGAGCCGAAGGCAAGGGCGATAAATATGCGCTCTGAGGCTTTCTTTATTACCGCCCGTGGTGAGTACAAAATTTTACGTCTCTATCTGGCCAGGAAGTGGGGTTTTACGCACGCGTAGCGTGCGGTAATTCCTACTTTATGGCCAGGTATGACTTAAAAATATTTAAGGAACTTTTTGAGATTATCATGGTATGTGTATTATTTTTGATTTTTGACGCAGAAGATACAAATTGAAGAAGAGTATATTATGGCCTTAAATACGCTACATTAACCCTGAAGTTATGGATAGTTTAAGCTTCATAATTTTTCACGGATAGTTAAAACTACAATGTTAATCGTATCGGTTGTAGCTAAGTTTAGGTTTCGTCACTGAAAGTGCGTGACTTTTATAATTGTTTATATTAATCATAATAGGATTTCAGTAGTAATAGTATTATTGGCCGGATTTAATGTTTGTGTAGGTTTATTATATCTTTATTTCTTGTTCAATTACAAGGAGGTCATTGTTTTTAATACTTGAGGATTTTTTATTCTTTAACATTATTTCATACGTGTATTTTGTTGTTATTAGGTGTAAAACCTTTTTTTTTTACTTTTATGGCAAGTGCAATATTTACAATTTAACATAATCCATTACTGTAAACCACGATAGTTTAGAAACATGATTATATTTTTCATATATTTATTAAACAAGAGGTGGACTTCATACTTTAAGTATTCCCTAACAGTCAAGCTGCGAGCTAACGAGACATTGTTTTTTTACAATTTTAGTAAGTAAGACTTTCATCACTCCGATAATTTTTTCAAAGACATTTTTTTTTTTACATTATACAGGAAAATAATAAACAACTTACCGTTAAAGAAACGTCTGAACACACGCGCACGCGCACGATCGCATACGACGACTGGCGGTGCGCGCGCCGCAACGGTCCGTGCCACTTACCGGACCAGTTAATGACCCATTTGGACCTAGGTAATCCATGTCCTATTTGGGAACGTCGTGTTTACGATATTTTATTAATTTTTAGGGTTCCGTGCTCAAAGAGTAAAACGAGACCTTATTACTAAGACTCCGCTGTCCGTCTGTCTGTCTGTCTGTCTGTCCGTCTGTCACCAGGCTTTCTCTCATGTACCATGATAGTTAGACAGTTGAAGTTTTCACAGATGATGTATTTGAGTTGCCGCTATAACAAAAAATACTAAATGATAGAGCATGGACAGAAAAACATGGAACAGGATATTTTCAAGAGGCATTTCGGTATAGTCAGAATCGCTTTTCTAGAACGGATCTTATTTTAAGACCCATCGGTACAACAATATCATTGTTTAGCCACGTGCCGCAAATGAAACGTTGAACGTGGCCTTTCAATAAATACCTTACTTGAATAGTGACTCTATTGTTAAACTAGCAAGGTTCAAATTAAAACGAAAGTTATATCGGTATTCCTTTCCGGGATCGGGATTCCCACCGGCTTGCCTAAAATTTATTTGTAGGCAAGCCTATAGTTTATACTTTAATCTCTTTTCTATCTTTTTTGTTCCGGGTTGCCCATCGAAAATGTTCACGTGCCGCCACTCATCGGTATTAAAAACTTTTTATTAGTAGGTAGTTACAACATACGTCAAGCATGCCTACTTTGCCCGCTTTTTTCGGATAAACTCGATTATCTCATATTTTTATATAGTAGGATGATTTTTTTTGCTTTACGAATCAGTCGTAGTAATACGCATGTGCTTATGAGGAGAAATATTTTTTTAATTAACATCTACTTATTCCAAATTTTTATCGAATTTGATGTTATCGGGGTCGTAGACGGGTATCTCGAATTTTGCCAACATTGCCCCTGTCTAATTATTGACACAACTATAGCTCTTAGGATGTTGAGACAAGACTAAGTCCAAAATTTTGGGAACATGGCGTTCGTTTGAATATCTTGGTCTTCAGCTTCACTACGAAAAGTTTTACACAATAACAGATGGGTAATGTTACCTAAATTGTTTCAATCTTTGCCCTGCGGATATGTTGACCTCACATTCCTGCTGTGGTTTCGTTCATTACCAGATTTGGTTAAAATTTGCTTTATGGGCTTAGTTCCCCCTGGTGGCAAAGTAGACATATTTGACCTTAGTATGTACAACGTTAACAATTAGCGGTTACACTTAACAATAAAAGACAATGGCTTTTTCTTCTCTTTGAGCCTAGTAAAAAGAGAAGTGAATTCGTTCTAAAAAAGCGATTCGGACTATAACCTAATACCTACTCCCGCAGCACTGCGTGGTATTCCAGACGCTTACCGACAACTTGGAAGTCTTGGAAAAGTCCTCAGAGCATAGAATACTAGAGAGAGGACAAGCCGCCGGCGGCCGTGTCGCAGCTGTATGCTCAATGGGCATACACTGCCATACTGTGCACGCGTGCTGATCGCAGAGAATATTACGTTTTTTCCCAAAATGCCTGATATGATGCGCGTTTATTGTCAAATAAGCGTGTAGGTATACAAGTGTGTGTGTTTTAGATGAGTGCGTGCTTTGTCTTGTCAATTACTTGGGCGTTGTGTGGGTTAATGTACTTGCGACAGGCTCCTCTATACAAATCGGCTGCCATGTCCGATCTCCTTATATTCATACATCTGTGGAAAAGTCTATTCTGTCCATAGGCACTCATCGACATTCATAGCCAAGCGGCGCCTGCGAATCGGAAACGACAACGTAACGTCTGTTTAGCCCTGCGGTTGACTGGTAGAGAATGCCTTGAGGCATTAAGTCCGCCTTTTGTACTTTTTGTTCGTGCAATAACGTTCAAATAAATAGATACTTTCATTATATGACGTAATTTTTTTATATTTTATTAATAAACCGCTGCCGTCTTTACCCCTTGGCCACGACTTTGTTCTTAAGGGGACGTAGGTTCGTGGTCTTCTCTCCCTCTCACTGAGCATAAGCGTGAGCGAGAAGGAAGTGCGTGTTTGGAAGCGCGGATATCATGTTTTTTAATTTTATTTCTTTGTGCGTTTTAATAAATAAAAAAGTATTAGCTGTTGTGCATAATTTGTTACGATTTTTTTAAGTGTATTTTAGACCTATGTTCGTGATTTTTTTCTATCGAGCGAAAGTCAAAAACTCAGGATTCGAATAGCTGATTTCCCTCCAGAAAGGCCTCAAAAATGGTAATTAAATTTAGGGCGGCCGTATTATAATCCAAACAAGAGCTACGATTTTTTAAAAATCCGTTTTCGGAGCTCACGTCGCCTTAAGCGACCTGCGACAAGCGTTTTATTTGTTCATTGCGCGGTCAAGCGAACGCACTGTGGTTAGTTGGGATCACGCGCAATGAACAGATAAAACACCGCCAGCATCCTCGGTACAATGCCTCGAGGGCCTCTTTTAGATTTAACTTAGTTTAAATTTATTGCTTAGTTTTTATCATATTTTTTTTTTATGAGCCTATTGTGTATCCGACTGCTGGGCAAAAGCATCTCCCCATGATCTCCATGTGTCCCTACTAGACGCCTCTTCCGCCCAATTGCTGAGGAATACATCCGCCATCTCCGTCTAGGTCGGCCCCGTCTGCGTCGCCCGTCATGTGGCACCCACTTGTTAGCTATACTAGCCCGCCTATCTGGATGCATGCGACAGACGTGGCCGGCCCAGTCCCACTTGAGCCTGGCAGTTTGTACACCCACATCAGCTATGCGTGTTTTGGAGTGCAGTGTAGTGTTTCGGACCCGATCCACGCTAGTGGCACCTAGAATACTGCGCTCCATAGCGCGTGGCAAACGTTCAATTTGGACTTCTGGCTCTCAGTGAGTGACCATGTTTGCGCACCGTAGGTTAGGAATTAGGATAGGCAAGATACACATGTCGACGAGTTTCCGCTTTAGTGTCAGAGGAAGGTTGCCCTTCATGGACCAGGAGTCTTTCAGGCGTTTTCGACCCGGCGTTCGACTTCCTTGTCTTCCCTGTTGCTGAAAGAGACTAGCTGGTCGACATAATGTATGATATGCCCGTCAACCTCGATATTGTAAATACTTTAGAAAATAAATGTATAGTTTAAAGTAATATTTATTTCAAATAAAAATAAAGTAGTAGCAGGTATGTATGTATTGTATGTACATCACTACAAAGTATAAAACAAAGTCGCTTCCCGCTGTCTGTCTGTCCCTATGTATGCTTAGATCTTTTAAACTAAAATATATAATATAAATAGAGTGATTCAAGAGGAAGGTTAAAATATGTATAATACATGCATGCATTATACATATAAACCCGCGCGAAGCCGGGGTGGGTCGCTAGTTTTATTATAAAGATTGCAAATGTTAAGGGTTTCAGGTGGCGTTGTATAAGCTGTTAGCTGGGGCACAGTTCTAGACATTTTGTATGGAACCTAAACTCTCTTATCCATTTCTAGGTACAGTCAGCAGCAGAAGTAGCTATGCGGGCCGGGTGTTCAAAATGACCTACACACGCTCTTATTTTTTTAAGAACAAATTCGTGTGCAGGTCAATAAGGTTATAAGATCTGTACAACTATGGATGCAATAAATGATATTGATTGATTGATTTTGAATACCCGGTCCGCTTAGCTAATTCTGTTGCTGACTGTGCCAAGATACAGGTACCTACCAACCTAATGATTTAAAGATGTTTAGTAGGTACCAGCCAAAAAGCGGTCTACCACTTTTGGACCTTATTTTGTATGCAATAAAGTCGAAAAGTGGTAGACCACTTTCTTGGCTGACTATACCTAAGTAATTATATTAGAGCCATGAAACAAAATATTACATCAAGAATATATTATTATAGTATTTCAAAAGTTTTTTAACGACATGAATTATGATTCCATAACACCATTATTATTTCGATGGAAGCAATAAAATCATTTCAATTTTCCTTCTAAAATTAGTTTTAGCGCTATCTATGGTGAAGCGGCTGCACTATGAAGTACCTCTAGTGACTATGTAGTCAGCACCATTTGATGGAGCACTGCCGTGCCGCAGTCGGCAACGTTTACTTTCACCAAGTTCGGCCATTCATCGCTAGATGGCACTGTACTGCCGTTTACGACATTCAGACGATAGATGTCATTATTATCAAAGGCGTAGCCTTAGGGGTTGTAAGGTTTGTTAACAAAACCCTAGATTTGGTGTCCACCCAACACTGGCTGTTGGGTGGACACCAAATCTAGGGTTTTGTTCTAAGCTTTACAGTACGCTCCACACAAGTTTGCGTGTCTGAAGTTAGCCTCGAGTCGCCTCCCGCATACCCGTCCGACCCCTCTGACACCTTTGCGGCGCTACTAGTACCTAACATCAGAATCTTTAGCTGATTTTAATAGTATTGTACCACATTTTAAATGGAACAAGGGTTATCTTGTAAGTATATTAGCAGTCTATATTGTAACCTTTTCATATTGTCTCCTAGCTATAGTGACAAAATAATTATCAGAAATAAATAGTTAATTGATCCATGTAAAAGTAAAATACCTACAACATTTTCATCGTTCTAACTCTAGCAATTTTGAACCTATGCCTTTGTTATAAAGATGCTACACATATTAATCATACGTGGTCTATAATAATAATTCATAACAGTAATAACTCACAACAAACTCGCAAGAAAGCGATATAAATCGCTTCGGAGCACTTTTCACGGTGAAATGACCAGTTTTATTGGATTTATCACAAATTGAACGATTTTCCAGTGCCATTGTGACCTTAAGCGAAAGTCTTCATGGTGGATTGTGGGGTTTCGCAATAGATGTTATTCATAATAATAACAGTTAGTACTTACCTAGGTGGTCTATCTAAGATATAAAATGTCATTAAATCTAAAACTACTTTGTTTATCATAATATATTTAAAAGCTCTTGTTGGTTTAGCATTTGCCATTCTGTTCGCTTATCTGCCAATGTATATTACTTACTCCATCTTGGCGAATATAAATGTCCCTATGTAGTCTACTAGTAATTTCCGCTTATGTACTTTTCCTTAGTATGTATTTACTTACCTACAGTTGTTTTAATACATAGTTGTGGATAAAATATGTAGATTCTTATGTTGTACAGTCGAGTTCTCCAATATCTGTACAGACAACCGATCAAAAATATCTATATACAGTCTTTATTGTTACTGACATAAGACTCATGTGTAGATATTTTTGAAAGGCCGTCTGTATAGATATTGGAGGTCTCGACTGTACATAATGTATAGGGAATTGTTTGTTTGAAATATTATTTCTGTATCCGCCACCTGGCTCGAAATATAGCTCGGGATGTATACCTATTTTAGAACTGTCAAAGTATTTTGGTTAGGTTTCCTTCTTATATAGGTACTTGGTTGGGTCGATTAAGTTATACACGTAACTGTGGGACATTTATTTCAAACCTTTCTTGAGTCGGAACACAATGCCAACCAAACTCTTCAAAAAAACGTAATCTCCGCATTCCAGTTTCGCAAGCCCTTTCTTTAGGGCCCCGGTCGTTCGTCTTTTATTTATTTTAATGATCTCAGTCCGCTTGGTTCAAAAAGGGCTTAAGTAATAGGTAAATTTAAATTACTTGCAGTTGACACTCGATAGAGGCTTTTAATCCATTTGATATGCTAGGTATCTTAACGATAATTACTTACCTTAAAGTAGTTATTTAATACACGGATTATATTATAACACTTTAAACTCTCGCGCTTTGTACACATATTTAAATACTGTTTTTTCCGGGTCTAACGCGATATTTATTTACCTTTATTTCTGACGTTTCTACACGGGTTGCACCGGCCATGGTCGCAGATAACTGTCTTCCCAGCAAGTTGTCATCAGAAATATGGGTTTACAATATTTCACTACCCTCCAAAAGTCGATAAAAACATACCTAGTGGTAAATAAATATCAGAAATAAAGGTAAATAAATATCGCGTTAGACCCGGAAAAAACAGTATTTAAATACGGAATATATTGTTGTAATAAGTATTTTATTTGAATATTATTAGGCATACAATGGCCGTGACAAACATACAGATGAACGAGCCGAAACTAGAAAAGTAATTTAACAACGGAACCCTAAAAAATCTAATTAAAGTACTCGTGTTATCGACTCATGGGGCATGCAACATACGAACCAAATAACATATTATAGGACTGTGCAGATACCATCTTGTCTCGCATTGCTTGCTACATTAATTCTCAATTAACTCACACTTAACTCTTAATTAGCGCTTAGTTTTTCACGATTCCGTGTTTAGTCCCATGGAAAAATTTGTTAAGTATGACCATCTTCTGTCATGACCCCAAAGTAGAGTCAACCTCGATATATTTGGAGCGCACCAGTAATGACGACATTTTTGCTTTTGACTGTCAAAGCATTAGGGTAAAAATATGTACTTACTTATTTAAAAGTTTAAGTAAACAAAGTGGAGTACAAAGGAATATGAACACTACTATCATATTGAGTAAGTCTAAATTAGAATGCGAAGAATCAGTAAGAATTTTCTCGGTGTGTTATTATGTGCATGGCTGGTTTTCCCTCTTCGGGATATTGTGCCTTATTAAGAAAAATACTCATCTCACTTTCCGACAACCCGCCTCAGGGTAACCAGCCTGAGTTTGACCTCCAATTTCCCAGAGTTAATACGGCTCTCGGGGACAAGTTATATTAGATTGATAATGAGTCGGGACAGTTTGTAAATAGCATTGAAGTAATGACTTTCTTTTACCAAATTGGTATAGTATTTTCGTAACAGAGGTGCGCGTAAAATAAAATTAATGCCCGATGCCTTATGTAAAACGTAAAACTTCTAAAAGTAATTTGGTAATATTATGCCATGCCTCAAATAAATCTACTTTACTTCAGCTCAGTTCAAAAATGTCCTTCTTGAGGGCTTTCTGTAGTTTTAAGAGTTGATATCACAATAAGGTAGGGCGGCAATTCCAGTAGTCTTTTTTTTTTTTTTATGTAGCCATATGTGTCCCACTGCTGGGCAAAAGCTTCCCTTTTTTCCTTCCACGTCCCATCATCATCTCATCGTCATCTTGGGCAGTCTCCCACCAGTTCCAGTGGTCTTAATAACATAAATAGGTCATCCCTATTAAGTATAGATATAATTATAGTAGTTTTTCTTTGATGTCTACGTCATCCTGATTTTGAGAGACTTGAAAATGAGAATTATCCTTCATCGCGTTTTAATTTACATCGGGCCCGGTTACGAAAACAGCGGCGTTAATCGACTAAGTGAAGTGATTCGGATTACAAGTTGGTTTTTCAGAACAAGAGAGACCTAACCTAAGGAATGTGTAAGTACTTAGATTCAAACTTGTTGCTAACCAACTTTACACCGACAATTTATTACTCTCCTGCATCACTTTTTGGGAACTTTCAAATTAATTTTAAAACTGTACCACAGAGCAATTAATAGCTATTACACACTGGAACTCCCGATTTAAACCATAGTTATAAACAATTGAACATCAGATTTAGAGCAGTTTCTCTAACAAACCTGACAGGCTTGTCGCTTGCGTTACCCGACAGAATAATGTTGGTATAACAATTAGTTGGGGTATTTCACCGTACTGTCCGTATCTGTGTTACCTAAACCTCAATCTCAAACAATAATAAAACTATTACGATCTTCAATCTCAGCTAACGTAATAGATAATATCTTCATCGGGTTTCTAAACTCAAAATGAATAGAAAACGTCTAACAAACTCGTGACGTAATTCGTTCAATTGAAATTGCAATGATCATCCTAAATTAGATCAGTGACCGTGTACATAAACATGACCAAATGGTCCAAATGTATCTTACAGAAAATATCATCACACAAATTGAGTATTCTAAGTGGGACCTTACGATTTTGTTTTTAAAGTCCATTTTTGAATACGCCTAAATTGAAACGGGAATTTTAGAAAATTACCTCAAATATAGACCGATCCGGTTTTAGACGCTCGTAGACTTTCCCGCCGCGCCTAAATCCGTTCGAAAGCCTGAGCTAGATTTTATTTTCTAGGCGTCTGTTTGTAGTTTTAACGGTGTTCACAAATATTTACACTTAATTTTCCGAGATGGTTGAAATAGTCCTCTTATTCACCTTATTGTATATAGTTACAGGTCGTGATGAACACACACTACTTATCTTAGTTCCCCATTAACATAAACAAGGATAGCAAGAGTTCCCTGCATATGGGATTTGGTTTCTAAACACCAGTGAAATTAAGCCTTATTAATCTTATCGTTATTTGTTTAATTTTAATTTTTCCTGTGTGCATTATGTTTCTACTTAATTTTTTACTTACTAGTTGTGTTTATCCATATTTTAGGCTTACTTAATTTTATTAGTTTAGTTTTAATGTCATTTAATGTAAATATTATTAATTTAGCCTTATTGGAAGTTCTTAAAAATTATAAAATACGAGTACATTACTTTATAATCGCAAATCGCAATGGACGCGGAAGTCTAAGAAATTGCCAATACGATTGTAGCATTTAAAATAAGTTGTGACTGAGAATTCACTCTAAACAGCGAAGTACTCTTATGCCCTAAATCACTTTAGGCAAGAAATAAAGCCTTATGCATATGTACCTCTATATACATGACACATGACCAACTTTAATTGCAGATATATTTAAGTCACTTTTTTTATTAATGTTGCGAATAAATACTTCTTATTCTTTTTTTGCTCTACATTTACGGCGTCACAACCCACGATCTTTGTGCAAAGTTAAAGTTTACCTACCCGTGTGGTTAAAACAGGTATTGCATCTCGTCAGTGTGTAATGTTGTTGTAACTTGTAACTCTTGTAAGTTAAGTACCTGCCGTGCATGTCGTCGCTCCTATTTAAGAACAAGCTTCATTTTTATATTTTCTGCCCTCATCGTACCAAAGCAAAATACCTCTAAAGTGTTTTAAACTACCAATAAGTACAGTCACTGTTTTTTTTTTCATGTCATGCCTAATATTGGCTATAGTATATCACAACCATATATTTAATTACTTACCCCTCAGCATCCTCCGTTGTGCAGATTCCTCCAACTCTCCCCGCCATTCCTCTTGAATTCACATCTCCGCGGTCACGATCCACTCAATTACATAAGTAAAAGCACCTTTGAACTGTAGGTTACTGCCATTAATGTCTATGATAACCTCTAGTAATAATGGCTAGATTCGCCTATATGATTCTCTACAGGCATTACTTGGTCGTTAACCTATTTGGTTTCACCAATTGTGGCTATCGCTTCGTTTACACTCTTGATATATTCCTTCCTTTCTGCTCTCGGCATCTGCTAATGGGTTTTTATATCAATCATTTTAGTGTAATTGTGGTTTCGAAGCCATATGTCTCTATTACGACATGTTTCATCAGTGATCTCAACAATATGAGTGTAATGTTCGTAAGAAATTGTAATTTCCTTAGGTAATTTGATTGTCGCTTTCCACTTAACGATGGCAGGATGGTTTCCGATGACGTGACTGAAAGAGAGAAAACGTTATGAGTATTATGTCATTTTAACAATGTGACAGTTATGATTAGGGGAAATTCAAGCAGTATGTGGACACATCAGATAACCGCAGAGAGTTTGAATGTTCCATATCTACAAATAAGATCAATTTGACAATGTGACATTAGATTTTGTTTACACTTTTTAGTATCTTAAACCTCTTAATATTTAAAGTTTTTATGAAGGGTAATTACCCGACTGCCGAAGGAGAGGAGGGTTACGTTTTTATTTCCGATGGGTTATTATAATATGAAATGCTGGTGATCAAATCGATTAAATTATTTAACTTCCGATACACACGTTTAACTATAGGTAGTTCATGTAGGTAACGGCCAGATCGCGGCCAGAACCCTAACTGAAATTTACATTCTCCAGATTTAAAAAAAGCACAAACGTCCATCAAACCTATTTTAGCTAAAATACTGTCAAATCTGTTTTGCCTTAATTCGTCACTTTGGCATTTATGTTTGTGAGAAAAGCACAAAACACATTTAAGCTAACATAGTTTTGTTTAGTTTTATGTGTTCAATATTTCCTATGTTTTATGTGTTTAATAGTCCATTTAGAAACTGTCGCCTTAAAATAAAGCTTTAAGTATGTACACTCTAGCACGGAAGACGGAAAATCGTCACAACTGTACGCTGGTTTTATTTAAAACTAAGCAAAATACTCGACGAAGCAGAATCTTAAACGTTTTAAATACTACCTCGTACAAGCTTATTTTACTGTTTCTTGTGGCTATAAAATTCTAAAGTAAAACGAACTCAAGCCTCTTAAGGAAACATTTAATTCTACAATTTGCCTTTCCCTTGTTGTTGAAACGAGACGAAATTGTGTGAACGCAGTAAACGGCTCCAAAGTAGGCATTGTATTGTCAACGTTATTATTACATGTGTCATAACAATGTTCTGTGAGTTGTTTTATATTACTGTTGTTATGTGCATGAATAATAACATGAAAATAAATGTAAAATCTCTTTCAGGTGGAAAGTATGGGGGAAATGTATTCAAAGATTGCATGCAATGTATTCAAATTGTATTTAGTATGCTTAGTAGACAGGTTTTCAATTACCATTTTAGGTTTTTTGAGCAATCTCATGTTTTAATTTAATTAAATATTTACACATAAGACATTTTATTTCTCAAAGTAGTGAATATAATGGTCAATCTACTCGGCCAGCACAGTTAACCAAACAGTTTTCAAAAGTAAGAGCAATTACAAGACAATTACAAGCGTTCATATTATAATTATTGTAAAGCAAGTTGTATTTGCCTGTAATTGGGTTCATACTCCATTAAGAGGCTGACTAGACCAAATTTGTTGAAATTGATATTATTTAAGCAGTCGTTTAAGAAAAACTATTTGTTCTAGCACATCAAAAAAAATATATGTTAATATTCATCATACTTATAAGACCGTAGACGGACTCGAAACATAATTGGATGAAATCGGCTTGATAGAAAATAATTGCAAAGATTGGTCTTAAAATCATCTTAAACGGTTCTATGTCCTTATTTTTTTGACGTATGGGTCTGCAATTAAAAACATGAAGTCCACATATTCATACCTAAACCGTAGACGAGCCATATTCCAAAAAAAATCCACACTTTTTTATTTTAATTTTTATTTATTATTTTCGTCTAAAACCTGGCCGCTCAAGTAACACTCGCTCTCGTTTACTCCGATACAAATAGACAGTGTGCGCGTTTTTGGTGTTGACAGCGCCTTAAGGCATAGGTATAAGAATGTTGTTTAAGTTAGTTTATAGTGTTGTACCTGTTGGCGAACCTTAATACATAAATAAATTACAGGTAAATGACTACATGAAAATACTTCTACCTCTAGTCAATTTAAGCGAGACACAAGCGCTAAATCGCAATCTCCGAGGAAAGTGAAAACATGGTCGTTCTAAGCGGAGACCAGGCCATAAAGATCACCTGGAAGGACTTTATAAGGTTTTGTTATGTATCACTTTTTTTTTATACTTTTCATCATCATCAACATTTAAGAGCTTGGCTCTTGTCGGTGGAGTATGCGCCAGTTCTCTCGGTCCTCGGCTAATTTCTTTAGGTCCCGGTAAGACAAGACATTTGCTTTTGCTTTTAGTTGCTGTACAAAGCTTATCCTTGGTCGACCTCTACCCCTTGATCCTTCGATCTTACCTTCTATGATATTTCTAAAGAAAATGTCGTGTCTTAATATTAATATTAATATTTAATATTATGGGACAATATAAACACTAAAATAAAAACTTATTCTACTACTTGAATTTGTCATACATAAGGTATAGTCAATAGTAGAAATAACTACGCAGGTGAAGTGCTTTGATCTACACAAGCTTTTGTTGCCTTATATTTAACAAAGATGTGTGTAAATCATTTTGACGTCACTAAAGGTGTAGCTACTTCCGCTGTTAACTGTACGTCAGTGCAAGTGATATCCTTATGATGTCATTTCTATCATTTCTATCTACGCTTGTGGACTGGAGAGTGCGAGGTTAAACGAAGTCGTTATAATATTAAATTTTTGGATGGGTGACCGCTGAGTAATTAACTGATCGTTTTCAAGCAAAGCTGTTCATTTTCGTTGTTAACTACGACAGTAGTGGCTAAACCAAGCATTCAAGAGGTTTGAGAATCTCTAACAGTCAAGTTGCGGAGTTACTTGACAAAGTCTGCAACCGCAAGTGCACATGCTGCCTAACCTACCCATAATAACTAATCCTCTTTGAGTCGAAAGGTCAGTTGGCAATGGCAAAAACGACATAAATATACGCTAATTATTGTAAGCAGGTAGCAAGCGATGCAGCCTGAATAAGATAAGGAGAACATTTCTCTTGAGGATGCAGTAGGTATTACCTACAGTCACCGGCGTCAATATATGATGAATCAAACGCCGCAAAAATAACTGACACGCTCTTACGGCTCTAGGAATATATTCCTAGGGCATTTAAAACCATATTCAGGTCTATGCTCCTCCCTTGCTTGCTTTTACATGATCTTCTGCCAAAATAAGAGATCACCCAAAACCAACGTCAACTAGAGTTGTCATCAGATATAGTTTGCGGCCTTTGTTCCATCATATATTTATGCTGGTGACTGTACTATTGAACCAACTGAATCATGACATCATATGATCGTGCGTATGTTCGTTAATTGTAACAAGGTTCTATGGTGTACAGTCGACTACAAAGATAAGTATGTTTTTTAATGTTACAAAATTATGTATGTTTATCTTATTACATGGTAATAAAGTATATACATATTTTGTAACATCGTATGGATACATATGTTTGTAGTCGACTGTATAATACAGTTCGTTAATGCTTAGAACAGTCTTGGCCCAAGACTTAAGCCGAAGGTTTCGGGTGATCTCTTATTTTGGCAGAAGATCATGTAAAAGCAAACAAGGGAGGAGTATAGATCTGAATATGATTTTAAGTGCTCACTGAATCAAATTGCCATTTTTCCTGGTGCCGAGTTTCTTTGTGGTCAGTTCAGATGGCAGCCACATCCACAACTAGTGCATACGTTAATTCCTTGGAAGTTGGGTTTGGATGCTAATGGAATTTTATGGTACCATGAAGCTGGTCTGATGATGAGAACACGTGCTCGGGCTCAATTGAACCTTCTCAATATAAGTAGTGTAGTACATGACTGTGCAAAACAGTACAGTCTGCAATTAAGGCTCGTGCCAAAAACTTTACTTTACGTACTTTTTTGATTTGAATTGGAGGAGAAAATGTCTACATTTTGCTGCCCCAATAGTATAGGGTTCTATGTTGCACTTTTATCAACTTTAAATTTGAAGTTAGTCAAACTGACACTAGGTCTAAATTGAAGTACCCGGACAATGTAACATAGAACCCTATAATATTGGGGCAGCGATTTGTCTCCACTAGCTAACTACCCTTTAACCATATCTCGTATTTTCTTGCACTTTCGTTTATATCTCGATTAGTCGTAAGTACCTACGGATGTTAGCATCGGGGACAGTAGACGCACGACTGGCAGCCAATTTGGGACGAAAATAATCGTCTTAAGAAAATAAGAGTCGAGTCTGTCACGACGATTTTAATAGAGTAATCTAGTTTGACATTAGTTTTCGGTTTCAATTTCAATGTCATTGTTTGTACGTGACATTGTAATGTCGTTGTTAGAGAACAGCGTGGTTATATGCTTACCTGTGCTAACTCGGGGCATCTATACTAAAGTGATGTAGCAAAATATTTTATCGACAAAAAAATATATCGATGTTACTGTCAACATATAAATGTTATTCAACATAAATACATAATATTATTTATTTTCTCTTCATTTTAAAATAAAAACAATAAACAAATTAAAACGTGCATTTATTAGTTCATTTTAAATTAGTTTTCATAGTATACAGTTTATATTTTTTCCCTATTCGTCGGTAATAAAGATTGACGTCTAGATGAAAATATCCACTTTCAATTAATATACGTTCTCTTAACGTCCACAGTGGTCAACGGGGCATTTTATCTTATCTTAAAATATGTCTATTGACTTTTGAGTCAAAATAAAAGAGATATAATATGTGTTCAGATATGATATCGAAGCGTTTTATAGTAATCGAGAAATTTCAATGAGCACATGTGTTAATATATATCGACATCTTTTTTATCGATATCGAATGCCTAATAAGTGCCCCGAGTTAGCACAGGTATCGTCATATGGGGCAACGACTGTTAATGGTAGTGGATGGACTAAAACCTGCCTGCGAAGCTGACAGTCCTGGGTTCAATTCCTGATTAGGGCAAATTGTGTTATGAGCGTTAATATTCGTTTCTGAGTCTTGGATATTTTGTATGCATTGAGTGTTGTACGGTCAACCAATTTGATTCCTAGGCCATCATATGTAGTATTATACCTCCTTTATATTTATATAGGAAATTCAATATATTACATTTATAAGGATGTGCCTTACTTCGTTACTTTGCATACTAATTAAATAGTGCAATATAGTGTTTGTAATTAGCATAAGGAGGAGTGGGTCTGGGTAAGGCGCGTCTTCGGGGATTGCAAAGACACAGGGCATTTTCTATTGGATAGCGTCCTTATTTAGGGTGCGAACGGTTTCCAAAACGTGCATACCCTCACGCGGTCGAACTATTGCAAGTACTGCAACTGACCGATAGATTTCACTGATCGGTATACCATACCTCGCGCAAGTTGTACAACGGCTGCTGGCTGCCCAACTATTATGTAACTTGTTTTAAGGGGACGTAACCTACGTCCCCTTAAAACAACGTGGTCTTCTCTCCCTCTCACTGAGCATAAGCGTGAGCGAGATGGAAGTGCGTGTTTGGAAGCGCGGGTATCATGTTTTTACAAGCTTTATATTAACTTGCACTGTTCGTATGTAAGTATGTACTCGTAAATATGTAAGTATGTAAGTTGTCCGTCAAAACTTGCAATCCATTTTTCTGTCACTTCCTGTTATCCAATTAAGCTGAAATTTTGCAAGCATATGTATATTGCATGACAATGCAATATTATGATGACTTGGAGCTGATCTGATGCTGGAGCTGGAAGGTGGCCATAGGAACTCCGCAATAAAACGACACAACCCCATCGAGTTTGGGCTCGTTAGAATCGTCTCAATGAGTACTTGATGATGGTATGCAGAAAAGTACAGTTGGCAGTAAAAGCTGGAACCAACAATAAAATTTTTGACAGAAACTTATTTAATTTAATTTTTTTGTTCGTGTTAATAAATAAAAAAGTAATAGCTAATTTCCCTCAAACATGACATTGCTGATTTTTAAAACTAATATTAATATGTTTAGCTGTTGTGCATAATTTGTTATAATTTTTTGAAGTGTATTTTAGACCTATGTTCGTGATTTTTTTCTATCGAGCGAAAGTCAAAAACTCAGGATTCAAATAGCTGATTTCCTTCGAGAAAGGCCTCAAGATTGCTAATTAAATTTAAGGCAGACCTATTATAATCCAAACAAGAGCTACGATTTTTTTTTAATCTGTTTTTGGAGCTCATGTCGCCTTAAACTCACCTCAACGTTCACCCGCAAATATATCTTGACGCCGCGATTCTTAGTAACCAAGCGTAGGTAGAGGTCTAGTTTCGTTAGGCGGACGGATGAAGTGAGGCGCATTAGCGGGTTCCGAATATTTAACAGCCCTGATGACTTTCATTAGTCGTTACCCGCATGCTTTAAATTGATTAATGAAAACGTGTCTTAAGGAGTGTTTCCAATTGAATTACAATTTGTTTTGTGTTTTCGTTTCGACGTGGTAAAGAGCACTTAAGTTACTACCACTTAAGTTACTGTTGAAAATATCAAAATATCACCCCTTACAGGGATAAGTTCGCCTTTGAATCGAACTCGGGAATTTTAGAACCATAGTTAGCTCAATAAGGCTTGTGTTATGGGCAATTGACGACGATGTATTTGGGTCAATCAACTTTTTCTTGTTGTTATTCAGTCCCGGTAAGCCAAGAGACAACAGTAACAAACTTTCTTAGAAAAAATACTATAAACTGGACTCATATCATGCTAAGGAGATGCCCCACCATGTTAAGTGGATTTAAACCCCATAAAATAATAGTTTTAAAGAGTGACCCAGGAGACGTAACCATGGCAACGAGCAGCAAGAAATAGTTGATTGACCCATTTAATAGATATCAATACTAAAATAAAATAAGACTCAGAAACAAATATTCATGCACATCACACAAATATTTGCCCTTACTTGTTACTATAAAGGCGTGTATAAAAGCTTAAGAATCAAATTATCGTATATTTGAGCACTTGCATTGTATGCACTATAAGTGCAGTTACGATGCACCAGCGAGATAACCGATCTCAATGGCCTCTGCTCTCGGCGGGCCACTTTCTAAGGATCACGACTACAATGGAGACATATATTACGTTTCTCAACATATAAATATTATGTCCCTGTATAGGTACGTAATAAAGATCTGCTATAAGAAACATTCAATTAATTGACACATACATTCATAGCTGTATGCACTAACTCATGCCTGCATTTCCAAAAAAGATGGGCAGAGTACATGAAATAGCAATTATAAATAAATAAATAAAAATAAGGGCACAATCTTACACAAATCGAACTAGCCCCATAGTACTAACTACCTACTAGAGCTACTAGAGCCTGAGGGAGGAACTCACTACAGAACAACTTAAAGTAATATACTATGCGTTAGTAGAGTCTAAGCTTAGGTACAGTATCAGGCTCTGGGGAAATAGCTTTAAGTATAACCTTAACAAAGCTTTGGTCGTGCAAAAAGGGCCATCCGTACTATTTGTACGCATTCCTCAATGGATATCTTGTAGAGAACACTTCCTGGAATTGGGCATTCTAACAGTTCCTTGCTTGTATGTACTCGTGTTGCTTACTGATTTTGTCAAAAATATTTTAAAATATGAGTCTATTGAAGAACAAGATTTGCGCCTACAAACACGAACTAAAAACGTAACACAATGTTTTTTCCCGCAGCTCAAAGTAGCACAGCACAGCATAAAAAATCAGGCTGTCAAAATTTTTAACAAACTGCCCCCTGACCTAAAAATTATCACAAATTATAAGGTATTTCATAGAAAATTGAAAGCATTTTTATTGAGAGGGTGCTTCTACAGTATTGACGAGATTTTTGTGCGTGATACCTAGGTATAAGAATTAAAAACATGACATGTAATAAGTTAAATGAAATATAAAAAATTCTAGTTATTTAATTAATGGTGTAGTTTTACTGAATTTTATGTATAATAATTTAATTTTAATGTATTTCAAACACAATATTTGTATTGTTTCTGAATAATAATAAAAAAAAAAAAAAAAGTATTTAAGCTCAATAAAGCTTGTGTTATAGGTACTAGACGATGATATATTCAATAGATATGGATACTTAGATACTTAAATCTCATTTTAGGGTTCCGTACTCAAAGAGTAAAACGAGACCCTATTACTAAGACTTCGCTGTCCGTCCGTCCGTCTGTCTGTCACCAGGCTGTATCTCAAGAACCGTGATAGCTAGAGAGTTGAAATTTTCACAGATTATGCATTTCTGTTGCCGCTATAACAACAAATACTAAAAACAAAATAAAATATTTTTTAAGGGGGGCTCCCATACAACAAACGTGATTTTTTTGCCGTTTTTATAGATAATGGTACGGCACCCTTCAAGCGCGAGTCCAACTCAATTTTGTCGCTCATCCAACGAAGCCGTTACCTACCGAGAATCTGTCAATAGACATAATTTAATTGTAGCTTACCCTCGATTAAAAAAAACTATCAACAGTATCTTGCACGTAGGCTGCGGCACAGCCACACACACAGTGTGAAATTTTGACTTAGTTGCGGCCAACCTTATTTTATTTTCTATTATGATATGTTTTGCCGTAATAAATAAAAATGCAACTTAGAAAATCCCGTTGCAATATTTTACTTAATTTCGTAGATATTGATTTTTTTCCGAGAGGTCAATGACCTTCATCAAAAATGTTTTGATCGAAATTTTCTAAAAGGAATCAAAGTGCCGTTTCAAACTAAATACGTGATGATTGCCCGCTTAAAACACATGAGTTGTAAACGTTTCAGGACAAGGAAAGAGTATACCTATTAATAAATATAAAAATTATAAGATGTTCGCATTCCTTTTAACCCAAAAAATTAACTAAATAAGTGTACCTTTTAACTGTAAAAATTGTACCTATTGCATTACCTCTCAGGAACTCGGAGAAATTGCGTTTCTAAGTATTTTTCCGATTTCTATGGAAATAGGGTTGTCACAAGAAAATTAAGTAAAATAGTTGTTCCATTGGTTCTACGATTTTTATTGGTTATTTATTTTATTGTTTATCGGATTCTATTACAATTTCGTCTTTTCTTTTGCTATTACTTATAAAGATAAAGTTTCACATTTATCTAAAAACTTAGCAATCCTGTTTTTATGTTCCTTGTTTTCGGTGTCAATAATGCTCGGAATTCCATTTGGATATAAAGCGTTTAATAGACAGTAAGGCTAAGGCATCGTTCGTCACTATATTCACTATCAAGATTTAATGGTCTTGATTTAACCCCATGTAAATGAGCCTTCATCATCATCATATCAGCCGAAAGACGTCCACTGCTGGACATATGCCTCCCCCAAAGAGTGCCAAAATGACCGGTCCTGCGCCACCCGCATCCAGCGGACTCCCGCGACCTTTACCAGGTCATCAGTCCACCTTGTGGGGGGGCCTACCCACGCCTCGCCTTCCGCTACGTGGTCGCCACTCGAGAACCTTTCCGCCCCAACGGCCATCGGTTCTACGTGCAGTGTGCCCCGCCCACTGCCACTTAAGTTTAGCGATTCGGAGGGCTATATCGGTTAGGTACCTTATACACCTACGTTATGAGCCTTACCTACTAGAATTTGATTAAGTTCTAGTTTAGTGAGCGATTTCTTCTGGTCCATATTCATACTTTGGTCGACGATTGTTGGAGTTGCCACTCGCTGACCAGAATGAGGGTTGGTGCCCTTATGCCCCCCTCACACATACAAACTAATTGATATAGTAACACAGACTTTGTGCTACTATTTTATGCTCCAGAGGGCTTCAAAAACAAATATGATGTTAATATTAGGACAAGCCTTTATAAAATGATTCACATATTAATGTGCCTGTGACAGATGTCTTTGTCAAACACTATTGACGGTCCGTTTCACGTATGGGGTGTTAAAGTAGTTTTATTATTTTGTTCTTAGTTCCATGAAAAATGTGCACAGTTTTACAGTATTTGGTTTAACAATGCGTAAAACAATAACTATTGTTGTGTTAAACAAATTTAGATCAGTATATTATAGAGTTAGTTGACTGATGCTCGATTAGTTGGAACAACGTTCGCGAGAAAAGTAAAATTTAAATCTGCCACAGGCACATTTATATGTGAAGAATATTATAATGGTATTGAAGAAAGGAGTTTAGCCACTCTAGCAATAATTCCGAAATTTAAAAAAAAATTACCATAGTAGACTATGCGACAACCCTACCCTATAATTTTAAAAATTAATATCTCCGTATTCCTGTGTAGGATGCGTTTGATTTTTTTTGTAGTAATACTTATTATGTTACTTAACAGTTGTATACATAGAAAAATAACCAATTATCTGAAGTGTTTGTGTTTTGATTTTGTTTAGTTTAGTTTTCGATTAGTTTAGTGTAATACATAAAATATTATTATTTTTCCTTAATTGTCTTTCCTTTTGTACATACATGTTTAAAGTCGCCGTCGATGGACTTTGCTAACTATGTAAACAAACAATGTATTGAAATTGACATGTAATGTCAATTTTAGTATGGCGGTTTGTTTACATAGTTAGCAAAGTCTATTGACGGCGACTTTAGAGTTATTAGTCCAGATATTAGTCAGATTGTTTTGACTTCTTTAAAATGAAGGAAGTATAAGTATAACAGATCTTGAACATACAATAATGGTAATAAAGAAGGGATGATGATAATTAATATCGATGATGATGATTTTATCTTGCTAATATGTATGTTTGTATTGTGCTAGTGTTGCGAAAGCTAGTTGTTCATAAAATGTTACGGAAACCAATTAAAATGGTTACATCGTCATCTGATATTAAAGTTATTGATCATAAACATAACCGTATAAATTGTATGGTTAAACTTATTATGGTTAGACATTTTATATGCATTGCTTCCGTGAAAAGAATTTCAATTTCTTTCAACTACGTAATAGGTATGTATTGAGAATTTGAGAATAGGAAAGTTCTAATTATAAATGTAACCGATATAGCCCTCCGAATTGCTTAACTTAAGTGGCAGTGGGCGGGGCACATTGCACGTAGAACCGATGGCCGCTGGGGCGGAAAGGTTCTCGAGTGGCGACCACGTACCGGAAGACGCAGCGTGGGTAGGCCCCCTGCAAGGTGGACTGATGACCTGGTAAAGGTCGCGGGAGTCCGCTGGATGCGGGTGGCCCAGGACCGGCCATTGTGGCACTCTTTGGGGGAGGCCTATGTCCAGCAGTGGACGTCTTTCGGCTGATATGATGATGATGAATTATAAATGGGCCTAACTTGTATACTTATTCACAAGTATTTGTGTTTGTAATTTTGCATAAATACACGCAGACATCCTCCAAGGTATTTTAAAAATGAATTGTTCGTAAAAAAAAGTTTATTTAAGTAACTTAATCGGTACATTTTTTTTCTACTAATTAATTAGCACAATCTCAATTTTCCATGATTATTTGCTAGGCTTAGCTAATTTTATTCGATTACAAAATTTTTTTTTCCTTCGGACAGAACATACAGTACCTATTCTATATTTTTTCCGGCGCATCCGCCTGCCTTCTTTACATGAGTACTTGATACACGAGACGAAGTCGCGCAGGTAGCCTAGCTAGTACTTTTACAAACTAAATATTTGACTGGTGCCTCTGTACCTACTTACTACTACAATTGTGCAATGATACCTACAATGAATATGCTCGAGAATGTCGTCATACATATTTTATTTGGTATGTCTGAGCTATAACCACGAACTTCGAATCTCAAACTTCGTATATCTCCGTCTCTATCGCACTTATGGTTTATGGTACTCGAGCGACAGAGATGGTGATATACGAAGTTCGAGATTCGAAGTTCGTGGTAGCGCCGCTGATTCCATATGCTTGGCCGTGTCGTAGGTTCGTACACGTTTAAATATTTAAGTGCCATTTCATAATATATGTAATTATTCTATAGCCATAAATCTCCTAACATGCGTATCAAAGTACTTGTAAATACTGCAACTTTACATATTAGGTGCGATAAACAAAAAATAACCAATAGTACTTAGATAATAAGAGCTATACTTTTTTCATCAGAGAGAGTGTTTCCAGTTAAAAATTATAGTGTAGAATGTGATGAATATGCACGATGCTGGTCGCTATAAATTTTGCTTCTTGCAATCTGTACTTTGCATTTTATTTTCTACCTTAGCGATTCAGCAAATAGGTATTTTTTGCATGTTTTCGTCGCGGAAGCGATTGGTGTTCAGAATGAATTAGCGAATGACGTGTCTAGGCATTGTTGTGGGGCTATTAGCGGGTAGAATGATATGTTAAATTAATTAGAATGTTGATAGATTTAATTACGCATGTCGTTGCGATACGCTCGTGATTCGCTTCTGCGTAATATGCGGGAAAGATGTTCTATAAATGTATATGTATAGATATGGATGTGGGCTTATGTTTGAGATTATAATGTGGTGTTTTATAAAACTGTCATTGGAATATTGTAGCATGGACGGTAGAGTTTTTTTTTGAATGGACTACTTTGATGCAATTCGGTCTACTCGAATAATCTCAACTATAAGTAAATAAGTTTTGAAGTAGACTCTATTCATGGTACAGTCAGGGGTATTAATATACGTACATAAATAAGGACATAAATATCTGTACAGCACTCTACTGTCAATGTCATAAAGGCGTGTACAGATATTTATGCACTTATTTATTTATGGGTATATCCGCGAAAAATGGTACATTTGATTTTTTTGCTTGGCCCATTTTTGTTTTAATTTAGCGATATGGTTATTCGACAAAAATGAAATCTGTGGGATATTGTATGGAACATAATAGGTACATGTGCGGTATTGTACGAAACCCTTCGTGCGCGAGTGCGACTTGCACTTGGCCGGTTTTTTTTACAATTATTTGATTGAACCCCACCTGGACATAAATGATCTATGTAAAACGTGGATACACGTCTCTAGCTAGTTCTCTCTACACTCGAAAAACAGAACGCTCCCTTTTGCAGCCGTCGTGTGATTGTAAGTAGGTACAGAGTGGGCAAATAAGATGTTTGCATTTTTTTCTGAAGTCTGCTTTTATTTTGTTAATGTTTTTATTTTTCGTCGAAATTTGATAAAAGTGCATGGGTAGTGGAAGAGCTCGTGATTTTGTCTAAAATAAGAACAATGTAAATAGTAATAATGTACCGTCCCTAAAATTATGTAAGTACTAAAAATTTCCCTGAGCTACGAATATCCCATACGTTTTTTCATTCAATCGACTCTAATTCTATAATTACTCCAAAAGAACGAAGGCAAAAAATATGCTTAGTGACGCCGTGACGTCACGGGTATTGAGCGTCATGGTAAATAACAATCGTCTGTCAATGTGAACATGCTGTTTTGCGGATAAGGGACGGAGATATATACCCCCTCTTAAAACTTTGGACAACTTATAAATCATAACTTTACTTTGTGATTATTTATTGTCTTGTGCTACTTTTTTCTCCATGTGACCATATTTTTAATCTTTTTTCGAGAAAATTCAACACTATCGATTATTTTATTTGGTGTTACTTATTGTAGACATTGTAGGGAATGGTTTGGATATTGTAGAGAATATACCATGTCAAGAAAATAAAAAATCGTATTTTTACGCTTGTGAAGAAGATTGATACGGGACACCGCTTCTCCACATTGCATTACTATAGGCGTCTTGCTTTGTGAGCCCGTTTTCGCCCATGTCGGCCTTCACGACATCCAGCCATCGCTTATTAGGTCTGCCGCGGGGTCGAGGGCCGTCGTTGACCAGGCGGCATTTGTTCCGTACGTAGTCAGATGGCCCGCGAGAGTGACCGAATCAACCACAGATGTATGAAATGAATATAAGGAGATCGGACATGGCGGCCGATTTGTATAGAGTGAGCCTGTCACAAGTACATTAACCCACACAACGCCCAAGTAATTGACAAGACAAAGCACGCACACATCTAAAACACACACACTTGTATACCTACACGCTTATTTGACAATAAACGCGCATCATATCAGGCATTTTGGGAAAAAAAACGTAATATTCTCTGCGATCAGCACGCGTGCACAGTATGGCAGTGTATGCCCATTGAGCATACAGCTGCGACACGGCCGCCGGCGGCTTGTCCTCTCTCTAGTATTCTATGCTCTGAGGAATCAACGAAGGCGACATTCCTGGAGCTCCAGGAAACCTGGGCTGGGCTCCTCTTAGTCTAAGCTTAACTACGTCACGAAATCCGAGGATGCCACGGAAGTACAACATTGAAAAAAAAAACTTTTGAGTTCAACTAAAATTGCCCACCCTGTACATAGTATGTATATATTTACTTGGTACTTTGTACGGTCGCCGCGATAGTCTCGGCAGGTGCTCTCGATGGTAATCTCATAATGGCGGCAACCGAGCTGGTTAAATAATTGCTGCCACCGTTTTATAGCTTGGTTCAAACCGGGGCCCATAATGGCAGGATATAATGAAAGATTTTCTAAGTAAATATAAGGAATTGAGATCATTACTAGATTTAGTAGTCTAATCTCGACGCTTTTACTTCGGAAATGTTTCATTATAAAAATAAGTAGAGAAATCTAGGTAGATTTTCCTTGCCTATCCGTCGCAAAAGGAGATAAATGTTTTTCAAGTGTCATCTTCTAGCCGGTCACAAGCCCCAGCCATTTTTTTTTTTTTTTTTTTTGAATGTACGATTACTACAACTTAGTCAAACAAAACAAAGTTGAAAAACCCCCTACATTTTCATTTCAAAGTTCAATATCTCAAAAACGGCTGAACCGATTTTGTTGAAATGTAGCTAAGAAACATTTCGATCACGTCAGCTTTCAGATAAAGAAACCGCATTCAAATCGATCCATTCGTTAGTAGCTATGATGCCACAGACAGACACACACACACACAGACACACATACAGACAGACACACAGACACGTCAAACTTATAACACCCCACTTTTTCCGTCGGGGGTTAAAAATAGAATAAGGCTTTGTTCAGTTTTGCAATCAAACGAAATTTAACAAATGCCCTTGCATGTTCCGATTTAAAATGATAGGTATATAAATTTCACCGACAAACGTTTCACCGAATGCATTGTTTCGCAGAATTTTCATTTCATCTAATTTTTATTACTCAAAAATAATAAAAAAATATATATCGAACTTTTTTCGAACGGAAATGACAGACACAAAAACAAAATCGTCTTTTCTGTGTTCAATAGTTAAGGGTTTATGTTTATATTTATATACTTAATTTGTATTTCTTGCGTAGAAGACGCGACGCCGTTTATGCGGATTCTGAGTTCAAAATTAAGCTTTATAGCCCTTAACTTTGGCAATGTCCACCGAACAGACGCAAACCTAAATCTGACAATGACCCAAACAGAAGATTTAACATTATAAAATTATTCCACTCTGTGACAAAGTAAATCAATTGAAATTAATCTTTGAAACGTTGAACGTTATTCAAAATTACAAGTGTAGTTTTAATAAAGTTTTGTTAAATGTTGGATCTCAATTTGTTCGTCTTTCATAACCATGTCAAAACCGTTATTATATTTGAGTTTTAAAGAGTATCGTTAATTTTCATGCTCCTTTCAAAAAATCGCGGGAAAATTTGGTCAACCTGAACACACAAAACTCACCAAAAAAACGCGGCGCTCAAAATTACACTTTTTAATTCACAAGGTGTCACATTAAAAATCCATGCACACACTTTAAAAAAAAAACTTCAAAAACAAAGTAACGTCTGCCTTCAACTCTTGTTGATACTGCAATGGTTGTTCAACTTGCAAGACGTGCTTCATGCTTTACCAACCACAACACAACATAAAATCAACCTTATTTAAAAGTCAAATAAGTCTATTTTCCCATTTTTCTCGGAAGCATAGTTCACTTTCCCAGTACTTAAGATGTGTGGTTTGTTTTGATACTTTGCCTCGAGTATCAATTTTTTTCAAGCTTTTGTTGTTGCGTTTGAAAGTGATTTCTTTAGTAAAAATAAAGAAAAACTGCGTACACGCACAAATTGAGGAGACATTGTGCTGATCTTATTTAATTACATGTTGAATACAATAGCTTAAAAACTAACAAAGCATATAACTTTTACTCTTTTTTAAATTCTTTAAGTTACCTATGTATAAAATTGATCGGCAGTTTGAGAAATTTAGGTCGATTTTAATGTTAGCAATATCGTATTATAGCAGCGGTATCCAAATTTGACAGGTTTGGCGAGCCCTCTTGGTTTGGTTTCCATGAAGAATAATGGAGCATCATACCTACCTAGTTAGATACCGAATGCATTTTTTTCTCATTTTATTGATACAAATCTGCATCTACATATTAAGCGACTACATATAATCCTAAAATAGTACTGAATAAAATTATAATCTATAAGTATATTATAACGCGATTTTTGTATATTGCCATCCGATCTACAGTTTTGGACCGATTTTGATAAATGATATGTGATTCAATTCGTCTTATGCTAACCCTGACATGTATTTGTATTTTTTATGGTTTGTGTATAGTATTTAAATGTATGATCCAAGTTGGTTGAATAAATAAATGAATTATTATTATTATGCTGGAGATTTGCAATAAGCTGTTCATTTTTGAATTTTACATCGAAAAAATATTATAAATTTGTTTTAAAAAAACTACTGTGCGCTGACTGCGTGACTGGCTGAGTGACGTCACGTGACGTAACTCCTGTTTTGACTTGAGATGACAATGTAAAATAAATAGACAAAAATTAAACTCAAGCCTATAATAGTAAGTTCTTCAGCATAAGAAATTATACATGTTGAGTCGGCCACATGAAATATGGATAAGTACAACACTAAGAAAATTAAGAAAATAGAAAATAAACGATCTATTCCAATATTTGTAAAAACTGACAGAAGTATTGTGTCAACTGTGGTTTTTTTTTATTGATATAGAGATGTTAATATTATGCCTTGTTTTTTTTATTTAAAAAAAGTTTATAATAATATTATGACTGTGCAAACTTATTTTCCCATACCTATTCGAGATGTTGGGAGAAGAATGAGGTTTAAACCCATTAAATGTCGTGGACCCCATATATGGCTTTGTTAACCTTACTTAGCACTATGCCTTAGGCGCCGATAGGCTTCCACTCGATTACTAAAATTTCTTCTCGGATGCCGGGGACTCCCAATGGCCAGTTTGTTGACCTGACTGACTTGACTGAAATCCCTAAAGATGTTTTGAGTCTATCACTTACTAAATTTAAGAAATTTGTAAAAGACCGCTTAGTATATAAGGCCTATTATAGTGTTAAGGAACTTCTAGAAGAGAATAACTTCTTTTAAGCCAATAAGTCATTGCTCAGTGAGATTAAATTTTATTCTAGTTTCTAATTTTTATAACATTTTTAAGTGACATTTTATTTATTTGACCTTATTCATTTTGATGTCAACTGTTTGTTGTTCTAATTTTGATGGACTGTCAGCCGTTAAATTTTATTGTGTATTTTTAAATTTGATACAACTTATGATTGACATTTCTGTATGTTATTGTAATCTTTTCCGTGTATTAAGTCAACTTTAATTATTTATCTATCCAAATATCATAAACCCTCCATGATGCGTTCAAGAACCGCACATTATGACCACCATAAAAATAGACTGTTTTGTTAGAACAAATTTCTTATCTGTGTAAATGTTATTATTGCTAAATGATATTATTTCATTCAAATTTCGAACGTCTCAAACACAAAGAAATTTGATTTAATCTCTATTCTCATATCAGTCGAGATGACGTTTAGTTCGAAATTAATTGTCAATTTGCATACAAATTTGACAAATGTCGCACGTAAGTAAGATATCGAACGATATGACAGTTGGATCCGACTCTAGTTTGTCTCTGAATTAAAAAAAGAACTATGACAGCTGCCAAAAAACAACGCCGCGATGCCGGTCATAACATAATATGCGGCTCCTGAATGCATCATGGAGGCTTATGATATGTGGATAGATAAAGTAGTGTATGTAACTATACATAATTAGCCATTAAGATACTCGTGTGATGTTATTATGAAACTCGCCTTCGGCTCGTTTCATAAACCCACACTCCTATTTAATGCCCTTCATTATGTACAGTCACATAATAAGTTAATGTTATACCGGCGCTCCGCTTAGGATCTTTGTGTAGTACGCGGCACAGCCGCGCGGGTAGCTAGTTATAAAACTTGACTTACCTAGTTTTTGTGCAAGTGCCGCCGGGTGTAGTACTTGTATCTTAGATATTCCGAAATTGGTCATTTGTTTTAAATAATATGATTTTTTAATCATATTTTGCAAGTTGGTCCGCGTGCGTGGGAAGAGCACAGCTATCGAGCTAGATACTATTAGCGAACGAGCGAGACAAAAAGTTGGGTCGGTTGCCGATAGAAATATAAGTATTTAATTCTGCAATTTCACATTATGACTTCAAGCGTTACTTCTAGTAAGTAATAAATTACACTCATCGTCACCACACAAATAAATGCCCTTACCGGGATCCAAACCCGGCACCACCAGCTTCGAAATAATTATTAAAAGCTAATAATACAGTGAAATCATTATTGAATATGAATACTCGGCAATGATATTCAATACAAATAGGCTGTACCACTCGTACCTACGAAGTGATAGGTGATTGCATTGCACTGATTTCTTATGCTAATGATGGAAATCTGAAGTAGTGAGAGCCAATCTATATTGGCTTGTGCTAGTCAAACATTGCGTATAAACAAGGGAGTGGTTACAAATATTACAATTATGTTTGAACTTAGGGCCGCCGCGTTTTTTTAACGCGCCGTCGACACAAACGCGCTGTGAGTAGGTCCTTAAACCGGCCATTCAAGGCTCCAAGAAGCTGAATTGTGAAAGCTGCAGTCTTTCCTGTGGTCCACAGTTAGGGGCTTCCGTGCATATTATTTAGGTAAAAAATGTTTTGATTGCATGAAATCATATAATAGGAGGGGACACCGTTTATATGAGTCCAACCAAAAATTAGGCTTTGCAGCACTTTAATTTGGAAACGTCCAAGAAGAGTCACGATCCTAAGTCTCTGTAAGAACCTTAAAGATAGTTAGCGCTGCCCGATGAAAATCTAAACAGCGCACGACGCGCCTATGCGCCATCCGAATGGAATCGCCGTGAATGGCAAAATTCAACGTTCACTGGTCCCACCGCCGACAATGAGCGAGAAGCGATAAGAGCTAGAAACTAAACGAGTTGGCGAGCAGCGAGAAGCGAGTGTGTAGTTCCGATAGTTTTGTCGCTCGGCTATAAGCGAGTGTTCGAACTTCGAATGCGACGGGCGAGTGGTGCGAGACTCGCTCGGGCGGGGCGGCCGAGCATGCAGTCCTGCCAAGCGAGAATCGCTGAGCGAGTACCGCTGAGCGAGTTTTATCTTTGATAGCTTTTATCGCAGCGATCAACTAGTGAAGAGAGAGGCAGTGTGAACAGCCAGCGATAAACTATAAATATATCTGTCTCTTTTACCGACACGGGATCTATATCTCTTGTGCCCTTGGTGGGACTAGTGCCTAAAAAATTAACATCAGCATCATCGTCCATCCATTTGTCGTCTAGACTTATGGCGCGCTTGTGAATGTCGAAACAGCGCACACGACAACAACCAAGTGACAGACCAAGGCGCGACCGTGAATGCAATTTAAATATAGCCCCGTCCAGCTGCACAGAATGACTGATGTTCAATCCGACGATTTGCTCGCTGCGAATGAGAAATGAAAATGTCGACGTTAAGTTGGTGAGTAAAATTCATTGCCGGGTAATCTGTCAGTAAAGTTCACAGCCGTTCTCTATATTAAATCGAAGAACGAAAAAATACTCTCTCATATTAGAGAATTTCTAGCGTTCATTATTGGGAAGAATAATATTATATAGCTTTTCATATCGGATGTATGCTCAAACTAAAGATAGAAGGGATTGACTGTGTTATGCATTAATGACCTTGTTCATAAGAACCAATCAAACTTTTAAATGAATTGGCATTAAAATTCGTCTCTCTTTATCTGAAACTCTGATATTCATGTTTATAAGAAAGTGACAAAAGATTTTTACGAGTAAGATTTTTCTCTACTGAAAAGTAAATGTTATAAACCAAAATGATTTTACTTTATATACCACTTTAGGTACCACCTTAATTAACGAGGATTAATCTCCATATTTTTTGTTAGCCGTTTTCCTACGAGTTTCTATTGAATGCTTCCTCCGGCCAATATCCATCGTAGATTTTCAGTGAAGCAAAAATTGAGAGGAATCTGGTCTTATTCCAACAAGGTCTCGGTTTCCCTCTGGTTTGGAAGGTGCCTACGCCAAATTTAGGGATACGGTCCCCCGGACCAACGCGGACAGGTCCAAAGCGGTCCCTTTAGGATCATCATCCTCCTAGCGTTATTCCGGGTTATGCCCTAAAGGAGCCCGGGGTCCGCTTTGACTCCTAATCCCAAGATTTGGCATAGGCACTAGCTAAACGCAAGCGACTGCCATCTGACCTTCCAACCCAGAGGTAAAACTAAACCTTATTGGGATTATCTAGACGTTTCCTCACGATGTTTTCCTTCACCGAAAAGCTAATGGTAAATATTCCGTACCTACATAAGTTCCGAAAAACTAATTGGTACGAGCCGGGTTTCGAACCAACGGCCGCCGCTTGACATCCACATGCCTGAACTAGGCTACCGTTTCAGGAAACAATCGGAAAAATCGCTAAGGAGTATGATCCGGCTGCATGCGACAGACGAGATCGGTCCAATCCCACTAAAGCAAATTAAGAAAAAACGTTTTAGGTCTTTAGTACTCGGAAATTGTATCATCGTTATTGAGCACGCCGCGATGGGAACTATATTGTACATCGTCCGTGAGCTTGAGAACTCGTCTCGCAAAAAACCTCGATACAACAAGCTACTTGCAAATACCTGGGGATGTAATTTAAGAGCAATTTGTGCCGTGGCCCAATGATTTTGATGATATCTCTGTACCTACTTAGAAAGTGAATTGAATTTGCATCTTTAGCGTAACACGATTTGTTTGGACATTAGCTCCGTAGCCCAGTTGGTAGTGACTCTGCCTACGAAGCTGGAGGTCCCGGGTTCGAATCCCGGTCAGGGCATTTATTTGTGTGTTTATCACGAATATTTGTTCCTGAGTTATGGATGTTATATATGTATATAAGTATCTATATGTATTTATCTATTATATATATCATCGCCTAGTACCCACAACACAAGCCTTATTGAGCTTACCGTGGGCTTAGGTTGATTTGTGTAAGATTGTCCCGTAATATTTATTTATTTATTTACTAGCTTTTGCCCGCGACTTCGTCCGCGCGGAACTCGTTTATATCGTAACTTTCTCCCCCTTTTAATCCCCTTAGGTGATGAATTTCCAGATAAAAACTATCTTTAGCAAGGACTCTTTGGGAAGGCCCCGGTTCAGCGGTTTCAGCATGAAAAGGTAACAGACAGACAGAGTTACTTTCGCATTTGTAATATTGGCAGGGATTGTATGAAGGAAAGGGTCATTAACATTATGGCTGAGTTGCATGATTTTATAGATTAGCTTACTCCGAACGCCTTTTTTCACAAAATAGACTCCGTCGCAAACTTGGTTTCTATGACCCGCCTCACCATAATAGATGCATGTAGGCTTTTTTCAGTATTATTTTGCATATTTTCATATCACACGGCCGTAAGGACCTTTTCTACTAAACCGTAGGATAAAATTAACTGGCTTGTTATTTAAATATTTTATATTACAAATAAAGATACGTCAACAAAATTTTACATCTAATAGTTTTCAAAATAGCCATAATAAAACGTCTTTTTTACACCGTTTTAAAAAACATCTTCGAAACTACCGCCATAAGGTACCTTTACCCTTGGAACGTCACATACATATATTTACCTATGTAATGTTCCTATTCCCCAAGACTCCCAACTACCGCTATACCGTAAATGGGGTCAATATAATTTTTCACCCCCTATTTCACCTCCTTAGAGGACGATTTTCGGGATAAAAACTATGCGTTGTCAAACTATGTGACTCAAACTATCTCTATACCAAATTTAATCTAAATGGGCTACATCCAAAATTTCACCCCCATTTTACCCCCTTAGGGAATGATTTTCGGAAAAGAAACTATCATATGTCCTTTTCCAGGACCCAAACTATCTTTCAACCAAATTTTATCAAAATGTGTCACAAACAGGGGGTGTAATTGGGGATGGAAATTTGTCTCCCTTAGGGGATGATTTTCGGGATGAAACTATCCTTTGTCCTTCCTTTACTATCGCTTTACCGTAAATGGGTTCAATCCAAATTTTCATCCACCATTTCTCACCCCCTTAGGGGATGATTTCCTCCTTTCATGTGTTCCGGAATAAAAAAATATTTTATGTTCTTTCCTTGGACTGAGACCTCCCTCTATACCAAAATTCATCTAAATGGGTTCTGTCGAAATCTTCAACCCTCATTTCACCACCTCAGTAAATTATTTTTCGGGATAAAAACTATGCATTGTCCTTCCCTAGGACACCTTCTATCTCTTTACCAAATTTCATCTAAATGGGTTTTATCCAAATTTTCACCCCCTATTGCATCCCTGAGGGGATGATTTTCGGGATCAAAACTATTTGTTGTCATACTCCGGGACTCAAACTATCGTTCAGCCAAATTTCATCAAAATGGGTCACAAACATATTTTCACCCCCAATTACACCCCCTCAGGTAATGATTTTCGGGAGTAAGCTATCCTATGTCCTTCCCCAAGACTCCAACTCGCTATACCGTAAATGGGTTCCATCCAAATTTTCATACCCCATTTCACCCCCTTAGGAGATGATTTCTGGACTAAAAATTATTTTAAGTCCTTCCCCAGGACTCATAACTATCTCTATACCAAATTTCATTTAAATCGGTTCTATCCAAATTTTCACCCCTCTTTCACCCCCTCAGGAGATGATTTTTCAGGATAAAAACTATGCATTGTCCTTCCCTGGGACTCTGTCTGTCTATCTCTATACCAAATTTTTACTCAATGGGTTTTATCCACATTTTCATCCCTATTTCATCCCCTTGGGGGATGATTTTCGGGATTCAAACTATCCATTGTCATTCTCCGGGACTCAAACTATATCTATACTAAATTTAGTCTAAACGAAGTCCATCCAAAAATTCACCCCCCATTTCATCCCCTTAGGGGAAGATTTCCGGAATAAAAACTATCCAATGACCTTCCCCAGAACTTAAACTACATCTAAACCAAATTTTATCAAAATGGGTTACATCCAAATTTTCACCCCTCCATTTTACCCCCTAAAGGGAAGATTTCCGGAATAAAACCTATCCTTTGACCTTCCCCGGGACTCAAACTAATTATATACCAAATTTCATCCAAATCGGTGCAGCGGTTTAAATAGCTCCATACAAATTTCCACCCCCCATTTTACCCCTTTAGGGGTTGATTTTTAGGATAAAAACTACCCTTAGTCCTTCTTCAGGACTCAAACTATCTCTATACCAAATTTCATTTTAATCGGTTTAGCCGTTTTCACGTGATGCGCGGTCACATAAACAGACAAACAGATAAACAGATAAACAGACAAACAGACAAAAATTCTAAAAACTGTTGGAACGTGTTCTGTTATCGATTTTAAGTATCCCTAGCCAATTTTTTTTCGAATATCTTCCATGTACAGACTTTCGACCCTCTTCAGCTTTATTACATAAAATCTAAAGCGAGTTGGAGTCTTAAAGAAGGACATATGATAGTTTACTCCCGAAAATCATCCCCTAAGGGGATGTAATTGGAGGTGGAAATTTGTTTGTGACACATTTTGATAAAATTTGGTTGAACGATAGTTTGAGTCCTGGAAAAGGACATATAATAGTTTCTATTCCAGAAATCATCCCCTAAGGGGGTCAATTGGGGGTGAAAATTTGGATGGAACCCATTTACGGTATAGCGGTAGTTGGGAGTCCTGGGGAATAGGAATGTTAACATTACATAAGTAAATTCACGTTCCAAGGGTAAAGGTACCTTATGGCGGTCTTAGCTTTGAAGATGTTTTCTAAAACGGGGTAAAAAAGACGTTTGATTATGGCTATTTTGAAAACTATTAGATGTAACATATAAAATGTTTAAATTACAAGTCAGTTAATTTAATCCTACGGTTTAGTAGAAAAGGTCCTTACGGCCGTGTGATATGAAAATATGCAAAATAATACTGAAAAAAGCCTACATGCATCGATACCCTATCCTTCATACAATCCATACTAATATTACAAATGCGAAAGTAACTCTGTCTGTCTGTTACCTTTTCATGCTTAAACCGCTGAACCGATTGAGATTAAATTTGGTATAGAGATACTTTGAATTCCGGGGCCTTCCCAAAGAGTCCTTACTAAAGAAAGTTTTTAATTGGAATTTCATCACCTAAGGGGGTGAAAAGGGGGAGAAAGTTACGATATAAACGAGTTCCGCGCGGACGAAGGCGCGGGCAAAAGCTAGTACCTATATAAAAATTAAAATCCCCGCTGAAATATTATGTTTAAACAATTTTTTTATATGTAAATAATACGACCCAAGCTAGTAAAGGTGTATCAATGAAATTCTAAGTAAGCAACATTACGGAAAACGTACCCCTAATAAGAAAAAAGCGGCCAAGTGCGAGTCGGACTCGCACATGAAGGGTTCCGTGAAATAAATTGCGGTTTACGATTTATGACGTAATAAAAAAAAACTACTTACTAGATCTCAATCAAACCAATTTTCGGTGGAAGTTTGCATGATAATGTACATCATATATTTTTTTTAGTTCTATCACTCACATTTTACCACTTTGGAAGTGTCTCTCGCGCAAACTATTCAGTTTAGATAAAAATGATATTAAAAACCTCAATATCATTTTTGAAGACCTATCCATACGTATGGGTTTGATGAAAAACATTTTTTTGAGTTTCAGTTCTGGGTATGGGGACCCCTAAAACTGAATGTTTTTTTTTTCGATTTTTGTTTGAAAATCCTAATGCGGTTCACAGAATACATCTACTTACTAAGTTTCAACAGTATAGCTCATAGTTTCGGAAAAAAGTGGCTGTGACATACGGACGGACAGATAGACAGACAGACAGACATGACGAATCTAAAAGGGTTCCGTTTTTTGCCATTTGGCTACGGAACCCTAAAAATGATAAACTCTAAAGTTGGTATTAACCTTTTGAACGCCATTCTTCACCTAGTAAAGTGTCACTGACACGCCAACCTTTTCTGTATAAGAGAGTAACTATGAACCATATATGAAATACAGAAGGTTGTTTTGACAGCGGGCGTCATAACACTTGAAGGCGTTCTTGGCTCTGCGGGCACGACAATACAAGACGCCTTTGGGCGTTCTTGGCGTTTAAAGGGTTAAAAAGAAAAGCTAGGTACTAAGGCTGGGTTGATCAAACAATAGGAATATATATAGTAAGCAGTGAAATCAGCAACTTATGAAACGTCAAAAACGCTCTATTAGGAAAATAGAAACGTTGTCTATGGTTAAACTGCGCCATTTTTGTTATCTTTGAGTATTTAAAAATTTGTGAAAAAAAAATTACTATTAGTTACCTTATTTATTTATTTTTAAGCCTTTTAGTTTATTTTCGTACACATAATCCCGAATCAAATAAAAGACACACACAAGACCACGACGGCACGAGATCGGCGAAGAAACCAGCCTAAAACAAATTCCAATTGTGCCTCTCGTCTTTGTTTAATTCATATGAACATACATACATAACTACATACCTGTTAGTTTTCCTTCAACAAAGTGTTGTTGTGTACATGCCCCTAATAACATTTTCTACCGCAACCTTGCACGGTTTCATAGCAGGTTTCATAAATGATAATAAAATAAAGTTAATGATAGATTTTATGATCATTTTTATTTCTAAGACCAAATGTTTGTTGGATAAATTTTATCCTGAATAATAATCCTATCGATTAGTGTAATAAAATAGCGAGTGTTTGTTTTTTAAATTTTAGTTGCTTCTTGTTCCGAGCGAAGCAAGCGAGTTTTAGAAAATCTTTTAACGCAGTTTTGTTTCTTTTTAAAAATAAAGGAATGTCTCCTTTAAGTAAAATGAGCCAACTTAAGGATTTAAGGTAGTTTCCCTCCAGGGCCCGACTTATTTTTCCACCCTGTATATATAATTCCCTATAACAAAATGGGCAAACATAGCTGATAGGTATTTATGCGAGTTTTGTTGTGGCAGAGAATAAAACCAGTTAACTGTGCCTACACCTCCAGTTCAATATATTTGATCGTAGGTATAATACTACTGTTCTCTTTAAGCCACAGATTAAAAAAATACTTTCAATAGATAAAAAATCTTTCCACTTCGCCCACCGCACGGTAATCTTAATGCGATGGATTAATTACTAAATTAATTGATTTAATAACAGGCTGCTGTAATGAGATTAGTGATATGAGCTAAAGACGAGATTTTAACCGATTTTGCATGGTCGTTAGAGCGATGATATTCGCTTGAAATAAAATAATTCAATCAACTATACTAACTCGATAATAAACTCAATAATAAACTCAATAGCAATAGAAACAAGGTCGAATTTACCACGATGCAATTGAAGGAGTTGGTGCCTTTTAGTTTCTAGTGATGTAAGTATGCACAATACATGCATGCACGAAACGTATTTTTTTATTACAGGGGTGCAATCGTAATTTTTTATGATGGCAGTCCATCCATACTTCCTTTGGACTCCATTAACACAAAATAACTGCGCAGGGTGGTAAGCGTTAGTGCTTGATTCACGTACCAACGTAGAACCCTATCGCAATAAGTTGATAAATCACTCGAGTTTGAGTGACGGCGGCCTGTCAATTGCGACAGGGTTCTACGGTGGTACGGTCAGCCTCACAAAGGGGCTTAACACCTTTGTACCTTGTCGCATTAAACGTCATGTTAAACTGCCATATGAAGTTGTCAAACGAGTGAAAACGACAAGGTACTTAGGTGTGCAGCAACTTATGAGGCCGACTGTACGTGAATCAAATTCCTTGACTGTACCCTAGTTAAACGCGGCCGAAGTCGCGGGAAAAAGGGAGTAGGTATTGCTAAAATTAAATAACATTGAGTTATTCAAATAGCAATTATTCGATAGATTTTGGATGACATTGCCGAGAGGTTGCCAATGCCACTGTTTGTTCTTTTAAACCTGGTTTACACTATGCCGAAGTGAGCAGGGAAGTGTACAGGGAAAACGGGCGTAATACCGTATTTTACACCCGTCCTGCCCACTTCCCTGCCCACTTCCCTGCCCACTTTCCTGCTCACTTCGGCATAGTGTAAACCAGGCATTATATAAGGCTGATTTCAATAAGAACTTACGCCCAAATTGCCCAAAACGGTACTTAGGTACATAAATTAATCAAATTAATGAATATTGGTCTAGGTATAGGTATATTTTTATTGCTTGCGCCAGAAGGACAAGGTTTTTCAACTAAGGATAATAAAAAAATTGCAGATCCTAAACAAATATTCAGCCGTAATAAACGTATATTTTGAAGTACCTAAGTATAGATATTGTTATTATAACAGTAAGGTCCCAACAATATCAGTAAATAAGTGTTCGCTCACCGGTGATATTTCTCACCCTAGATATTTCCCAAATGAATAGTATAAACTATTCTGAATGGCACTGTATGGTCTCTAATGTAAAGTACCGCCATCTAGCGGTATAAAATTGAAACTGGCACCAAGCGTTCCGTTTAACCATTTACAAGCCGTCTGCATCTTGGGACTTGGGTAGCGACGTAGAAAATTAAAGACTTTCACTACTCTCTACTAGATGGCGCTTTAAACAAAAATGCAAAAAATATCGAGAAGATCTTATGAAACAAATTCTTGTACTAAAAGAAGATCTTATGCACAGCTTAAAAACATTATGGGTTCTACGATTAAGGCAAACGAGCGTACGGCCCATCTGGTAAACAGACACCGCGGTCTATGGCCGCCTGCAACTTTAGAAGTGTCTCATGCGGTCATGCGTTTCTTTTCAAAGTAAGTAGGTTTGCTGGTACTAATGGTTTAAGTGTAGGTCATTCGCCGTGAATAGGGCTCATCCTCAGGAACCTTACTATCACTAAACCACTTGAGATTTATAAGAAAGGCAGCGACAGCTTCCTCGCACAGCGTAGCGTTTTAATATTGCAGTGAGAAAAATGCTACCAGCGTGCAGCGTCTTTGGTACGACTGCGATGCCATGGGAACATTTTTTAGGCAAACTTTAGTATTTACAAACTCTTATTTAACTTCACCCATTCGTTTGTTTGTTAGTTTATTAGTGAGCGGCAAATCTTGGAACTTAATTTTGTACCAGTTAACCTCAATAGATTGAGATGAAATTTCGGGTTTTGTATGACAATTCCATATTATGGTACCATCGAGCTGATCTGATGATGAAGACAGAAGGTGGCCTTGGGAATTCAGTACTTAACCTACGTAACCCCGTTGAGTTTCGGCTCGTTAGAATCGTCTCAATAAGTAGTTGACGACGGTATGCAGAAAAGTACAGTTGCCAATAAAAGCTTGTTACCTACAAACATTTTTTTTACAGAAACTTATTACTTCTTTAAAACTAGCTGCCCGTGCAGCTCGATCGGCGTAATACAGGGAACACATGCGCGATAAAATACAGTGCGCAGTGTGCAGTGGGGCTTCTAAACGGGCCATATTTTCACTGCAATATGTAGCTGGCAACTATTGGTGTCTTTCTCTAACATGTGAGTAAGAGAGGGACACCAATAGTTGCCGGCCATATATTGCAATAAATATGGCCCGTTAAGAAGCCCCATGATAGTGAACCGCTGCCGCTGCCGCCACTGCCACCGCTCGACTTCATGGCTGACCCTGGGAATTAGTCGCTGGGCAAAGAAGGAGCCAACCCTGAGTCATTCGTCTGAAATGCCAATTAATACCGACACCTCTTTCATTATTATAAGAGGTACAGTTGGTGAAAATTAATAGGAGTCTAGTTGAAAGACGCCTTCATAGTTATTATAGTAATATTTTGTACACGTGCCCAATAGAGCAAACAGTAAATAGGTGCTCACTGCTCACCTACACTGTTCTTATTTACCAAACAAAGAGTCATCAAATATTCCCCTACAAGCGCCAAATATTAGTTTAGTGACGTATTTCAGTCATGGTGCGAGATCGCTCACGAGAGCGTGCCCAATCTCGCTGACATCGAAATCATAGGTAGTAAATATTTGTTCGCTTGAGCACTTTTTTTGTTGACTCCGATTATATTGTCATTTGTTTCGGGACGACATACTCGTATATATACGCATACAGGTTGTTCCGTAAATCTTCAAACAAGTCACTCATTTCTGTACAGCGAGGACTAATACCCTGGGAACTTTACGGTTTCGCTCTATGAAAACACAACAATATATCGATATCAGCCATATTTTTACACCAAAAAATAGGTTGGGTAATTTGACTAAATATTCATTAATAATCCACCTAAATTTAATACCGATACGGTAAAAAATAATCAAAAGTAATCTTCATAAATTCCGTAAAAATCAGGCGAAAATGGTATAAACTTTCTTTATTTTATAATTGACTACGTCTATATACATTCTTTGGGATACCCGCATAATCCACTTATTTTTGTTAATGAATAAACCTTTCTATAGGCCAGATGAAATTCAATGTTATCTCAAGGTCTTAAATATTTAATTAAAATGCCGTTATTTCCTGATGCATATATTTTTGGATTCAAGTAGTAAGTCTCCAAATTTGTGTACTCAGACATGTTTTCATTATAAAAATACTGATATAATTTTTGCTTGCGGGTTAATTTTTTTTCCCAACTTCCGGTCCATAGAATTATTGATTTCAATAGTAAAAATTGTTAAAATAGTATATAAAAACCGTATACAAATAATTAGCCTGATATTGAATTATTTCCAAAAAAACCGTAAATTTCTCAGGGTATAAGGCCAGTCGCGTGATACCTAAACGTTATGTTTTACGTGACGTTTCAGTACATTTGGACTGTAAAACATGACGATAAAACCTATTGTGCTAGCTAGGCTGGTGGTAATTTTGGCAACTACCACATTCGCAAAAAAAAAAAAATTTTTTAGGCTAATTACGATTTTACAAGAGTTTAAAGTCAAGTGCAATACTTAGGTACAACAGCTCCTAGCTCTGCTGTCAATTACTGATGTGCCGACGGATGGTTTCCTATATTGCGAAATGTTTCTGCAATTTAACATAGGAAAATTTCCGAAATTTTCCTCATTTTTGTATGGGAATAGAAACTTTCCATTTCTAACATGGAAATTTACGTACTGAGAAGCATAAGACTGTAAATCTTATACATAGTGTATAAGAGTTACATTTTTATGCTTCTCAGTACCGTCAAACATGCCTACTTTGCCACCAGGGGGAACTTTGCCCAAGAGGAAACTTTTAAAATTTGCTTCTTGGGCAAAGTTCCCCCTGGCGGCAAAGTAGGCATGTTTGACGGTACGTAAACTTCCTTTATTCCTTGTGAAACTTTCTAGAAATTTTCGAGAACTTTTCCAACTTTTTGGAAACTTTCCGCAATTTGCACATCTCGAGCTGTCATTGACTCAACGATTCCTCTTACTCGTATTGCAATGAAAAGGTTTTACAAGCAAAAACTATATCCCGACTACGGAAAACTAACTATGAATAACAATTTTATATATTTGAACTCGGAATTTCTTCTCTTTCAATTGATCCCACGCGATATGATTTCAAACAAAAAACACAAAAAATTTTTTCAAAGTCGGTCTTTTGTATGTGACAGCCATCACCATACCTCGAACAAATCATGCGGATGACGTTAAAATGACGTACCTAATTTTGCACACAGGATGATGTCTGTATTGCTTATTTTCGGTGCTATGTTTTGATCACAGCACGAGCAATACACGTTTTTATCACGTACCTATTTCCAAAAACGGAAAATTACAACAATATTCTTGTAAACGCGACATTCTTTTGCGTCTTTTGAAAAAGTTGTAAAGAAAAATCGAAATAATTACAAAGTCACTTTATTGTTCAACTGAATGAACTGATGTCAGTCAAAGATGTTATGTACCTACTCTGCTCATGTCAAGTGGCGATATCGTTTTATTAAAGAGGTTGATAATTGATAAGTAGTAATTGTTTATGAAAATACTTTTTGAAATCATTCTATGAGTGGTTTGACGTCATCCGCATGATTTGTTCGAGGTATGTCGTGAATGGTCATGATTCACGATAGTATTTACATTGGTGTTTATAATTATGTCTCAAACAGCCCATTTATTTTATGTAGCAACACCGACAAGGAATCATTTTTATAACAAGGTTGACGGGTAGGCGGGCTGTCAGAGTTTCTTACAGCTATATTGGGAACGAACAGTTAAGTGCGGTTTGTAGTGGTTGATTTGGAGGAAAACCAGGGTGAGCTCTTTCCATAATCACTTTCGATGCGTCCTATGATATTGTAACGATTTGGTATCATTTACACGTGTGTTCATGTGCTTTCACAGATCGGACGATGATTGTTTATGATGCGATGTATTTATGTGCGTCCACAGGTCTCATTCTCTTTGGGAGATAGCATGTAGATGAATAAGGTTTTCCTATAGGTCGCGCATGTACGTGACCTGTAGGACACACAACACAGTTCTTATTTGTGGAGTTCTTTAGTGTTAGAGGATTAGTTACAAGTGTAACAACAGGGTAGTTCGGTAGTCTCGGCTTCAGGCCATATCATCATCAGTCAAGGGTGCACCCGGGTAACTGGAACAATAGTGTGTGAATTGGGACAGTATCAATGGTGGTAAGGGATGTCTATAAGGGGAGGTTGGAGGACATTCTCGGGGACGAAAGTCCCCACACGTCATAGGGAGCTGGCACGCACGAGGCGGCAGCCCCTATGTCAGATATATAAAGGATTCCGCAAGTTGTAAGGGTATGTTTATAATTGCATATATGCGAATACGGGTGTCTTAGCTTGAGTGCTATAGGTTCTCATTCGCGGCCAGAAGTGGCTTCGCGACATGGTGGAGCATGCTGGGATCTAAGCCAGTCTTCATCTGTTTAACACTTTATTTGCCCCAACTTCCTGCTAAACCAATATTAAATGTAGCATGTGCATTATTGACTCAAAAACAGATTACTGTTCATAAAGGTAATCTAAATATTTTAAAACCATCCACGAGAAAGAGATTAACATTATTAAAATCCTGTCTTAAGGCCCCGCACGTTCATGGTCTTCTCTCCCTCGCACTGAGGGTGGGCGTGAGCGAGATGAAAGTGCGTGGTCGAAAGCGCGGATATCATGTTTTTCGGAATATTTTAGAAACGAGACGAAATTTAAGAAAGTAAGAAAATGAAGTTAATGTTCATTACTTTATGAAGAAGATTATAAAATTTCATCTCTTTCTGATAAAAAATGGAGCAGTAAACTGGTTACAAGTGAAAAAATAGGGTTGAATTTAGATTTATTTTTCTCCACTTTCTTACGTTAAAATGGATTTCCACGAAAACAATGTCACTTCTTATATCTTGCAGATTATGATATCTATTTTCCAACACGAAAATTGTTACGTTATAAGGTATAAACTGGTTACTAAACAACTCATTTTTACCAAAATTTGAGATGCCAAGCCTTAATCGGTTTAAATGTTTCTGACTTTTCAGAAAACATACTTACAGCAAACTATCACTGTATTATGTCAGAGGTACTCCTTATGCAAAGGTTACAGTTAAAACCAAGTTATATAACAGAACCATACCATTGATCAATGTTTAGTGTGGTGCAAACATTTAAGACCTTTTAGACATCATAAGGAATTAACCTTCCATAAGTAGTACATTTTAATGTCATGTTACTATAAATAGGGTAATGGGTACGGCTCTCAATCAAAATCAAAAATATTTATTGGTATCATACTAAAGTAGGTAAAAGTACATTCGTGGCTGGTTTGCACCTTATAAATGCAAAAAATATGTATAGCATTTGTATTTTTTACTGACTCAATGACAAATTATGGGATTATATACAAAATATAATTATTCTAAACTATTCAATGAGCAGCATTGGTATATTTATTTGATTGTCAATGGATTGTCGAAAACAGCGCATCAGATTTCAATGCAATTTATTTACTACACGGGTTTACGGAGGTGAAAAGAATCAACTCCTTTTCTCTGGAAAAAACAAAGAGCAAAGCCTGTTCTTTCAGGTATGTAGGTACTATATTTGATGGTTACTTTTTTATTGAAAATATGACCTAAATGTTTTCTGGTGAATCAGATTCATTGTTCTGATTGCAATCAAGACGTCAGAGGTTCAAGGGTGTACGAACTTCAGAGACTATAAGCTGCAGACACAAATAATAAATTGCGAATGAATTGTATCAATTTGACGGTTACAATTTTACCTTTGGGAGCAATCTGTGGTTTTCCTATATTTTTCTTGTTGACAGGAGGAGGAAGTTTTAGACAGTATGATGTTATTCTCAAGTTTCGTTCTGATTTCATCAGTGTATTTGTTCATAGGTACATTTATACCGAATAAATTACTGAAATCGGTATACGTTGCTCATATCTATTTTACCATATTATTGAGATCAAAAGAATGGTAGTATCCTGGGAGTTCACTTGTTTGTTGTATTATTAGTATGTGGCATTAGGCTTTGGTGCTGATTCACTTTTATTTCGGTGGTTATTGTCAATAAGAGATCTGACAGCAATTCGATGGATCTAATTGATGTTGACTTCATTATTGTTTGGTTACCAGCCACTTATCTCAAGACCACTAGTGATGATTTTCATTACCAGGTTATGCCGAGAAGGATTAACTTTTAACGTAAAATAAGTTACTCGCAATTTTAACTGTGTCATCATCATCTTCTCCTAGCCGTATTCGGCCTCAGCGACTGCTAATCACTGCGGAGAGCGTCGCTGGTGCGCCCTCAGGTGACTGACATAGCAAATTTTGCGGTCTATCATAGAAAATAAAGGAAGTGTTATTTATTGGCAGTTGTGATATATCAGATAATGCTGGTTAAAGAGTTAAAGAAGTGAGTTCAGACATATTATGAGTCGCATAGTGAGTATACTGTGTTGTGTCGTGCGTGATGCTCAGCTGTGATGAAACAGAGGATGGAACAATGTTGTCAGTATGATACACCAATAGTATACCTACACCAAAATAATGTGTGGAGGTGGCTGGTGGCCCTCAGGTACGAGTCGATTGTTAGGGGGCAGGGAAAAATTCATTTATTATAAAAAAATATCATCATCACGTATCTGTCACTCAATAAATCAGGTGGAGTCTTGAAATATAAACCAATGAAGATTCATCGGATACCTACGTGATACGTTGACAATATTGTCAATTGCAATATAAACCATAATCAGCAGGTATTAATCATTTAAATGCTTTCCATACACAACGATAAATATAATAGTAAAATTACTTACAATTTAATCATGAATATATCCTACGTGCGTAACCATAGCTACAACAAGTTAGTAAATACAACAAGATGTACACCTAGCAATCGTAAACACTTAGCTTTGTTGACTCCGATACTATGCTCTGAATCAGGATGTAAAATGGGTATGAAAGCTTTGGTGCTTAGTTTCTTTTAATCCTTTAGCTATAAACCATGACTTACACAGTAGTGTCCAGAATTCTTGTATAAGTAAATTCATTTGTGACTTGAAAGTAAATAGTCAGATAACTCACGTGACTTCGTTAAGTGAATCTCGCGAATCACGAATACGTTTTGTAGGTGCAACCGAAAGGTTCGGCTCGTGGATAGAATACCTTTAGACTTCAGACTTGAGTATAATCAAGTGTTATGGTTAAACAAAGATTTGTAATTATGACTGGTTTAAATATTTCGTAATGGGACTCTTAAATGTTAGATTTTAGATTATTTGTTGAAAATTGTACATCTCATTTACATGTCTAAATATATAGAATTTACAATTTTTGGAATGTGCTGGGGTCAATGATTATTCTGAAGAACCTCACTTACAGTGTAGCACAAAGGGTCAGTAAACTATACTTAAGTTCCTAAAGTTTCTTGTAAAAAAGGCAGTGCCGTGCGAACCTTTGCCATGCACCGGCGCGAAGATTTACCCCTCAAATTAGAATCGAATAGATTCAATTTACTGAGAGACAATATAGGTGCGAGTCTAGACAGTGCGTAGCACGCGGCGGATAGCTTGTCACATACATACGAGTAGTCAATATATGATGACCTAATGAGACCCTGAATCGATCATGAAGTCAATAGATAGATAGAGAGATAGATCGTTTATTTGCTTGAATCATGGTCATTATAAGTGTTACATTTCAATTTTATAGTCCAGCACAATTCTGCCGGCTGATGGCGTGCAAATATTTAAAGAAAATCGTCACATACATTACAACATTTACAATTCAATAATATTCAACATATTAACAAAGTCCAGTATAATAATGACTAAAATAATTCCATTGTCATAGTATTATATTAATAGGTACTATCAAAACGAATTTTACTTAACATTTACTGTGCGTACTTAGTATACCTACAATTTGTTGTTTTAAGGAAATCTTGGACCGAATAAAAGCAATTTTCGGTCAATCAGGTGCTCAATTTCCTACAGAAACTATTGTAAAACATGTCCGTAATTTCTTTCGGTATGGAGTTATAAATTAAGCAAGCCATATAGTAGCAGTTTTTGCGGTAAATTTCTAGTCTTGGAGCTGGCATAGACAAGGCCGTATGCGTAACTGCTCTACGGTGAGAGTTGTCATTTAATTTGAATAGTGACATATTGGACTTTACTAATTTCGCAGTTTCAAAAATATATATGCTAGGCGCTGTCATAAACTTATTTTTTAAAAAGATTTGTCTCCATGAGTCTACATTTCTCAGACCCCAGATTGCTCTGAGGCATTTCTTTTGGGCAATGAATACTCTATTTGCTTCGGAGCAACTTCCCCATAGTACGATCCCATGTCGTATTTGGGAGCAAATATAGGCGTGATAAACCGAGATGGCTGTCGCTATTGAGCTAGTATTCAAGGAATCGGGATGCGTTTACCTGAGGCACAATGGTGTTATTGGTAGTTGTGTTTAGTGGGCCATGTTTTAGTTTTAAAGTGCATTAGTGTAAATGTATAATGTTCATTATCAATCAGGTTTATCAGACACAGTTCACACAGTCAATACACGATGTGGAGGCCGATGAGTCTAACGCCTCTCTGATAGGCAAATCATAGAGCCTGGGTGATTCTGAATCTGACACTTGCAAACCAATTTGTATGTCTAAAAATATGGCTATTCGGGCACCTGATAGTTAGAAACACTTAGTAATATCCTGACAACAGCTCAGAAGACTCAAACCTGGACATCCGCAGACAAATAGCCTTGGAGCTGGAACTGACCACTAGTTTTAAGTGTTACCTCAAGAAGCTAAACTTACGAAACATCACGCTTCCTTCATCAGAAGAATGTCAGCAGACTGCGATAAATAACAGAAAGGAGTTCAAGTTTGGGACTTCATTAACAACTTCATTAAAAACAAAGGCATTAAACATGAACTTAAGTAACTAAGTACCTGACTGTCCCCATGTTACTACACGTCATACATAAGCATCATATGGCGAACTTGCTTTTCGATATGAATATACCTGCTCGTAGGATAAGCTGACGCCGACTGTATGCAAGGATTAAACAAATTTACGCGTTAATATTGATGAATTTTATCATTTGTTGTACCTTACGAGTTGGTACATAATTCTTTTCTGGACAGCTACGAGCTAGAATTCAATCAAGAAACATTCTTTCATCATTCCTAGAGATGTTCTTTAAATGATACTCAAACATAATTCATTCGTTTTATATATTTTGAGAAGGCGTTCAATCATATCGCTTGTGGTATCTCACGAGGCAGTACTAAGGCGACAATATCTAGGTACCAGGGTACCAGTGTTGGTATATCAGCCTTAACAAAATTTACATGGTTAAGTATTAAAAACAGTATGGAAAATGCAAAAACTATACACAAATAAGGATGTAAATTTAAAACTGAGATGGAGATTAGTTAAATGCTATGTATTGTCAATACTTGTGTATAGTGCAGAGGCTTGGACTTTAAATAAATTGACAATTAAAAAACTGAATGCATTTCAAATGTGGCTTTATAGGAGAATGTTGAAAATCTTGTGGACAGACAAAGTATCAAATGAAAGAGTATTAAACAAAATTAAGAAGAAAATGGAGCTTGTAGTCAACATAAAAACGAAAGAAAACAGCATATTTTGGCCATATTTACAGAAACAAGAAATATGAAATAATAACAAACATAATAGAAGGGAAAATAAAAGGTAGAAGAGGAAGACCTAGAACCACGTGGTATATAAGGAAATATAAGGGACTAGACCGGTACTATTGACGCCGCTACTCTCGCCAGGACGTCGAAGAGCAGGGAAGACTTTCGCATGATGATCGCCGACATATTCTGTTAGTTAGGATATGGCACCCTAAGAAGAAGAAGTATTAAAACCCGATGGTAAAGGTAAAGGGTTTGAAATCGGTGTCCCGGTGCATGAAACTTCCATCCTCAACCTTAATTTAAACAGCAGCATGGATTTCTTTAAAACCGACATCAAAATTATTTATTTTTGATTATAGCAACGACTGTTCTTCCAATCTTAGGAACTGCAGAAAAACTAGTGAAATTTTTTTGGCTCCTGGATGATAACTCAGAACAGATATCATGTGTGCACGGCAAGGATAATGACATTAATAACATAACTTAACGTCCACGGAAGTTTTTAAAGTAGCTTCAATCAAAGACTGTGATGGTTCGGACACACTCAAAAAGGAGGAAAATACCATAATATCGATAACATTGCACTTCGCCTTCCCAAACATTCCAGAGGAATAGGTGTACCAAAATCCACGTGGTAGTCCAATATTAGAAAAAATGTAATGTGAAGAACCTGGTCGAAGAAAAGACAACTCATAATCGATCGCGCTGTCGCAAACTGACTAGGAGACCCGACCTTACATAGGCGTTAAAGGGGAAGGAAAGGAAAGCGAAACTAATACCATTAGTATAAAATTTAAACGGAAGTCACTTAAACTGATGGTTACCGATAATTCAATGTAATTTAAAATATTAAACTACTGTGTTAGCGAGTGGGCATCACACTATATGACCAAATCCGGAATGAATACAGTACTTATAAGGAGAAGAGAGAAGAATCTCTACGTACATTGATAAACCAAGGTTAATTAAATCTGAAAGGTTCGGAAAAGCACTATAAGGACCAATCTGATCCAAAGCTCACAATTAATTTTCCATATACCTAGTACAAAGACCTGAACGTTGCGCTAGATGTCGCAAACACTTTGGACTGCAGCACGTCACATCAATGTATATAAACTGAGATTCATACAGAGACTATCCATCGATAACTAATTAAATATGAACTGCTGCAAGTGACACTAAAGTTAATAGCAGAAATAAATTTTATAGCGTAAACTGGTATCTCTGTAGTCCAAGAAATAATTCACATATATATTTTATTTAGTCATTTATACTGATGTGACAGACACAGTGCATGATTACTAAAGAGTTTAAGCGGTTGAGGGGTAGCGAATATTTGAACAAGTTTAACATCATTAATAACCGATACACTATGGGAGGAGGCATGATAAAACGTCGCACGGTCATAAGAACTAATGTAATGGCGCCTATTGACCGTGTGCGAGGATTGAGATACGCAATATCGCAAAGCCTAAAATCTTATCGGAAAATCACATGTTGAAGGACACCCGTCATACTATATGGCGCTCTCGATGTCTCGTGGCAGAGGTAAATAATATGAAGAATACAAGCATTAGTTGAAAATGATGATTTTCATGCTTTCAGCTCAGAAACAAAGTCTTTATTTAAAACTCAACCAACAATTATGACTTTTGGTATCCTTCAAAGCCAACATATCATTATTACACTTTAGGAGTGCTCAAAATACTGGTTTGGCAGTGCTCAAAACAGTTTCACAACAGTTTCGCGTCAGAACAGTTTCGCGACGCTCAGAAGTCTGGATTTAGCGGTCCTCAGAACAGTTTTCGTTGGGCTCAGAGGCCTAGGTAAGCAGTCCTCAGAGCAGTTTTCGTAGGGCTCAGAGGCCTAGGTTAAGCTGAACAGTCCTCAGAACAGTTTTCGTAGGACTCAAAGGCTTAGGTTAAGCAGTCCTCAGAACAGATTTCGCAGTGCTCAGAGGTCTTGGTTTAGCGGTCATCAGAACAGTTTCCATGGTGTTCAGAATTATTTTTGGTGGTCCTCAGACTCGAGCACAATTGAGCGATTTCAATAGTGCTACAACAATACAGGTTATTTTGGCAATGCTCAGCCAATTTTGGATTTACGCTCAGAATAAAATGGGCTGTTAAAGATCAGATTTGAGGCTGAGAAAAATATTTTTCACGGTCGGTAAATGCTTGACTCGACCACTGATAGTGGAGCATATATTGGAGTCGAAAATCACCGTAGCATACTACTTTCATTGTTGAATTAAAACGTATACAACTGCGAGTAAAAATAGGCAAGATCTGTGCAGATATAGCCAAATGTGTACAGTTAAACTTTGACATAACTGGGACTTCAAGGGACCGGCAGATGTGTCTCGCTTAAAGAAGTATTCCACTTAACAAGTGTCTCAGATATCCAAGTGTATTAATATCTGTCTCATTTACAGAGGGTTCCATTAATACAGGTGAGATAAGAGATTATTTTCGTTACAGAGGTGCGATTATTAAATGTATAATAAAAAAGTTAGTAAACAGAAATAATTAAGCATGTTTCTATTAACAGTACATGAAGGCATACAGAATCCGTCAATCAAAATAGAACTCAAAATTTTATTAAAAAACAAAAAAAAAAAACACAAAAAAAAAACATTTATAAAAATTAAAATAAACTGTATATTTGTTTTGTGTACTTTGGAAGTAACATGAGGTCATTTAGCCAAGAATGAGGAAACAAGACGAAAATGATTCAACAATAAAGTACGAGTTATACGAGGTAATGAATTAACGTTACCTCAGTTATCAAGGTATACGTCGTATGAAATAAATCAAAAACAATTTTACAAAAGTATTTTTTTAAATATAGTCTTAGTAAAAGAGGTAAAATACACTCGCTGTCTCATTTATAGAGGTAATGATGACAATAAAATCGAAAGCACTAGTCCCAGATACATTATATAGGCTGGGTTTCTGCCACTAACAGAGGTGGTTCAGTGTTGGGACCTCAGCATGAGTTCCAGCTATGGAGGTTTCTCACTTATCTATATACTTAACCATGTTTACTGTATATCAAGAGGTTTTATATCAAGTATGAGACATAATTCATTTAATTTATATTGAGACTGAGTGCTCACTCCACCGTCAAACTAAGTTTGTGGTGGATCGTATTTTATTTAAGAATTCAATTCATTTTCGGTATTATATAATAAATAATAATAACCAGGTCTTAGGAAAAGACAAGAAAAAACAACGTCAAGCCATAGGGCAGCCCGTTGTTTGCCTCTACTTTCAAGCTTCATGTTCTATCCTATGTTATTTTTTTTGGTGATCAATATTTGTATTGTATAGACAAGAAAAAGCTTTAAAAAAAAAATAAAAAAAAATAAAAAATCACACTGACCCGCGCAGAATAATTTTTAAATAGGAGGAATCAGGGAAATCAATAGATTAACAGATAAATTAACATTAGTTGTGGTAATGCTTTGTGCATTCGTTTAATAACGTAAGAAATTTTGCCCGCGGGGGAGGATTCCATTCCATGGAAAAAGGAAACAAGTATAAAGATGATTATAAAATCTGGCCAGATATTCGTTTCAATCTAGCAAGGCAAAGCAAATCCTATTGCGGTAACCTAAAAGTATGTACATACATGAATCAGCAATGCACAATGTATAGAAATATTATTTTCATACACTAGCAAATCTATAATATGGTTTTACGATATATATAGGACATATTATGATTGATTGTTTATTACGACATGGAACGCCAAGACACGATGAAGCTTGGTTGGTCAAAATCTCAAGAATAGAGGACCTCGCAGTTGGCTACTCGGGCCCCACGAAGAGCTTGGAACTGATTTAGAAAAGTGCGTCAAGATGAACTTATCAGACGTTACAGCTATCAGAAACTATGTGGATTACTGGGCCCAATCAAGGTGATCGATAGGATTCAGAGCTTGTCAATATTTGCAATGGGAAAAGAACGGTAATTTCAAAGATCTGAGGAAGAGTTAAATAAAGCTGTGAAAGATGATAATCTCTATTGGATATATGATCGCCAGTTTTCTGGGGGGCCGGGAGTGTCGTGAATGGTCATGATTCACGATAGTATTTACATTGGTGTTTATAATTATGTCTCAAACAGCCCATTTATTTTATGTAGCAACACCGACAAGGAATCATTTTTATAACAAGGTTGACGGGTAGGCGGGCTGTCAGAGTTTCTTACAGCTATATTGGGAACGAACAGTTAAGTGCGGTTTGTAGTGGTTGATTTGGAGGAAAACCAGGGTGAGCTCTTTCCATAATCACTTTCGATGCGTCCTATGATATTGTAACGATTTGGTATCATTTACACGTGTGTTCATGTGCTTTCACAGATCGGACGATGATTGTTTATGATGCGATGTATTTATGTGCGTCCACAGGTCTCATTCTCTTTGGGAGATAGCATGTAGATGAATAAGGTTTTCCTATAGGTCGCGCATGTACGTGACCTGTAGGACACACAACACAGTTCTTATTTGTGGAGTTCTTTAGTGTTAGAGGATTAGTTACAAGTGTAACAACAGGGTAGTTCGGTAGTCTCGGCTTCAGGCCATATCATCATCAGTCAAGGGTGCACCCGGGTAACTGGAACAATAGTGTGTGAATTGGGACAGTATCAATGGTGGTAAGGGATGTCTATAAGGGGAGGTTGGAGGACATTCTCGGGGACGAAAGTCCCCACACGTCATAGGGAGCTGGCACGCACGAGGCGGCAGCCCCTATGTCAGATATATAAAGGATTCCGCAAGTTGTAAGGGTATGTTTATAATTGCATATATGCGAATACGGGTGTCTTAGCTTGAGTGCTATAGGTTCTCATTCGCGGCCAGAAGTGGCTTCGCGACAAGGTATGGCCATCACATTATTCTTTTTCATGCAAAAGGTAGCCTATGTCACCCGGAGCATAATTTAAAATCGATTGATACCTCATTTATCAAAATCGGTTCAATATCTTAAAAGCTACGGTGAAACACACGTAAACAAACATAGACTGCTAAAAACATATATTTTTCTTTGAGCTCGGTAGTCAGGCAAATAACAAATTAAATTTAAATGCTGTAAAAGCTAACATCATAGTATAAAGACGGCAAAGTATGTTATCTTCATACAAACGCACCGCGCGCGGCTTGTATGTGTGCGCTATACTATCTATACGTCGCCACACGCACACTCAAACAAAATATCGACCCGTTTTGCACTGACAAACGGGTCGAGATTTTCTTTGCCTTATACTTTGCCCTCTTTATACTATGCTAACATCATGCTAGGTGGGTCCATTTTGTGACAATATTATACAAGCTTATTTAAAAAAAATGCATTTGTGTGGTATCAGTAATTGTTTGTACGATTAAGTATTTGAGTTTGAAACGATTGATTAAAAAAAACCTAATAAAGTGTTTTAATGCTCATCCACGCAATGGGCCATCATGGCGTAGGACAGGGACGCCGTTATGCGTAAGAGTGCGATAGAAATATGTCTTTCCTCGCATAGTTGCGTACTGTATGATGGGCCATTATTGCCAATTGTATTGTGTAGAAGAGCCTTTATAGTTTGTAGTACTTATGTTTTTTCCATTCAATCAAATGAGATTCTGAACCAAGTCTGAGGTAGTCAAACAAATGAGTCAAAGCCTTCCATTAAGCCTCTCACAGACTGGCGCGGCCTGGCGGTCAATAGTAAACTTGTCATTATAGCGGTAAAATTTACTATTGACCGCCACCGCAGGCCGCGCCATTGTGATTCAGGCCTTATATTTGGCAAATAAAATTATCAAAGCTTCTTCGAAAAACAAGTGTTGCCAGCTCAAGATTTTGTAAATTTACCGAGGTTTTGCAGAAAAAAAACTGTTATTAAATTAAACTAAAAAAAATAAAAAATAAAATGTATTTGTTTAACAAAAACACACTTAAATTATAAACGTTATATCCGTCAGACGCTAAACTAGGCTGAGCCTGTATCTTGGCCGCCTGCAAGTGCGATTAACACGAATTACATAAAATATTACCATTTCGCAGTACAAAACTCTAATTCCTGTTTCATTAAAAGTAAAATTGAGATAAGATTAGGTAACATTACAATTTTGAACTAAAATTACTATTTGTGCATGAGCGTGTGTGTGCGTGTGCGTGTGCGTGTGCGCTTGTGTGTGTGTGTGTTGTGTGTGTGTGTGTGTGTGTGTTTTTTGACACATATTTAAATTATTACTTTACGTGGGTCTAACGCGATATTTATTTACCTTTTTTTTTGGTGTAGTACCACTATATTTTTATCTACTTTTGGAGGGTAGTAAAAAAATATTTGTACACCCATATCTCTGTTGACAACTTACTGGGACGACAGTTATCTGCGATCATGACCGGTGCAACCCGTGTTACCCGTGTCGAAGCGGCGTCAGAAGTAAAGATAAATAAATATCGCGTTAGACCCGTGTTCAACAGTAAGTCCCTGGGCGACCGAGCTCCGCGCGGATGAAAATGGAGAAAATACGGAGAAAACGAATTTTCCCGGACATGAGACCTATCTAGATCTATTTTTCGCCCCCGTAATCACCTATATTCCAAATTTCATCGAAATCGTTAGAGCCGTTTCCGAGAACGTGATTGCAAATATAAATATGTATATACATACATACATATTATATATATACAAATATTGTTTGTTTAATAGTATGGATTTAGATAAACAGTTGCTTGCCGGCCTCTACTTTCGAGACATCCCGTATAGACCCTCGCTCCGACTGATAGTTTTGCGGAGAACGATTCCGCGAGATAGTTTTGGTCGTTCCATATTTGTAGCAAGTTTTGGTGATGGAATACGCATTCTTATGGACTCCCAAGTGTAAAAATAGGCTCCTATATTGAACGTCGACAATCTATTGCTAATAATAACGAGGTAATGTTTGTGCATCGTAAGTTCGTAAATTTGTATGTAAGGGGCCAAAGGAAACTCCTCATCCAATTTTCATAAATCATTTACCAATTAGAATAGGAATAGATTTTCGGGATGGACATAGGCTTTCAGGCTCATCCGCGCGAGGAGTAACATATTTTTCCTTGCTTTATGCAACGATGAACTTGCAAACTATGGACGTTTAGGTACTATTTACTACAGGGCGCGTGGCCTATTATTTGATAGGCGTGATAGAAAAAACTCTAAGATGATAAATTGATAAGAAATACAGAATAGACAAAGACCCCTCACTCTGAACAAAGGGAAGGTGAGAAGATACCTACTGCATGTAAAATGAACGCTAAATTCCACGAATAAACTCTCACAGGGCGATTTGGCCTCCATAATTGAGTAACAGACAGACATACTTTTTTTACTGAAAGGGTAACGACAATTAATTACACAGACAATGGCATACATCAGTCGACGTCCGGAGCTTTTTGTGGACAATGAGCTTTTTACCCTTCCGGTGCTTTTGCGAAAGTAAATGTATATCAACGGTACAAAAAGGTTTAATTCGCATTGGGTTAAAAATTGTCCATTTCGCAAAGTGCTGCCGAGTTGTGTTGCGTTTAAAAGTTGAATTTAATATAACATCTGATATTTAGAAATTCTCTGACATAGATAGATCTAGCACGAGCCCCGAATATGGAAATATGTGAAAATTTACGCAAAGAAAACATTAAAATCTAAGAAACAAAATAGTCCTCCTCATTTACTCATCGCACAAATAATCATCATTAACGTTAATCGAGCCGAGGACCGAAGCAGATCAAGTTCGACGCTTGGTGGGTATTAAGTACAATTTGTATACGCGTAAACAAAATACAAACAAACATAGACTGACAAAATAATAATAAACAATTGAAGACTATCTTACACAAATCGAACTTATCCCCATAGTAAGCTCAATAAGGACAATAAGGCATGTGTTATGAGTACTAGACGACGAGACATTTAATAGATATAAATACCTTAATACATAGAAAACTCCCAAGAATCAGAATAGTACATTGTTTAACAAGGGGCGTATGAGGAATATTGCAAACGAGAGTCTATCAGGAGCCCGACGCCGTAAGGCTGAGGGCTTTTGATGACTCGAGTTTGCAATATTCTTACGCCCGTGTTATACACAATGTTTTTCATCACATTTGCGAGGAAATAAATAACCACAAAAGACAGAAAAACCTATGTTTTATACAAGCGCATCAATCAAATGTTGACGAAATTGACAACTTCACTTGTAGATCAGTGCGAGTGGAGGGCGGAGCTTCAATATTTCAATCAATCACAAAGCATGGAGCATGTGGTTCTTGCAGGGCGCGGCCTGCTCGATTTTATTTTCCAACCAATCACAGATCAGAATTCTTGCCGTCCAGATTTGCTTAACCAATCAGATCACACACAAGCTCATTACTCCCTTGGGACCATTATTTCCCGCGGGAACAATTTAGGCCATTTGATTGTCCTTCTGTATACAGGCAAGGAATAACACCATTTATGAGCAAGTGTGATGAAAATAAATATTATATTCATGCTCATCACACAAATATTTGCCCTTACCGGGATTCAAACCCAGGATCTTCAGCTTTGTAGGCAGCGTCACTACCCACTAGGTAGGCTAGTCGTCGTAACTATTCCTTCTGTCTTTGCCTTATTCGGGTAAACAGTAAATGAGATAACAGAAACACCAAGATCCGATGAAAACTTCTCCCTAACAACTAAACCGTGTTGTCGATCCTCTTTCAGCGACCTCTCTTTACAAAATCTAGTTTAAAATTTACAATAATAATATAATTCCGCAAACTAATTCAGTCTCAGCTCCAACCGATACTTCATTTCCCATCACAGCTCCAATCCCTTAGCGTTGTAAATTCCAGTACAGGCTTGCTGAAACGTTAAAGTCTCTCGAGATCGAGTTAAGACTGTAAGTCTCCACTTAATGAACCGTCGAGCCTATCACAACAGGCTTAGAGGAGATTACAGCAATTTGACTTAGCTGAGCTCGGCTTAGATGCAGTTTGTAGGTACGCTGAATTCATTTATTAATTTAAATTGAGGCGTTGCTCAGGGATGGATTGTTGGCCACAGTGTTCATTTAGGCGATGAAGAACCGACGAATAAATTGTAGCATACAGCAAAATCTTAGCAAGTGAGAAGCTGTGATCTTAGCCCCTCCGGAAAAAGATCCGGAGAAAGATTTGATTAGGTATATCTAAATTTCAAACTTCAATAACTCATAATATATTAGGTTGACAACATTGCCAATAATTAAAACTCTGAATAATACTCGGACTAAATAAGTTGAAGCGTTGATTGGTTCAACATATTTTTGCGATTTTAAAGTTGAGTTCATAACGATCAGAAAATACATGTACGCTGTTTGACCATAGAAAATCGTGACTTCACTTATTCCCACTATCATACTAAGAGAACCTCTTTGAAGTCACCATCATTTTAATCCGCATAAACGCGTCTCCACTTACATATCATTATGAAATAAAAAAATATTATATGCATGTAAGCTCTTAACTATTGACCACAGGAAAGACGAATTTTGTTTTAAACATTGTGTATAACCCGGATGCAGCAACCCTCATTTACATCTATGAAAATTGTCTGTGAAACAGAACCTCAAAAGCTCGTCCAATCTAACTTTATTGCAACCCGTAGTTAAAAACTACCAACAAAAGTACTCATATAACAAAGTTCCTGTATCGTAAATTGAATCGCCTGAAATCATCCCGTGAAAATTTTACGTACTCCGAATAGATTTTATCATAACATGTGATTTATCTACCCTTGCAAGCAACAAGCGACTTTAAATCGACGCAATTAAGTTTCAAAATTAACGGTACATTAAATGCGATTGTATATGCACGGATGAGCTGAAGTGATTTATTGGGTACATAAGGAATTTGAGCTTTATGACGTTGTTATAAGATACAAATTGTGGTTTGTAATGTGAGTAAAGGAAACGCAAGTAGTGGCTGGGCCTGTAAAGAGTCGCTCTCGAATAATCGATAGCTGACGTCTGGCCGCCCCCCCGCAGGTGGTTTCCCCTCTCTCGTCGCGAATTAGACTGGCGTTTCTTTGGAACTGATTAATGATCTAAATAATATAATGTGCGATTTTAAAACGCAGTTTTAGATTAAATGGATATATACAAATTATCGTCTCTCTCCGCTATTGTTAAACATTTGTGAGAGATGAGAAGAAGAAATGTGTAAGTATGTGTCGTTTATACAACGACAGTGGCTAACGAGCAGACTGCCTTGATTTGAGGATTCGTTATGTTCATAATGTAAATTGTAAGCTTTGTATTGTGTAATCTAACCTTATAATTAAAATATAACTAACACCTCTTATATGGGTCGGTGAAGACCTGAAATAAAATATTTCATTCATTCATTCATTCATTCATAATATACCTAGCTGGAGACGAATGCGTGCGGGTTCCTCGCTCGGGATCTCCGGCGATTTCACTCACCACCGAAAACAACGCCGCATACTTTACAAAGTACTTCTTTATACATATCATTAAAATGTGAATTATTCTGTATTTTTTATGTTGGTTACCTGTTATCACCACAAAATATGTTTTTACTTTACATTGCCAATAAGTTTCGTCTCTGAAAAAACGTATCTGCATATCTATCATGTTGTCTGAATAATATTCTAACAGTATACATATCTTATAAGATACGTATTTTTGATTTATTATTTAATTGCGATGATTTTATCAATCATCTTTGCACTATTTAGGTAGTGCTTAACTAATATGATAACTTATATAAAATATATTCGATATTGCTATTTTGTATATAGCATATCGCCTACTGCTGAGCATAAAGGCGATTACAGACTGAAAAGGATGATGACGATGATGCTAATGGTATAGTCCCTTATATCCTTCTCCAGTGCTTAAAATCTTCACTTTTGATAATGGCCAGCAGCAAGTGTTTTTTAAGTAAATTAATAATAATAGAGATGTCTAGCCCTCCCTTTTTAGCTTTAAATAAAATAACTAAGAGATGCCTCGTAAGGCACGCCGTAGCATTTATTCCGCCATTTGTAAATTTTTCTGTATTGTGCAATTAGGTAAGTTAAAATAAATAAATAACTTTTTACAGACGGAGCAATCGGTAAAGATCACCCATGTGATTTAAGTGGAAAACATAAGATCCTGTAAGATACCCTTATTAGGCTTTATTGTCCTCAAATTATAGTATTGGATATAATTAATGTGATCCACTAATATAATCACTACAGGGTTTATTTTTATTTGTCACTGCGACCATTCCTGATCCACTGTGTTGAGTTGAGATCTCAGTGTCTCAGTTGAGTCGTGCAATTTATAGAAATAATTGGAGAATTTTATCCATCCCGATTTTATTTCCTTTTTTGAATAGAAATTTTGCTGTTAACTACCAACGAAAAGGAGGAACACATAAAAAATACCGAAGAGCTAGTCCCAATGCATTTTTATTCCGAAATTTAAAAATACTGTAAGCCATTATCCGTTAAGCGATATATATATATGCTTTTTTTTTTTAATCTTTATTTGAATTACAAATTTATTATTACATAGGTAAATTAAATTAAAACTAAGTTTTTAAAAAAAACCTAAATAAAAAACGAATTAAGAAACTACTTAAATAAATATTTACAAAATCTCAAAACTAAACTTAGAAACTAAAAAACATCTAAATAAGGCCCCCGCGGCATCGTGCCAAAGATGCTGGCAGCATAACCTCGCTGAATCGCAATGCTTAAGCGTTGAGCGAGGAAGCTGCCAGCTCTTTGGTCACCAGTTGTGTCGACTGCTTTCTGATATATGACTTCAGATTATGTATTGTACCCACGGAAAGGCCAATCCATTGCGATGTGTAAAGGCGCCTTTACCTCCGCTTTATCACTATCTCGACACATCATAAGCCATAACCACAGACCGGCCATAACAAATGCATGTTAGGGCTACGACCTGTGTGCTGGAATTGAATTCCATAGGAACTACACGGGGAACTAAAACACAACGTTTTTCATTCATTAGCTTTACCAAGTACTGACAGTGCTAAAGAACTTAATTTCGATACTATTGCTCAGTCCAAAGCAAGTCCAAAGTTAACCACCGCCAAACGTGCGATTTTCAGTCGCACGATCGGCACCCGCGCCTAACCCCCCGCAGACGAGCGTCTAACAAGCTTTGCATCAATGAACCTCCAGGCTACGTGTTGCGTCGTAATTGCCAATTGCGCTCTGTTGCGGAATTTTTAGGGTTCCATTTCCATACACAAACATAATCATGTCTGAGATACAATGCATTTTGAAGTGCATTTCTAAAGTTCCAATGTTCATTGAAACATGGGTGTAACAAGGTAGCAGGGAAAATACGAGTGCGTTAGCCTTTACAAAGCTCCGCATGTTTTGTTGAAAAAAGATTTGAATCGAAGTTGGTGAAGCTAGCAGACTTCTCATCACAGTAGTTTTTAGTGCTCCGTACCAAAATTAACTCATATTAACATTTCCATTTCAGTCAACGTTGCTATTTCAAATTCTAAATGCCGTTCTTTCATACTTAGCTCTTTTGGAATTGAGGCGTTGTTCGGAGAAGTTGTCCAGGGGATATTCAGGAGGTGGCACTACATCTCAAGAGCATCAATTTTGCAGCGATCTTGCTAACCGCATGTTTCAGATCCGGTATAGAATAATTAGAAAGAAGTGTTAAGGGGAGAAATAGTCGTAAGCACTTGTTTTTGCAAAGCGCCTGCCATCCGGCCTATAACTTGACAATCGTCACCTGACGATTACGATCGATTGGCCATGCATTTTTGGGTTTTCCAACAATAAAATTTTTGTTTTCCCTTAGTTTTTTGTTCATCATCAGTTACCACAACATTTGTATTTGATATAATCGACGAAAAGTAAACATTACACAGTTCACTTCACTGAGTACGGCGCATATAACCGACTACAACGAAGCAAGTAGGGCAGTCCAATCTGTCCCATATCATCCTTAAGATTTTGTTGGGGCTGGCGCGCCCCCGACGCCATATCGCCAAAAAAAGAGTCTATTTAAACGTATATGTTGTATCACGCAAAAAAACGTATTCTAGCAGATAACATGGTTGTCCAGGGGACAAACCACTATTTTCATTTAAATCGTGGGACATTTTACGTCCGTGGCAACCGGTGAAATTGAGGACAAAGGAATATTTTTAATACTGTTGTCATGTAGTTTCACGCTATAATTAATTGAGTGAGGAATGCAACAACAATGCAACAAACATCAGACATCGTATTTTCTTGTAATCTCCTTTTAACAGCAAATATTTAGTCTAAACGAGGACACTAAAAAGTTGATTCACCCATCGTTAATTATCGAGTCAGAAATATACAATTTTCAGCTGACAATTGTCAATTTAAATAAAGGCCTGTCCTTCCAACTCAAAGATTAAATTAAACTTTGATGGGGCTTCAAAATTTCTAATAGTCAAGTTACCTACTGAGGTAACTTGACTGTTAGAAATTTTGAAGCCATCCGCCAACCTGTACCTTGCATTAACTACTGCTGTTATCGACAACAACCGGGATCATCACGAAAGCGTTCAATTGACAACATTTAATTTTTTTAAGTGGGCAATTTTATGATTTATTTCGCTAGAAAATGTTTTTTTAAGCGACACGTGTTTTTTTATTTTACCCTAAATTGTAATTTTCATTCAGAAATATCAAATTGAAAAGTACCGAATGATGACGTCAAAGTTACGGTTCTGTATGGCAGCTTGCACAACTTTCATATGACAGTCGTAGTATTGACGTCACACCACATTTATACAATTTCGCGATTTTCTTAAAAACGGGTGAGAAATGAAATCTGAAGACTACTTTATTACGTTCAGGTAACATAATTACCGAAATGGTTTTCGAATTAGGCATCATTACATATTTTGAAATGTTGTCAATTACTAACCGCTTAAAGCAGCTAACGTTGCTTCACCCGTACAATCGGGTGTACCCGCAGAAACTCATTCTTCATTGAAGCTGGTCAAATACATTTGATTATTTCAAGTCAGTCCCTAATTCATCCATTAAAGCTAAACCGCATTAAGAAACATAACACGTCGTACATTTATAGAGTTTTCGGCAGTCAATGGGTAACTTTTCGGCCAACCGACGAAACTTGGCGCTTCGAAACTTGGAAACCACACTTACCAAAATGGCGTAACAGCTACTCATAACCTACTGAAACACGCCTTTTGGAAGCCCCTGTTCTTGGGAAAAACGGCGTAAGCGACGACGATAAAGTATCTTGTTACGTCTTTTATGAACATACCCTTGTTAGGGTATAAGGTGAAAATTTCACGCGTAACGACTTTCCCTATTGGTATTGTTAGTTAACGCTCGAGTAGGCTTTTTAGGTGTAATGCTGTGGAACTTTGTAGCAGGAACTTTGTATACTGATACCTGGAGGTTTACGTTTGTTTGTCGCTTCGCATTTGTTTCATATTGCTTCCGCATTCTCTTCCACGCGTACCTAACTAACGTGTCAAAGCGAGTGCGTGAATAATATACGAAGACGATGAACCAAAATAAAAATTATAGCAGTACCTACTAGAGACTGTGACTAAGACATCTTCACGAACCAAAGCATCGCATTGCATTTTAATTTTGTTGTGTTTCGTCCGATTGATCTGACACTGTCACGCGTATGTAAATGCGGGAGAAAAAGATTGAAACAAAATTAGACGGTAAATATGCCAGATGTATACACGTCTGTTTAACAAAGCTGTTACCTATTTTACATTTTGAGCTCTTCGCTTTTGTAACTGTCTGTTGCGTTTAGCTATGTGTTTCGCCCTTTAGGCATATTTGGGGCATCTAGTAGGGTGGCGACGAGTCGGACGTCCCAGGTATCGATGGGACGACTTCGTCGAATCAGACATGCGCGATCTTCAAGCCAAAAACTGGAAAATGGCTCAAGATCGGGACAAGTGGCGACAACAAGTGGGAGGCCAAGATCCACTTTGGGTCGGTGAGCCATTGAAGTACCTAAGTAAGTAATTAATGTGTTTTGCAAGCGTTTTCTGTCATCTTACCAAAAAGAGTCTGTGAGTTATCTGCGCCTTGCTGACTACGCAACCCAAAAAAGAAGGTATCTATTTCTTGGTTGAAAATGTTCAATCTTCACCCCTCAAAATTCCAAAAACTTGTAGGTATTTCAGTAGCCATCATAAGTCCATTCCTTTCTGAAATAAAGGGTAAAGAAAGCCTGACCCCAACGAGAGGAAGTTTTCCCCCGAGCATAGTAAAACTACCCGAGAAGTGCTCGGGGAAGCGGCCTGGAGGGGAATTCTTGAAGAATACATAATTTGAACAGATGAGACAATCTGGATTACGCGTGTTATTGTGTAAACCTCAGAGCATAGAATACTATATATACTTATATTCATACATCTGTGGTGTAAACACATACATTATGTAGGCTTCCAAAATAATACCAGAGGATAAGAAATCCGTCACTCACGCACTCGCATGCGCATATTTGTCAAATTTGTGACAGAAATCTTATCGACAGCGATAAGTGATAAAATGGCAACCAATATTTTATACTGGATAGATATGACGAAGACGGTTCAAGGATGGGCGTTACCGTCAGGCATCGTTGGGGCGATGTTGGGTGATCGAGTATTGAGACTACCACGTAAATCAACTTAAACCAACGCATCCGGTCACTAGCGTGTTCAGCCAGAGAATCCCCGGAGCTCGGCCCGCTCGGCTCCATCCTAGCGCACGGAGTGGGGGTAGATGGTTCGACGTGACGCCAGCCACAAATCAACCAATCGTAGCCATTCATACGCTGCGCTACAATTTAATATCCGTACTCATGACCATCCTGTTTCCGACAGACATAATTCGTAAATTCATAATTCTTGCTAAGTAACAAGAAATGGGGAATGGATGAACATTTTAGAAATGCCTGATTTTTTTTTGGTGATAGGAATAACCTTCCTTAGCACCAGAAAAAAGTTGCACATTTTTCAGCGGCGTCAATTATTTTTGAAAAATATAAACAGTTTCTTCACTTACGTTTTGGGGTTAGGACGGCGAATGAGACATTTTCTTTGATCTGTCTCATATTACAAAAAATATTTTGAATATCTGACCCTGGCAATGACAAATATAGCTGCTGCAGCTGTCAATATCATTGCCAGTGTCAGTTTACCACGGATTTTTAAGATATTTTTTGTAATATAAGACGAATCAAGGAAAATGTCTCATTCGCCGTCCTAAACCCAAAACGTAAGTGAGGAAACTGTTTATATTTTTCAAAAATAATTGACGCACCTGAAAAGTTTGCTATTTTTTTCTGGTGTTAAGGAAGGTTATTCCTAACACCAAAATAAAAATCAGGCAATTCTAAAATTTTCAGCCATTCCCCATTGTGCGTTTCGGATTCGCTTTGGCCCCGACGTCGCGTTACTGCCGCCATGTCATTCTAGTAGATATAAGATATGATAGCCTTACCCGTGTATATATTAGTGTGTAGATGTGATTGTCAACAATCTTTGTATTATGTTCTACAAACTTACGTGCAGGGTTCGGGGAGTTGAAAGTCCAAATAACACACACTAGTTGTTGTCTTAAGCGGTATAATAGTTCTATAAGCACACACAAGCAAATAGGTAGGCACACAGTGAAAGAAAGCACAAGAAAAGCGAAAGGTAAGCGAAATGTTTAGAGCGCAAGGCGGCGTGCGTCTAGCGTTGAATGCGGTAGCGGACTGCCGGAGGGCCCGGAGGCGGCGGCTCATAGGCGCCGGGCGCCGGCGCATCATTGCAGCGTGCGTGACGTCACGAAGACCCGTTGGTGTGCGTTGGCATTGGAATCGACACGGCCGGTAATGGTGAGTACTTTGTGTCGATAATTAGCTTTTTAATATTTATATATTTACTGTTTGTTTATCCGTATGTATTTATTTATGCTTATGTATGTGTGTATAATATATATAAGTTTATTTTTACATGTTAAGTATAGATAGTTGTAAGGTTGAGTTTTATATAATTAAGTTTATCATAGTTATGTATATAAGTAAATATTATGTATTTATTAGTATATACATATAGGTGGCACCGCCACATCAGTCCCCTCCAGAGACCGTCTCACGGGCGATAATAATCTGGAAAGGTAACTTTTCGGCCTGATCTGGTTTGCCTTATTACCTTTTTATCTTTTTCTGTTTCCCTTAATTTCTCTTTTAGAGGTATTTTCTTCTCTTTTTCTGGTTTTCTCTCCTTCTCTTTTTCAGGTTCTCTCTCCTTCTCTTTTTCAGGGTATACTTGCTTCGTCGCGGGCCGTGGCATCGTCTCGGTAAGTAAGTATGCCGGCTTCAAGCGGTCAATAGATACGGTGTTAGTCTTTCCTTTTACTTGTAACTTGAAGAACTTCTCTCCTCTTTCTAGCACTGCATGTGGTCCCGTGTATGCTGCCTTTAGCGCACCACGCACAGCGTCTTCTCTTAAGAAAACGTGGGTGGAAGATGCTAAGTCTTTGAATATAAATGTCTTCTTCGAACCATGCCTTGAGGTAGGCACAGGTTGAAGCTTCTGCATTATATTCTTTAGGCGGGCAGTGAAGTCGGTAAGATCGGATGTTGTGTCGGTGCTAGGATGGAAGAATTCCCCAGGCAGTCTGAGTGGTTCGCCATATACCAATTCTGCGGATGAAGTTTGCAGCTCTTCTTTGTAGGCGCTCCTTACGCCCATCAGGACTAAAGGTAAGGCTTCTGTCCAGCTTTCTTGTGCATGACAGGTGATTGCTGCCTTCAGCTGCCTGTGTAGACGCTCAATCAATCCGTTAGAAGCCGGATGATATGCGGTGGTGCGTCGATGCTTGAAACCAGATATCTTCGCCAGATACTTGAAAAGAGCAGACTCAAATTGTGCTCCTCTATCCGTTACGATGTCAATAGGGCATCCAAATCTGGAGATCCAAGAAAGTAGAAGAGACTTTGCTACAGTCTCTGCTGTTATGTCCATCATTGGTATAGCTTCGGGCCAGCGCGTGAAGCGGTCTATGGCTGTGAGGCAGTATTTAAAACCTTGAGATGGAGGCATTGGTCCTATGATGTCGATGTGCACATGGGTAAATCTAGTTTTAGGTAACTGGTAAGTACCCAAAGGTGCTTGGACATGTCTGCTGATCTTCGACTTCTGGCAGGGTACGCAGGTGCGAGCCCAGTCGCGACAATCTTTGTTTACGCTCGGCCACACAAATCGTTCAGCCACGAGTCTTGCGGATGCCTTAATCCCTGGGTGGCTGAGTGAGTGCAGGCTATTAAAAACTTGTTGTCTGTGCTCGGGTGGTACGTATGGCCTGAGTGTCGAAGTGCTGTCATCGCAGTATAGTGTTGTGGTTGTCCCTGGTATCGTCAGTTTCTTTAAGCTGATGTTGTAATTTCTGTCCCCATTTAAGATCTGCTTGAGCTCTTGATCAAAGTTTTGTGCTTCGGCGAGTTGTGACAAATCGACTGGCATCTCGAGTTCCTCAATTCTTGATAACGTGTCCGCGACAACATTGTTTTTTCCTGAGATATGTTTTATGTCAGTTGTGAATTGGGAAATGTAATCAAGATGTCGGAATTGCCTCGGTGAACAATTTGACTTGTTTGTTGTAAACGCGAAGCATAAGGGTTTGTGATCGGTGAAAACTGTGAATACTTGCGCTTCCAACATGTGCTTAAAATACTTGATCGCATTGTATATAGCCAGCAGTTCTCGATCATACGGCGAGTATTTCTGCTGTGCTGTACTTAGCTTCTTGGAATAAAATGCAAGTGGCTGCCAAGAGTCTTCTATCTTCTGTTGGATCACCGCACCCACAGCTGTGTCAGAAGCATCTGTTACCAAGGCGAGGGGAGCATTGCAGTCTGGGTGGGCTAAGAGCGCTGCGTGGCAAAGGCTAGTTTTGCAGTCGAGGAAAGCCTTCAGTTTTTCGTCTTTCAGGTCGACTGGGTGTGATCCTTTTACGGAGCCGGTGAGCAGCTTATGTAGTGGAGCCTGAAGTTGAGCAGCTTGAGGGATAAACCTACGATAGAAGTTTATCATCCCAAGGAACCTTCTTAGCTCTTTGACAGTTTTCGGCGTAGGGAATGATTGGATGGCTTCAACTTTAGTTTCCAGGGGTTTCGTGCCGTCAGATGAGATGTGATACCCCAGGAACTTGACTTCAGGAACTCCGAAGACGCATTTGGATGGATTGATCACGATCCCGTATTCCTTCAACCTCGTGAAGAGCTGCCGCAGATGATCTTCATGTGTTTCATCATCAGGCGAGAAGATGAGAAAGTCGTCTAAGTAGGCGTAAATAAAATCCATACCTCGTGTGACTTCGTCTACGAAGCGCTGGAACGTTTGACCTGCATTCCTGAGTCCAAACGTCATGAATGGGAACTCGTACAGGCCAAACGGGGTCGAAATGGCAGTCTTCGGTATGTCCTCATCGTTGACCGGAATCTGGTTGTACGCCTTTACTAAGTCGATTGTCGAGAAGACCTTGCATCCGGCGAGCTGATGAGCGAAGTCGTGAATGTGGCGTATTGGGTAACGATCAGGTATTGTTCGTGCATTCAATTGCCTATAGTCACCACATGGTCTCCAACCATTATCTTTTTTGGGTGCTAGATGTAGTGGTGAAGACCAAGGGCTTAACGACGGTCTTGTTGTTCCACATTTGAGCATGGACTCAAATTCCTGCTTAGCTATCTTGAGCTTATCCGGTGCTAACCTTCTGGGTGTGCAGTGGATTGGTGGGCCATCGGTGGTTTTAATATAGTGGACCGTGCTATGTTTGACTTCCCGGTGTACTCCTGGTGGACGTGTGATCTCTGGAAAGTCTCGCATTAAGTCATTATACTTCGACTCACCAAAAGATGTCTTGATGGATGATATGATGTCTGCCGATGCGGATGATACTGCCATCGTAGAGAGGGATGTGGTGTTGTCCATCAAGCGTTTGTGTCGGCAGTCGACGACTAAATTGTAAAAAGATAGGAAGTCGACTCCTATTATTGCTTTTGTGACGTCAGCCACCACAAATTGCCAACTGAACTCCCGACGGAGGCCGAGATCCAAATGTAGTTGTGCGTGGCCGTAGGTGTTGATGACAGATCCGTTGGCGGCATAAAGTTGGTATTTGGTTTTAGGTCGGTGTTCTCGTAGGGATGTCCGTGGAAAAACGCAGAGATCGCTGCCTGTGTCAACGAGAAACTGCATTTTGGTACAACGGTCTGTTACGAACAGGCGACCGGAGCTTGAGCAATCGTTGGCCGCCATTATCGACTGCTCTGACCGTTTCCCGAAGTGAAATCACAAGGCTTGACGCATTTCGTTGCTTGTGACTGAAATTTGGAATGATACCAGCATACGGGCCATCTGCGGTAGCTTGATTGGGACCGATTTTGATTAGCCCCACGACTGCGGCTGCGGTTGTCCCTCTGTGGTCCATTATGCCTACTCCTGGGCCGCGATCTCGAGTTCAGCTCCGCTCGCATATCATGCATCTGCCTAGTTAACTCGGCTATTTGATTAGCCATGAAGTCAATGGTAGCATTATGAGTCGTAGCGCTGGTGGACGTACTTGCTACCTGCGGGCTAGGAGGAGTGAGGTCCCAAACGCGGTCCGCGGTACCTGCCAGGGCCTCGAGTGTCTGCGGCGTCGGCTGTGAAGCTATAGCTGCCTGGATATTCATGGGTAAGCGATTAATCCATATTGTTCTTAATAGATCTTCATGTACCTGTGGACCAGCAAGATGTTGAAGATGTCGCAGGAACTGTGATGGTTTACGGTCTCCTAACTCTTCGTGGATCAACAATCTCTTCAGTTCCTTCTCTCGGGACGCTGACAACCTGGATATGAGCTCGGTTTTTAGCTTTTCATACTTGTTAGTAGCAGGCGGGTTGACAATAATGTCCTTAATTTCCGCGGCGTACTGATGATCTAGCTGTGACAGTACATAGTAAAATTTTGTCGCGTCGGCTGTGATGTTGGATAACACAAACTGACCTTCTACTTGTGCAAACCAAACAGCTGGTTCTTGTGGCCAAAATGGTGGCATTCGTACTCCGACTCGGAATGTGTCGGCACCATTGGACAACTGCGCGGCGGGCGGCGGCGGCTGTGCCGCGGGAAGTTCCATAGCAGGTGGCGCTACCAGTGCTTGCGTTGGTATTTGTGCGCCTTGAGCAACATTATTTCCTACCCCGTCAACCATTTGCACTCTTCAGTAAGGTTACGTTAAAAGTTCAACCAAAGGGGTCACCAGTGTAGATGTGATTGTCAACAATCTTTGTATTATGTTCTACAAACTTACGTGCAGGGTTCGGGGAGTTGAAAGTCCAAATAACACACACTAGTTGTTGTCTTAAGCGGTATAATAGTTCTATAAGCACACACAAGCAAATAGGTAGGCACACAGTGAAAGAAAGCACAAGAAAAGCGAAAGGTAAGCGAAATGTTTAGAGCGCAAGGCGGCGTGCGTCTAGCGTTGAATGCGGTAGCGGACTGCCGGAGGGCCCGGAGGCGGCGGCTCATAGGCGCCGGGCGCCGGCGCATCATTGCAGCGTGCGTGACGTCACGAAGACCCGTTGGTGTGCGTTGGCATTGGAATCGACACGGCCGGTAATGGTGAGTACTTTGTGTCGATAATTAGCTTTTTAATATTTATATATTTACTGTTTGTTTATCCGTATGTATTTATTTATGCTTATGTATGTGTGTATAATATATATAAGTTTATTTTTACATGTTAAGTATAGATAGTTGTAAGGTTGAGTTTTATATAATTAAGTTTATCATAGTTATGTATATAAGTAAATATTATGTATTTATTAGTATATACATATAGGTGGCACCGCCACAAGTGTTCTTACATTGTACTTGTTTTATGATTAAAGACCTTTTACCAACAAACCGTAGCCTTATCATGAGGCAGACCGTATACTTGGTTGGCACCGTCGTAATATAAAAATACCTCTATTTTTGAATTGTCCCGTCTACTCTCACTACTCCCAAGTCATCTACAGCATCCGTTTCTCTTTACGGCCTATTTGCAATATACAGGTTTTACAACCGCCTGTATCCGCTTATTTCCAATTTTATTCACCATTTTTATATCACCTGCCACATATTACGTAGACGGCAGATGCTGTTGATGATGGAAGATTAAACATGTCTACCTGGGACGTGTTTATGGCTTTTTTTTCTTTTATGACGTCTTTTATTGTCGGGAGGAAATTACTTTTCTTTTCGAGGGCGTTGGCGTTAGTCTGTTCTAAGTCCTGGTTTAAGTTATATGTTATTTTAGCCGTACTTTCTCCCTCCGGCCGTTTTTGCTACTGCGGTTTGCAACCAGTTGCGTTTTTTTATGATTTGTTCGCAACCAGTTGCGAACGAAGAGTTCTTTTTTCTTTATACTACACCCGTTGCTCTCACGAAACACTAGGTAACTAAGTTAGGTTAACGGACCTAACGATACCTCGTTAAGATGCCCGAAGGGTAAACCGCCCAGGAATAGGAGCCCCGCGCAGCGGGGCTCCGTCGTAACAGTGGAACCACGACTGCGGTTGCGGGAATTTTCCACAGTAGCATGCGGGGAGCCGTTTTCACTGGGCAGGAATTCTCTGTGTTATCCGTCTGCGGGAAGCACCCTCATACTTTAAATCAACCGACTAATCGACTGATGAAAATGTTTTGATAATAATTTTATTCTCACGACGTTTTAGTATGCTACAGACAGACTAACTATGTCCGCAACTCTGCCCGCGTGGAATCGCGTCGGCCTGTGTCGATTCCCATTCCTTTCCCCATTGGGCTGAATTTCGAAAATAAAGTAGCTTACGACCAAGACAGTCAATGAGTTTGGCGAACACACTCAAAATTTCATCACAGCAGCTTGTTTGGCGTGAAAAAGTAACAGACAGAGTATCTTTCATGTAAATATACAATAGAATGGCTGTGGAAGTACATACACAAATAGGTTCAGTGTAGGAGCTTTAGTAAAGGGCCTTATAGTTGCTAGTTAGCAACAATTCGCAAACTTCGCTTCAGTCGCCCGTCGCCCACAAGCTAAACATTTGTTCGCCATTGGTTGCATTGCGTTTTGCAATGATTGTAAAATATTAAATAAATAGCTAATTTAATGATGTCTTCCTTCTTACAAATTGTTAATTTAGGGCTATCTAGGAAATAACAAGATATAAGTACAATTGGTTACTTTTCTGGGTCTTTACCCAGAAAAGTATATATAAGTAATTCTATTTAGTCTTCAGTTAGATTATCAAAAAATTTAGGAAATTTATTGTTTATTTTGTCAATCAAACAAAAAATTATGAAGATGTAGCCCGTTAGGGTTCCGCGTGACGTCACATTATGCTAGAAAGTGTACCATAATGTGACGTCACGCGGAACTTTACCGGGCTATATCTTCATAATTTTTATTTTTTTATACAACGGCGGTGGCAAACAAGCGTACGGCCTGCCTGATGTTAAGCTGAAATAAAAACCAAGTGCGAGTCGGACTTGCGCACGAAGGGTTCCATTATCTATAAAAAAACTATTTTTTAACACATTTGCTCGTAACGTGCCTCTTATTGTGCCGCTTTTGGGCTCATTATCCTGGGTATTAAACACGCGTGTTTAATAACATTACGACACTCGTGTAGTTATGTTTATATCCCGATTAAGACACGTTGGCACCTTGCAGCAAGGTGTATGTATAGACTCGGCGCATTCTTAAATTGACCGGGTTATACAGGTTTGTTTTTAATTCTCGGCAAATGGATTCTTACTCGACTAAACAAATTAAATCCTTCTTGTGGATTAATTGATTATTTCTTGTTGGATATGATATAGAAACGTTTCATTTAGTAAAACTATTTACTTTTGATAACATTTCAAGTAGGTACACGAATTTATATTGAATAAGAAAATATTTATTTTATTTAGTATTGGCTGTTTAGAGATTCCATCTAAGCCTCGCACACGCGCACTGCGCGAACTTCACGAAAAAAAATAGTTGCGCGCCATTATAGGTAATTTCACAAATATTTGTAAACATTGATGATGCGTGTTTGGTTATTGTTAAAAATGTTGACTCGTAGTGAATAGAAAAGTGATAAATAGAATTGACGCCACTGTACATTCTTGCAGATGTACAAATATGTGAGTAAAAACCTGTTGTCATCAATAACTAAAGGACACAACTTAGGAGCCTGTAACATGTTCATTTTATGAATAGGATTTTTTCCTCGCAATTGTGTTGAAAAACGTCGTATGACACGCGTGAGCTTTGATAATTACATCCTCGGCTCTATTATCACGCTCACCTGCGGTTCGCATGACAATTCCGCCTCTGATGTAATGATCAACATACCTCACTTGAATCATAATGTACTATTAATCTGCGTTTTTAGTATTTGCATATATAGCGGCAACAGAAATACATCATCTGTGAAAATTTCAGCTAACTATCACGGTATCAGTGACAGATAGACGGACAGCGGAGTCTTAGTAATATGGTCCCGTTTTACTCTTTGAGTACGAAACCCTAAAAAAACACTTTCTTAAATAAAAAATACTTGTCCAATATTTTTTGATAATCTAACTGACGGACTAAATAGCATTTTTAGGAAAGTAGCCAATTGTGTGTCATCAAAGCAGGTAGGTCCAGTCTTATGGTAAGCAAGAAACGGGTCTGTACAAAACTTCTTTTTATTTAATATTTAATTTATTTACACTTTGTTTTATTTTATAATTCCAATTTAACTTTAACGCCATCTATGAGATCCAGCATGCTTTTTTTCGGTCTTTAGTAATACGTTTTACAAATCAGTGTCCTGTTAGTTCATTAAAGTTGCCACTTCTATGTTGGCGCTGTTGTATCGTCATTGTATCGAGGGGCGGAACGGGTGGCGTACGAAGGGGCTCGATTTTAGATTTAATTTGCGGAGCGGAGGGCTCGGCTACGACTTCAGGCACTTGTCCCACCGCCGGCGAGTAGCGAGTACTCTCATAGTATTTCTTACTCGCGCGAGTAAAAGCGAGTAAGAATTACTATGAGAGTACTCGCTACTCGCCGGCGGTGGGACAAGTGCCTCAAGCGTAAGCGGCGGCGGGAGCGACTGCGACAGCGGTGCGGCATACGTGGGGGTGACGCGACCGGCCGCGCTTATAATACAGTTGACTGCAATTTCACTATGCGCATAATATCCAAAACTTTTGTATACATGTTAACATTAGGAAACTACCTACCCAATTTCTGTGTTGAATTACTAGGAACTTAGTAATCCAAAGCTTTTAGACCATTATCTTGAACTTGGATCACCGTAATTTCGCAAAAAAACAACGATTCCAAGAAATAAGCAATCAAACTCAATTTATATCAAAGCCAACCTTTAGATCTCATGATTTTGTGTAGAAAGGTAATCCATTTTATATTTCAAACAATCTTTTTCCTCCTCAACTTACCTTTTTGTTATTTTGCCGTCCGATTCTACTAATTTGATTTTGCGATGAAAAGCAGTTTTTTTAATCTATCTTCATTTCTGAATTCGTCTTTGATGTGGTTATTACAAGAGTCGTTTACCCAAAAAACACAGTGGGTGGTAGAATTGCTTTGCGATTACTTAATTAAGTTATCGATGGATAAATATTTTATTCAGAGTTTTTAAATCTGTTGAGATCATGGTAAATGTTGGAAATACCGGGATATTTACAAATTGAACTCACAGCGTAACAGTACAGCTAAATCATTGCAAAAATAAACACACGCATTATTATAATGAAAATAAAAGCCTAAAAAAATAATGCCTTTATTGCACACAAAACATTAGTAGACATGAAAGGATTTTTAAAATACCCATGTGTTGCAAGACAGTAGAATGGGTACGCAGTTGAATGCCCCCCTTTACTGGGAAGGGACTTCCCCAACGCTAAAAAAAAACAGGGACCACGCAATCGCGGGACACCAAGTCTAAATTTTTACCTGTGTCTTGAGTATGTAAAAACAAATTCGTGATAGAAACAATGCTATGAACAATTTAGATTATGAAACCAAATTAACTTAACACATGAATGAACTGGTTTACAAACTTGACATTATAAATATGAGTACTTACACATAACTAAAACTTATTCTAGCTTTAAAAGCAAAGCCTCATGATAATAATTCAGCTAAATTAGCCAATTGAAGAATACACGTCGTGGACTGCTGTCCAGCAGCCTATGCCTATGGCCTTCCCCAAAGAGTGCCATAATGACTGGTCCTGTGCCACTCACATTCAGCAAGCTGTGTCGCGACATTTACTAGGTCATCAGCCCACCTTGTGTGACCCCCGTCTACCCACGCTGCTTTTAGCAGTATGTGGTCGCCATTCGAAAACCTTTCCAACGCAATGGCCATCGGATTTACGTGCAATGCCTTTTTTTACGCATTGCATTTGCCCATCCCGCTTGGCTGGGGAACCAGGACGGGTATGATGGACTCCCGAGAACCCCACAGTGCTCTACGCACTGCTTTATGGTGGAGCCACGGGAACGCTCGCGCACATGATAAACAATGAAACCCATACTCTTACACTCTCTCAACAACTTACCTTTTTTTTTTTTTTTTTTTTGTCGGTGAGATAATGCTTTACGCATACCCCCGCCCTGGGGAAGGCTATTTGGGGGTTATGTGGGACTCTCTCCTCCCGCCGCCATCCGAGTGATGGTGACTGGGGGAGCATACCCACTAAAAACACACCGGCGTCACCCGCATTGCCGTTAAGGGGGCGCCATGGGATCGCGAACATTCTAACCACGGCACCCCCCGAAAAGATGACGTTTGTCGAGATACGAACCAGCGACCTCTCGCACACAGTACCGACCCCTAAACCGCTAAGCCACGAAAGCAGATACTCTCAACAACTTACCTACTCTAACCAAATAAATTCATAAGCTATGAGCTTAAAGCTTTGGAGAAATGACTATTATATCTGCATGACCGGCTTTTTTTAATTACGCACCTACTTACTTTTTTAAAGCACCTTAAATGAGAAAAAAAGTTAAACGGGCAAAAAGATCCACTTTATCCTCAGTAGAGATTTTATTTAATCCAAGCGTTGTGTTAAATTGCTAACATCAATTCTCACAATTACTCTGCTTTGTCACAGCTTAGAACCCAGCTGACTCACTTGAGGAAATAAATCAGTGAGATCACTTGGCGACAGAGTAGATTGAAGAACTGTTTTGCGGATTACATGAAACTTGATCGTTGACACAAAGTGTAACAAAATGGTGCACCTGGCCCCGTAGCATGGATGGCATTATCACGCGATAAGTGACAGGATAGAGCATCCGTCCCTGGCTGACACCGTTCGATAGAATGAGACGACGCGCTTATCCATGCTACGGGGCCTGTTTAGGTTATTTGTTTTTCATCCATGTTATTCAAGCTATTATGAAGTGTACTATATATGGCAAATCGTATGACGTGGATTTGTCAATCTTTTAAAAATGTATACTCCTGTATCATCTTTTTCTAATGTTGTGGTGCAGTAAAGTTGTGTAATTCTTTTTTTTTGTCCTTCTTGCGAAGTTCACTGGACAAGACTACCTACTAATATTATAAGATTTACAGTACCACAATTGCGAGAATGAAAGACAAACTTACAATGTACAGGCCCAAATCCTATACTATTAAAAAATTAAGATCTAGATGATCGATTTCTCGCCCCCGGACAAGACGATCGTCATTTCCGGGAAAATTTATTTTCTCAATTTTCACCCGAGCAAAGCTCAGTTGCCCAGGGTCTGTAAGAGTATTATCGGAGACGTGTCGAAAATGAATCAAAATTAACATTGGCAGCAAAGTCATTCAGTTCTGAAAATAAAATTCAATTCAAAACACTACATCATTCCGAAGAGTGACTTGTCCGGAAGCATATTCTTCCCGAATTTCATAATTCCGAACACCATGTTACGCTGAATAAATTTTTGATTTTTTTAGGGTATAATACTAACCTTACCTATTGTATATATATTTTTTATTTATTTCTGTTTATTAAGTACATAGTAAACAACCAAATTTCTTTATAAAAACAAGACAACAACATCATAAATAAAAATAAACTTACAAGCAAAAAATTATAAACTAATTAAAAACTAAATTAACTTAACTTGCCCAGTCAAAGGAAGAAAACCCCGTCCAGCAGTTCCGTCTGCGGCATGGAGCCCATAACGCTGGCGGCGTTACCTCTCTGTATTGCTAAAGAAATACGTTGCGAGAGGTAAGCGCCAGCCCTATGGTCCCCTGAAGCGTCGACGAGTCGTTTAGTCATTGCCCTCATAAATGATTTCATGTCAGCTGACCAGGGACCCAATGTTTCTACTGCAAGCGCCGCAAACTCGTAGTCTTTAATTAAAGACGAGTATTTGCGGCGCTTCAACACCTGGGCCTGGTCAGCTGCAGCGCCGGGTTGAGTGCGAGTCCCCTGGATGTGGGACTGAGCAAACGTATCCACGCACGTTGCGTCCCACACCAAGGCTCTGCCCAACTTCCACGGCACCAATGTGGCACCATCAGGTCGCTTGCCATCGTCTCTTGCTAAACCTGTGGGTTCGAGAATAGCAGGCACAGACACGGTGGCAAGCGAACGACGGACTAAATCGTTTATAGTGCCGTGGCGGTATAAGCGGCCGGCGCTTTTTATACATGAGAGGCCATGCCTACCCGACTCATCGACGCTTTTGCCACAGACGCATGTATGTGAAACACATATTCTGGCCCCAAGCCTCAAGCAACAAGCAATTCTTAATGTGCTTTGGTCCAGAACGGTGCCTATCTGTCGTGAAGGAAGCGCGTAGAGCCAGTGTCCCGACTCGGGGGCGGAAACCGCCAGGAGGCGGGCGCGTTCAAAATCGTCCGGGCTACTTTCTACGAGGGATGCTTGCACCTTATTAAGACGAGGGGTGTCCCAAACCCGCTGAAAATGTCTGACCGCCGGGATGTCCGTTCCAGGGCACGAGTCACACCATGCATCCCTGGCCTCCTTCAAACTCGCTATCTCATCGTCGACTATCTGGGGAAGGTTAAGAATGATACCGACGAGAGACAGCGAGCCATAAGCAGAGGACAGGAATGCAGGTAGGGCTACGCTGGCCGAGGCTCGAACGCCCAGCCCCCCAAGCCTTATTGGGAGAACCGCTTGAGTCCAAGATCTGGTGCTGGAGTCTAAATTAATGTTGAGAATTTTGGAAAGTGTTGTCTGAAGGGACACATCAATGGATGACAAAATGGTAGGGAATTTCCAAATGGGACAACTGCGCAACAAATACATAAATTTCGGGGTGAATAAGCAAAAACGAATAATGAACAGGGCCATATGAGGATTGATGTGAAAAAGTAGGTCGGATGTATTTTTGAACAAGTTTAATTTACAATTAATGACAGGGTTGATTGATTCTTCGAAAATTGGCGAGCCTAAAAGGGTGAGAGATGAATTGGAATGAACGGAGAGATTAGGCAAAACTGCATTAAAATTGGTTAGTATGTCAATTTTATTTTCAAGTGGAAGGCGATCGGGGATGAAAATTTCGCACTTTGTGAAGTTCAAAGAAAGACCAATTTCCGAAAATTTATCAATGATTGTCTGTAAGTCCTGCAGAACAATTGAAGCATCTCCACCCAGAGAACCATCGTCCAAGTACCATAAATTGAATTTAGAATTTAGCGATGAGATGATGGGGTGAATTACTAAACTAATAATGGCGGGTCCAAGCGGATCTCCTTGTTGACATCCCACACATGAAGGTATAGTTTGATCCTGATAAATTAAATTTGACGGTGCTCCGTAGCATTGCCACAAGTAGTTGTATAACTCTGGGAGCACTTTCTTGGATTCAGCTAACAGAGCGCCGCGGTCTACCGAATTGAATGCATTTTTAACATCTAATTTGACAAATACCTCATCAAAGGTACGTGCAGCATGCACCGCCGCCTCGCAACCGCCCTTAATGCCGAATCCCAGCTGCCGGGGCTTGAAAACTTTTGTCAGCCTCTCGCTAAATTTTCGGCAGCAGAGCTTTGAAGCCAGGCGCCTGTAAGTAAAGCCAACGGCAATCGGCCGAATACCACCATCCTTCTTTGCTAAAGCAATCAAATTGGCGCCGTATAAGACTGGAACTATCTCGGCATTCACTTGTCCTGACAGCATCAAATTTATCAGTGCCGTGAGTTGCTTTAGCAAAGAAGCTCTCGTGTCACCCAATGAAAGAGTGGTCAGGTCCTTGAGATGTTGAGGTGAGAGACTATCAAGCCCACCGGTGGACCCGTTAAAGAAGGATGAAATTGCCAATTGGACGGCATCTTCGGAAACAGTGACAGTAGGGTTATCATGGGATGGTGGATCTGGCAGTACAGAGGTGGCTGAAGGGACAGGGTGTTTTTCCCTCAGGGCGGCGTAGGTCTCGGCGGAGTGGGCAGCAAGGTCGTCGCTAGAAAATAAAAGACGGGCAGCTCCACTCACATTCCCTTCGGATAGCTTATTTTCAATTGCTCTAATTTTAGAATTCAGCGAAGGTGGTGGCTTGTTTGATCTGCTATTGTAAGAATTAAGTGGCACGGAAGGTAAATTGGACAGTGATGCTGTATTAAGCTTGATTTGTGAGGTGAGTGAGGCTTTGTTGGATTTATCTGCGTGAAGGACCGTGTATGAAAAAGTAAGTAGACGCTCCCACGCCTTAAGAGAATTTTCAGCGACTACCCTGGCAATGCAATCGGTGAGACAGCAGGCGACAGATATGCGTGCACCACGAGGTATTCTTCCTACAACTGGGATGTTTGCTTTCAGCAGTCCTAGTCTTTCTGCTAGCGTCGTTTGAGCCGGCGGTGTCACAGTAGAGCTCCGGGTTGAAGCCGATGGCGCGGGCTGAGATGCGCTGGGCAACGGGGGGTCAATATCAATACGAATGCCATGACGGCGAGCGGTATGGATAGCGAGCCCTCGCTGCCCTTTATATTGTTTATTGTCACCGCAAGTCGGGCAGTACAATAACTCCGCCGGATTCACAATGGGCTGAGACGTCATAAAATAATAATAAAATTAAACGACTAAAAACTTAAAATTATATCGTAAAAAACACAGATTTAGCATACTAAATTGATTGTTTACACAAACGTCACAACACAAAACTTGACAATTGTCAAAGGGTACAACGCTGCGCTGTGCGCAAGTACTGTTGACGTGTTGCCCGGGATGCGTCGGTTGCAGGTACAATAGGGGACGAGTATGCTATTTATATATATATTCCATTAAATCATCTGCGTGTAAATTTTTGCTCAGCGGAAAATGGCGTTCGTAATTTAAAAAAATCGGTTTTTTTCCGCGTTCGTTCCCCAGTCGAATTTTCAGTGCACTATCTTCTCCCACTTATCTGTAAGAGAGCCGGCAAGTCAGCATATATATTGCATTAAGGAAATATATAGCCTGCTCTGCTTCACTTCAAGTATGGTTGCGTCGGTGCTTAGAAAATGCTCTTAACCAGTAAATTCACCTACCCGTAGGGTGAAAAGAAAGAGCGATCGATATTTCTAAAAGACGGGTGCTATGCCGCTGTAGCAGTGGTCGCTTTAGAGGTTGCACTTACTTACTATTACATACCGATCAACGTTAAATATGGCGGCAGCTATCATTCCATAGAAACTTGGCAAACTTTGCGTATTATTTATTTATCGTATGGCTTGTTTTTTATATCTCTACTTCAAAGATTTACGGTTTTCAAGTACGCTACCGCGTCTTTGGTTAAAGTTTTAAAATCCTCCACTTGCCCGTGGTATTTGGTTAGAGGGCAGTCAAATACCGTGTGATGAACAGTCTGCTCGGGAGCTCCACACCGGCACACTGCTGATTCGCACCAGTTCCATTTGTGCCATAAGTAAGCACAGTTCCCAACTCCTGTCCTTATCCGATTCAGCATGCACCAAACGCGTCGGGGCTCTTCAAATCCAGTAGGTCGTGCCTTGGGATTAGGCTTGAAGATATCATCAGGAAGAGATCTTCAACTTTGCGTACATATGGATTTTTACGTCATACCTGGCCATAAATTAGGAATAACCGCACGCTTTACGTCCGGAAAATCACACTTCCTGGCCACGATGAGACGTAAAATTATGTACTCACCACAGGCGGTAAAACAAATAAAGCCTCAGATCGCATATTTGTCATCTGAGACATTCTTTGTTCTACTACCCTAGGTAAGTAATGTACTATTTCATCACACTTTCTCATGAATGGTGTTATTCTATGCCTGTATACGGAAGGACAATGGCCTAAATTGTTCCCGCGGGATATAATGGTCCCAAGGGAAGTATTAATGAGCTTGTGTGGGCTTGTGTGTGATCTGATTGGTTAAGCAAATCTTGACGGCCGCGTACGACAAGAATTCTGGCTCTGTGATTGGTAATCGAGCAGGCCATGCCCTGCAAGAACCACATGTTCCATGCTCTGTGATTGGTTGAAATATTGAAACTACGCCCCCCACTCGCACTGATCTGGAAGTAAAGTTGTCAATTTCGTCAACATTTGATTGGTGCGCTTGTATAAAACATAGATTTTTCTGTCTTTTGTAGTTATTTATTTTCTCGCAAATGTGATGTAAAACATTGTGTATAACACGGGCGTAAGAATATTGCAAACTCGAGTTATCAAAAGCCCTCCGCCTCACGGCGTCGGGCTTCTGATAGACTCTCGTTTGCAATATTCCTCATACGCCCCTTGTTAAACAATGTACTATAACGAACCCCACTTACGATTACAGACAGTTTGGTGCAGTTTGGTCCACCGTAGTATACCGGAAGGACAAGCGTGTGAAAACCCCCCACAAGGTAGACTGACGAGTCTGATGACCTGGTAAAGGTCGCGGGAGTCCGCTGGATGCGGGTGGCGCAGGACCGGTCATTGTGGCACTCCTTGGGGGAGGCATATGAATGTCCAGCAGTGGACGTCTTTCGGCTGATATGATGATCACGATGACAGTAAAGCAATGACGCGTAGTTTCACTGAGCGAACTTGGACTGGGGCGGAACTTGGAAGAGGGGTTAAAAAAATTGTCGCGATGTAGCCGATTGTAATAGCATCTCATTCAGCATACACACTTTCAGGCAACCGCTGTTTCAATCGGCTTTCACGACACAATTTTTATTAGGGTTCCGTACTCAAAGAAAAAGAAAGTCCGTCCGTCCGTCTGTCTGTCACCAGGCTGTATCTCAAGTCACTTGAGTCTTTAAGCCTCGGGAGTCTTTAGGGTTCGAGTCTTTAAGCCTCAAAATCAGCGTTATCCACAACACTGCCGCAAAGCCGTCAGATTGTGCCTCCGCAAACATACCAGAGGCACTACAAAATCGCGGCAACCCCATCAACACCCGGAATGCGTTATTGTATTGAACACGTAGGCCGTTGTATGCCTTTTGCGTAAAGTTGGTCCACAGGCTGCAAGTGTAAAACGACTGACAGTACGCTTTAAAAAGTGTAGTCTTTACTTTTACAGTATACAAATATTGAAACCAAAATAAAATATTTTTTAAAGGGGGCTCCCATACAACAAACGTGATTTTTTAGCCATTTTTATAGATAATGGTACGGAACCCTTCGTGCGCGAGTCCGACTCGCACTTGGCCGGTTTTTTTTTCTTTATCCACCACACTCCATTTTGGCTCAGTTTGGGTTGCACAGGGTGGTTCCACAACACTTCAGGAGCTCAAATACCGCGAGCCATCCGGTTGCCTCTTGGATACTGCAACTACGCGTCATTGCTTGGAATACTCCTTGAAACCTCTGAATTTAAGCTTCCATAAACTGCAGAACACTAGCTATAGTGTGTCGTTAGCAATATTACCGTTTTCATGGATACTGCCATCTTTTTGTGTTGCCGGCAGTATTGTCGGTACAAAAATATGAACGCAATATTCTCTTGATTTTATGCGCAAAAAGTTTGCATATCGTATTTTACGGGTACATTAGGTTCAATATTTTTACTCAGTTTTCTATTAATTATGGGGCTACAGGCGGCTGTATTCCTCAAAATTGCGAGAAATATTGCCTGCAACGACTCAAAGGTAACTACCTACTTATCTATCACTCACGGTACAAGACAGTAAGTTAGGTACGTACTACGTACGCATTTTTGAAATATATATTTTTTAAATGCACTATCAACTTTGTAAACTTGTTAATAGATATGTGCTAACATGTCAGTTCTATATAACAGCAACGTAATGAACATAGACGTTGGTTGTAAGCGTACGACCCACCGGACGGTAGGCGGTCATCGCAGACTTTGGACGCTTGCATCTCCAGGGGTATCACATGCGTTGCCGATCTTGTTGCGTTGCTTCGGGTAAAGGTTCGTATATGATGTTAAGAACGGCCGAAGTACAACAACGTGGCCATTCTTGAATCTTTATCTCGTTTATCCGATGTATGTACAGTTACCAACGCGGGAATTGTTGAGCCAATAGGGAACATTACGCAAAGCTCTGCGTAGGGGGCGACACTAACACAACCCGTAAACAAACCGGTGCCGGTTAATGTACGGCCCAATAATTGGCATCCTCTATATCTATGTCTCTTTTTAACTTATACAAAAAGAGAGAGATAACGATAGATGGACGTGTATTATCGGGCCGTACATTAACCGTCATCAACAAACCGCCATGACGTACAATGTCATATTTATTTACCTAATAAACAATAACGAATAATTGATGAAAACGCGTTAAACTACAATCGTTTTATTATCATTCGTGTGTAAAATACCTGTACTGTGATATTAAAATGGCATCATATAGCCATTTAAAGGTGGATGAGGGCTTTTTTTTGCTTTACGACGTATTGCCGCTTCCCATAGTTTTCATATCATCGTTTCCTTCGGAAATGAATGATGCCCTTCATTCTTGCATCCAATTACGCGGCACTGATGCATTTTATTCATTGAAATATTTTCTTCACTATTTGATCCAGAGCTTTGAAGGACTTGTCAAAGTTGTCAAAAAAACTGTTTACTAATTGTGTTAGTGCTGCACTCTGGCGGCAGAACATTGCAGTAATGTTCCCTATTACCAGTTATCTTAATTTAGCCGTACAGTGCGAAAGTGGCTCTAGAACACGGACCAATTCGCATTACACGGCTAAATACAGTGCCAAGTGGCTCAACATCCCCGATTCATGACTGTACAAAAGTATGCATGTGGTTTTGCCAAAACCTTAGCGCGGATAGCTAAAAATATAAATAAACCAATAATAATGGTTAGGAAAATTCCATCTCGGCCCCCTCCCTACAATAAAACAGGTATTTCAAAAATGTCAGGTAATAAACTGGAAAGTCGCGCGCTGCTCACGGACCACAGACCTGGCTATTAATAGACATGACATAGGTACAGTCAGGGGTAATAATATACGTACATAAATAAGGGCATAAATATCTGTACAGGACTCTATTGTCAATATCATAAAGGCGTGTACAGATATGTCTGTATTTACATATGTACGTATATTTAAATACAGAGGCGGTTTGACGACCGCTTTAGCCTAGTTGGTAGTGACCCTGCCTACGAAGCAAGAGATCCTGGATTCAAATCCCGGTAAGGGCATTTATTTGTGTGATGAGAACGAATATATTTGTTCCTGAGTCATGGATGTTTTCTATGTGTTTAAGTATTTATTTCTCTATATATATGTATGTATATTGTCGTCTAGTACCCAAAGTACAAGCTTTGCTTAGTTTGGGACTAGGTCGATTTGTGTAAGATTGTCCGAAAATATTTATTATATATTTATTTATTATTAGTACCCCTGACTGTACTGTAAAGATGGTATACCTTTACAGTCTAGTGCCCTCTTAAGGCCTGCATCACACTGGCGCGGCCTGCGGTGGCGGTCAATAGTAAATTTGACAGCTGATGACAAGTTTACTATTGCCCGCCGCGGCCAGGCCGCGCCAGTCTGTGAGAGGCTTAAACTGGCACGTCTAAATAGTATTTAAATTCAGAAATGTCGCCATTTCTGTCACAAATGACTTGGATTCCTTATTGAAATCGCGGTCCCCACGACAGGACACTGTTCAGTCAAGCCCACGTCAAGCCTAATAAATATTGAAGCATAATTGATCAACCATTTTCATTAAGTACCGCATCCCCTAGGCGTCCTACAGTACTCGTAGTATAATAATGTGTTACACTTGGTTGCGAGAAGCATGATGATGATAATGTAATGGACGCCCGGCCGGAAACAGGCAAGCTGTCGATCGCTTGTCGCGTTAATCCAGCCCATTTTGCTGGAGTTGATGGGGCTTAATGTCCAGAGAAGCAACATTAAAGGTCGCCAACTACTCTGCGCAGCGCGTCGATCGCATGAAAAGTCTGACTTTGATCCACTGCGCTGTCACGCAGTGCGCCGCCGCTTATGTCGATCCGTCTGGAACCATAATTTGTGCCGGCACCAAGCAATAGCAGCTGTAGTTATAATAAAGAAATGTGATGTGTATTGTGAAATGTATGTTTGTATGTTGGGGGTAATCCGATTTTAAATAATCTTTTCACCAGTACATAGAATTGATCTCTTCGGGACCGAATCGAATAAAATCATTTCCTCAGTAGCACGCTCTGAAATGGAACCGTGAGCTTGACAGCGACTACCATCTGTAGCAGTCTCGCATTTTAAAAGGTTGTGGCAAACCGTCTGTACTGTAATCGTAGGCGCTAAAAGTAAGGCGTAATATCTGAATGTAAGGCCCTGGGTTTTCTGACCGACCTACCCGCCACCGGCGGCGTTTCAGAGAAACCACCCTCAAACATTCCCGAACAAAACATCCGAACGTCGTCGGCGGCGGACACGCGTCGGTCGCCGGCCGCCGGCGACGGGTGGTCAGAAAACCCAGGGCCTTAGGAAAGTTTGACATGTTTATATGGAATGACGGCTGCCGGCGCCATATTTAACGTTGATCGGTCTGTAATCGTAAGTAGGTGCAACCCACCCTACTCGTAAGTCCACGAACGTCATATTCCTGTCTATACTTTCCTAAGCCCCATACACCTGGAATGCGGCAATATTTCCAAGTCGGGGGAGATGTAATTAATCAAAAAGTTTCAGCCCCTCTGACGCGTCAGAAATGACGGCAGCGACACTTTGTACGTTTTAAGGTTGTTTGTCTTATATTATTTTCGAATTTCATTTCAAATTAACGAGTTTCGGGAGTTTTTAAATTTTGGACCGCGTGCCGAGATTTTTTTTCTGGCATTTGTTGCTCGCGACTTTGTACACGTATATTTTATAAGGTATCCTAATGTTATACAATACAATATTATAAGTATTATTCTTTTTTATTTAATTCCATTATTGCTTGGCTTTCCAACAAAGTTACCTTTGTAACAAATATCCTCGCTAGCTTTAATTTACTTATTTCAACTTGATTGCACAAACAAAAAGTACAAAAATCGGACTTACTGCCTTTTATGTTTTTGATGTTATCTAGGTTTTCACGAACTCTTTATTTATTTGAAGAGAATTGAATTTGACGCTGATGGAACTCACCGGCTAATTATCGTGGAGTAAACAATGACTTCCATGGGCGTCACTGGAATCAGGAATGTGACAATGATAAAAGAAAACATTTTGTACAAAAACCTACGACAGTCCTAAAAAAATAGTTTTTTATTTTAATCTCCACTTATAATAAATCTCTAAATTAAAAAAAGAATCAGCCAGTTTGAAACTAAGCTTTGCGCGGTTCGAATGTTCTCAGCATCCCATGAACGGAAAAATATGAAACATTTTATATAGGTACATTATTATTCTAGCTGCAACTTAGGATAGTTTTTATCCGACTGCGACAGTTAATTAATTTTCCGAAATATACGACTTCATTTAATTTTTCATTTATTTTTATTGAAATCAAACGCTGCTCCAACTGTCAGCTATAAGAACCGTCAAATTTTCGTCAAAATGGCGGAATTGCTTTGCCTTTCACTTATTAATAATTTAAATCCCGTCTACGATAGACCTTTACGAGACAAATGCTAAAATATAAACCATAAAAAAATATTCGATTCTGATATGAGAACTTATATGCGCAAATGTCGTTTTATGTCGTAATTTCAATAAATGAAATCAACAAATTTGAACAATATAATTAACACGAATTTGTTTTTTTTTAATGACAATGGCACGCGCTCGGCGCATTCAGCCAAAGTACCTGCGGCGCTAACACGAAAACCGATACTCAATGTTCATATATTTGCATCCCTGTCACTCGAGTATGGTTAGTGCGATAGAGATAGAGATACCCGAATATTTTCGAATTCCGAAGTTCGTGGTTATAGCTCAAGAATCGAAAATATGGTAAATAATCATAATGAATTTTCTCGAAAAAGAATTTAAAATAAATATAGTCAAATGGAGAAAAAAACAAAGCAAGAGGTTATATAGGTAATGATTAAGTTATAAGAGTCCAAAGTTTTAAGAGGGGGTATGTTCTGTCCCTTTTCCGCAAAACGCACCTTCATATGAAACGATTGTTTTTTACTATGACGCTCGAGTATATTGACGTCACAGTCCCTCATCGTTTTCTCACTCTAACAAGCGACATTAAAACGGATGTAGCTTCATAATTTTTTGAGATATTTGAATGGGAGTTTCATAATTTTCTATCTATTTATACATAATAAATGCCTATGTCCTGACTGACTTATTCACTCAATCACTCACTCACTCACTCATCAACGCACAGCCGAAACTACTAATCTTAGAGAGTTGATTTTTGCACAGTATGTTGCTTTTATAACGTGGGCTAGGGATAAAAAGGGATTTTTGAAAATTCTACCCCTAAGGGGGTACAATGGGGGTGCAAAGTTTGTATGGGAGAACCTTTTTTTTTGAGCTATAGACTTAAACTTTGTAGAAAAATTAGTTATTAGAATACAAATGAAACACTTTCAGCGTTTTGGAAAATTCCACCCCTACGGGAGTAAAATAGGGGTGCAAGGTTTGTATGGGGGAAACATTTTTTTTTTAAATAGAGACTTAAAACTTTGTAGAAAGATCAGTCATTAGAATACAAATAAAGAACTTTCAGGGTTTTAGAAAATTCTACCCCTAAAGGGGTAAAATAGAGTGCAAAGTTTGTATGGGAAAAACTACTTTTTTTTAAATAGAGACTTAAAACTTTGTAGAGAAATTATTCATTAGAATACAAATAAAGTACCTAGATTCAGTGTTTTAAAAAAATCTACCCCTAAGGGGGTAAAATAGGGGTGCAAATTTTGTATGGGAAAAAACAATATTTTTTTTAAATAGAGACTTAAAACTTTGTAGAAAGATTAGTCATCAGAATACAAATTAAGTACTTTCAGCGTTTTAGAAAATTCTACCCCTAAAAATAGGGGGCTAAAATAGGGGTGCAAAGTTTGAATGTGGGAAACTATTTTTTTTAGCTAGAGTCCTAAAATTTTGTAGAAAGATTATTTAAATACAAAGAAAGTACTTTCAGCGTTTTGGAAAATTTCACCCCTAAGGGGGTAAAATAGGGTGCAAAGTTTGTATGGGAAAAACATTTTTTTTTTTAAAAGAGACTTAAAATTTTGACGAAAAATTACTTATTAGAACATGAAAAATACTACATTCGGCGTTTTACAAAAATCATTCCCTAAGGGGGTTAAAAAAGGGTGCAAGGTTTGTATGGGGAACACTTTTTCTGAGCTAGACACTTAAAACTTAGTACAAAGATTACTTATAAAAATACAAAAAAAAAGACTTTCAGCGTTTTAAAAAAATCTATCCCTAAGGGGGATAAAAAGGAGTGCAAAGTTTTTATCAGGGAAAGTTTATGTTTTTGAGTTAGAGACTTGAAACTTTGTAAAAAGATTACTTATTAAAATACAAAAAAAGAACACAAATCGTTTTAGAAAATTCCACCCCTAATGGGGTTAAAAAGGAGAGCAAGCTTTGCATGGGCAACACTTTTTTTTGAGTTACACTTAAAACTTTGCAAAAAGATTACTTATTCAATACTAAAAAAGAACTTTCAGCGTTTTAAAAAACTCCATCCCTAAGGGGATCCTTAAGATCCTTAAGAAGGGTAGCCAGTGTTGTGTGGGAAAAACTTTTTTTTTTACTAGACTTAAAACTATTCAAAATGTTACTTATTAAAATTAATAATAAAGTACTTTCAGAGTTTTAGAAAATTCCACCCCTAAGGGGGTTAAAAAAGCTTTGTATGGGCAACACTTTTTTTGAGCTAGAGACTTAAAAGTTTACGAAAAAAGTTCTTTCAGCGATTAGAAAAATTCAACCTCTAAGGGGGTTTAAAAGGGGGTTCAAATTTTAAATGGCGAGCAATAAAATTTTAAAGTGTGACTAAGAGATTTTTAACTTCGGTCTTATTCTGTACGTTAAAAGACTACAAAACTGATTTCAGAGTTTTTCCAAATTCATCCCCTAAGAGTGTTAAAATTGGTTCAAAGTTTGAGTATTTCAAGGCATTTTTAAAGTATGAGATTTTTAACTTTGGTTTTAGACTGTTTGTTCACAAACTAGAAAATGAACATCAACTTTTTTTTTAATTATCCCCTAAAAGAGGGTTAAAATTTTGTATTGAGAGAAATCATTTTCTAAGACGATAAAAATTTCTACGCGGACGAAGTCGCGGGCAACAGCTAGTCTTCAATAACTTTATTTTCAATTGTCAACTCACGTGAAATTTAGAATACAATTAGATCAGACAACTTTTGTTCCCAATCAGCGCAGCGGCATCTGTGTGTCTTAAATGTCGCGAATGAGCGTCACAGGCGCTGAACGGGTTAAGTTTACAGATTGTTTGAAAAACAAAGATTCACGGTTTTCGCCCCGTCGTTTCGGCAAAATCGTAAAGTTTAGAATAAAGTGTTAAACAGTATCTGAACATTAATATTCGCGCAGCAACTTCGGCCCGCAGGTGCTGCGAACTTGAGATCAAGAAGATCTGGCTCCACGCCAGGCATAGACGTACCTATTCTGATGCATTAAAAAGGATTTTGAGAAAACTCTATTACAGAAGAGTATTTATAGGATGTATATTTTAAATATTGTATTTTGTGCCAAGCCTGTACCGTGCCAAAGACGTCGACGTAGTGTATAGTACAGTACATGAGCCATCATGAGCCAGCGCTGGTCTTCCGGCGAGTTTTTGGTTCACATGTATATGTTATATGTACCTATTTCATCCTCCTAGCGTTAGTTCCGGTTGTGCCCCTAAAGGAGCCCGGCAGGGTCCGCTTTGACACCTAATCCCAAGATTTGGCATATGCTTTCTAGTTTAACGCGACTGCCATCTGACCTTCCAACCCAGAGGGAAAACTAGACCTTATTGGGATTAGACCGGTTTCCTCACGATGTTTTCCTTCACCGAAAAGCTAACGGTAAATATTCCGTACTGTTCACGCGAACACCGCGTGAAGACCTACGGCGACAACGGGGAGCGCCGCGGGGCGAGCGGCGGGCATCAGCGCCGGCGCGGCGCCGGCCGCGACGCGCCAAACTACCAGAACAAACGGCACGGCGCGCTAACGCGTCCGTGCACCGTATAATTACAGCTTTTATAATATAAACTTTTACATGTCCAGGTTGTTTTACATCATCACGGTCATTCATCCCCACTCCTGGACACGTACATAAGTTCCGAAAAACTCATTGGTACGAGCCGGGATTCGAACCCACGACCGCCGCTTGACAGCCGCATGCCTGAACCACTAGGCTACCGTAGCTTATTATGTTTATATGTACCTATATATACCTATATAAATATCCCTTCATCTAGTACCTTCAGCATAAGCTTTATTTTACTTAATATATGGGGCTGGGTCGATTTGTGTAAGCTTGTCCCCTAACGTTAGTAATATTTGATTTATTTTAATATTATATTTTGCTTTCTCATCACAGGTTTTCTGTGTTTAAAAGTGCCTACTACTATTTAGCGCCAATATTCCATACCCTACCCTGTACCAGAATACGGCGACCACAGTTGTAAAAGGGTGCGAGATTAGCCACGCCGTGCCAACTTGCCCCGTTTGACGAGTTGGAAACTCTTCTGTCACAATCCGTTTCATGGCTATTTTATAATCACAATTAGCGGTTCAATACAACAGCCAGAAGATCTATTTGATTTAAAATCATCATCATCATCTTCCTAGCATTATTCCCGGTTGTACCCCTAAATGAGCCCGGGGTCCACTTTGACACCTAATTTAGACAAGCGACTGCAGTCTGACCTTCCAACCCAGAGGGAAAACTAGACCTTATTGGGTTTCCTCACGATGTTTTCCTTCACCGCAAAGCTATTGATATAAAATGTTACGTCGTTCTTACAAGTTTGGCTTGTTGCGTGTCGAAGGGACTCGGCGACAAATGTCATACCAATATTATAATATGACTAATCGGGTATACCCCTCGGGGTCTAATTTGAATCGGGGTGTTGACTCTTTTGATCAGCGAAATTTTTGATTTAATAATTTTTCTTCAAAGGCGAGGTTGATTTCAATTTGCTTGAAGGCTCTTTTTATTTGTTGTAGGGTTCTAAAGTTACAGTTCACAGATTTGCCGTTGCCAGGGAAAATTAGCACAATGCCGGCAACATTGGCACTGACAGTTATAGTGTGACATTTTTTTTTAACTGTATACCGATCTTGAGAAAAAGTACGCAATGGGTATACACGCATGCTCATGTCGTTTCTTACAATATCTATTGTTAGTGATTAAATCCATCCATTCCACCCCGCCAAGTCGAAGGAAGTGACAGAGATATGTGTTTTTTTTTCACAAGAAATATATTTTAACTTACAGAAATTAACAACTGAATTCAAATTGTTAATGATCAGTTAGCGAGTATTACAGGCACAAGTTATGTACTTACCAGTTTAATAGAGCAAATTATAAACTCCCGACAGTATCAGCCTATTTTATCCCTAGTTTAGAATCCCTACAAATTGCTGGCAACTTTCTTTTCTTGGCCTGGATTTATGGAGTATCCTGTTTACCAGTATCTGATTACTCGTACCGAGTTTTCAAACAACAAGAAACAGGATTCTTAAAAATCTTTTGGCGTGGGTGATAAATTTTGTTTGATTTTTAGCGACATTCTTTTTTTGCCTTTTCTTTATTTCGGGTCTCGCGGGACTAGGTCCTGCCACGCTGGTGTAGATTGACGGACCCAGGAAGTCGTATCCCCATACAAACTTAGTTTAAAACGGCGTGCTAGAATAACATCAAACTTTGTAAACACAATGAAATCCGCCATATTTAGGTCGGAAACTAGGGTCTGTTGGTAGAAATTATAATAAATAGAAATAAAAACGTTTATTTGCAAGGTTTTACATATTTTAAACGTAGTTCCAGTATTCAGCTAAACCAGCATGCAAATGTTTAATTAATTACACACATTTGAGTCCTACATTATATTTATTTGTCATAGACAATAATAGCAAAAAACCGGCCAAGTGAGAGCCGGACTCGCGCACGAAGGGTTCCGTAAGTACCATTATCTATAAAAACGGCAAAAAAATCACGTTTGTTGTATAGGAAAAAAATTGTTTTCTTTTTTTTCCGTTTTCTAGTATTTTTTGTTATAGCGGCAACAGAAATACATCAGCAGTGAAAATTTAAACTGTCTAACTATCACGGTTCATGAGATACAGCCTGGTGACAGACGGACAGCGGAGTCTTAGTAATAGGGTCCCGTTTTACTCTTTGAGTACGGAACCCTAAAAAATAGACAGAAAAGATTACAGATAGAAGATTCATGTTATTCCAGCATGCCGTTTTAAAATGAGAACAAAACTACGTTTGTATAGAGAGTCGAGCTTCCTGGGGACTCTTAAGTAATAACAACTTTTTAAAATCAAAATCAATTATTTATTCTGCAAATAGGCCACAAGGGCACTTTTACATGTCTAATGGTATTCTACAATATAATATTAATAATCTTACACAATAATCATTAAAAAAATTCATAACAATAATGTCGGATAGAAATTGCAAGACTGAAGTTCCAACAATGCTCGTTATAATGGCGCAAACTAGATTATCTAGATACTAGCCTCGTTTTGGCAAAGGATCAAAACCATATTTCAAACTACAATGTAATTTTTCAAGCAAGTTTTGCTTTGCAAATTACATTTGTTGGTGCGATCTCTAAATGGGGATAGAGTAGTTTTTCTAAAATGAATGATATTGACGCAAACACTTATGAAAATAATAGCTTCTGCTCGCGAATCCGTCAGCGTGGACCTTTTTATATCGTAACTCCATCCAATTTATCACCCCCTTAGAGGATGATTGCGGGGATAAAACTGTCCTTTGTCCTTCCCCGGGACTCAATAGTACATTACATCAGAGGCCGGGAAAACACAGATTTCCGGCCAAGTAGGTATAGAGAGCGAGCGTAGTGAGGCCCGATAGAGATAAGAGGCCGGGAATCCGTTTTCACGCCGAGGCATGTATAGTGCTTTTCTCGACCATGCAATGAAATAAATAAATAAAAATCCTCAAATCAAACTAATTTTCATGGCTGAATGCCGTGATGCTGTGCCACAAATAGTGGAATAAAAATTAAAAAGTTACTTTGCAGGCCTTGGCCTGAAAAATTGTATGAAATCACATTTCAGGCCGCCTCGAGATGCTGCGCCCGAAAAATAGTACATTGTTGTAGAGGCAAGAAAGTAAGCAATAGATGGACGAGTTAGTTCGAGGGCCTCGAGAGTACGAGTCCAGCTATTGCACTTTCGGCCGAGGCTTAACATAGTGCTTTTCACGTCTACTGCGAGGAAATTGCAAATAATCATAATTTTAAATCAAAATTAAGTTCCTAATTGAAGATAATAATACTAATCAAAAAACAAAAGAAGCGCGGCACCGCTCGCCGGCGTGGCGGCGCCGCTCCTCCCGCTCGACGCCCTGCTGTTCAAACTGAACAACCACTATTACAATGACCAACCACTCAAAAATAATCGACCAATAGCAGAGTAGAAAGTAAAAAAGGCCGCTAAACACTACATTTTACTTTGAATTGTACTACTAAGAACTACTTTCTACTCTCATTTCAATCCATCTTTGGCCATATTTCCGAGCAGTGGCGTGAAAAGATACTTCCGAGTCTAAGGAACGTAAAGAGAATATTTCATTGCATTTTTGAGAAAATTATCATTATACCAAGTTTCATCTAAATCGGTTCAGCGGTATAAGCGTGAAGAGGTAACAGACAGACAGACAAACTTTCGCATTTATAATATTAGTATGGATTAGGTTGGCATTATAAGCGTGGAAAGGGGGGGCTAGGAATGACCCCAGGACTTAGCTACATAAGAAGTCACTACCAGGCTTAATCAAGCAAAGAACTGTAGTATTTAGTGTATTTTTAACCCCCGACGCAAAAAGAACGGTGTAATAAGTTTGACGTGTCTATGTATCTGTGTGTCTGTCTGTGGCATCGTAGCTCCTAAACGAATAAACCGATTTTAGTACGGTTTGTTGTCCGAAAGCTGACGTGATCGAGATGGTTCTTAGCTACGTCTTAACAAAAACGCTACAGCCGGTTTTCAGGTATTGAACTTTGAAATGAAAATGTCAAGGGCTTTTCAACTTTTCTATGTTGATATTTCAATTTGATATACCTTATTGGCCGAAAACTTTAACTTAAACTTTCCTTCGACTGTATTTGAAAATTTCAATTGTTTTGCAAAATATTATGAAATGGAAAGCGAGACTTTTGGCGAGAAATACATAGTTTAGATAAAGGTAATTTAAGTTTCTTAATTAAAATTTGTGTAGGTATTTGAAAATGTTGTTAACAATAGATTGTATAGTGAAATGGTTGAGTTTAGAATATAGTTACTAATAAAATCGGTCGATTCTAATCGGTTCGAAACATGTCGAGCGATATTTATTTATTTATTTTATTACTTATTTGCGATGCTTACTGCCTAGTATATGCATTTACTAACTAACTCGACTATTCGACCTTAAAAAAATACATGAGTGACCCGTTCCCATTTAATAGTTTGATATTTATATTTGAATTCTTATTCAAATAAGATATCAACTATTGTTCATTTAAAGTTATTAATAGAGGCCTCGGGCGACCAGAGGGCTGGCCACTATTTCACACAGCGTATATCAGTATCGCTATACAGCGAGGAAATACGGCCAGCCTTCTGGGCACCTTGCCTATTGACGGCGTATTAGGCCAATTTTTTACCTTTAGGTTAAGTTTTATATTGTTGTTTATATTCACTGTGAAGGCTGTGTTGTACCTAATAAATGTATTATTTTTAAAGTAATTGTTCATTTTTATTCCATGTAAATTAGATCATACCTAATAGGGATGATGACTAAGATTTTTTAGGATGCCATTCGAACCAGTTTTTGGGAAGGAACAAATGTTTGTATTGGAGCAACAACAATTGAAGAACATAATACCCAAAAATTTGAGACAAAGATTGACCTCGCTGGCGGCAGCCATAAACGATTCATACTAAATTGACACACGAGTATGACGCCACACCTGTTATTTGTACTAATCGTTGTATGGAAAATCAAGTAAATCGCTGTTTCGATCGCGAAATACTGCGTTTAGGTACATAGTTTTCATATAATTTTGTATGATTCTATTGGTAGCTTTCAATTTACTCTTGGACGATAAAAAAATACACATATTTCCTAAACTTTCAAGGTTCATATCTTTTTATGATTTTAATTAAACTTTACAATTTATACTTTATAACAATAATTTGATGGTTTACTATCCATTTAGCAACACAAGGTACGTTAACATGAGGCATCATGCATATTGTCGTAGCTTGCAATGTCCATGACAAAAGGATTGCCGATCTTATTAAAATGAGCTAAGTAAATTCAGTGATCGAAAATTCGGATGCTTTTATACCTACTCGTATTCTTGGGCTTCAGTAGTACCATTCACCGCGTTGTTGTTGAGTTAGCATGGAGGCGGACTCAATATAATTTTACTAATAAAATTCTCGGGATTTCCCGGAATACCGAAAATTAGGATAACATACGTATTAAAGTATTTAAATAAACTATTTTAGTTGTTCCTATTTACAAAATGTTATTTAATTCATGTGTGTTTCATTTAATAAGTGTACAGTATTACTTAACATCAAACTAAAATTTTATTGTTACTTTTGTTTAATCGTAATCGTATGGCATGAGGATCACATTTAAATTGATCAAAATACATTCATCAGGTATGTCACAAATTAATATCTAAGGTCTTTAAAACAATTTTACTTTGTGCACTAGAGCATAAAAGTAGCATTTTGTGCAGCATACATCCAGCACAAAGGAGAACTTTGCAAGCCTGATAAGTAAAAAGAATATTATGCCTATTTACAAATAATTATTACACGCTGAGAGTAAGTAACCTATACATATTATGTTTGTATGGAAACAGCCTCCACACGAACATAGACCATATCAGCTGAATCACTTAAAATTTAATTCTTATTTCCTATTTACATGTCAATCAAGGCGTGTAAAATTCATCTTCTATCATTTGAAAATGATTATTTTTAGGGACAGTAATTAGAAAAAAAAAATTGGTACGGTGAGCCTTCACTTAACACCTTCTACCGTGTCGCATTAAACGTCATGTTAAACTGCCATATGAAGTTGTCAAAAGAGTGAAAACGACAAGGTACTTATGAGACCGATTATGTCCAAAGTATACCTTCGATTAACGGTATTCCCATTCTAACAAAAATATAATTTCGGCTAGATAGATAGTAGCAGCCACAATGGACGTTGAAAATATGTGGATACTTATATTTTTTTGCCTTATTAGAACTGATGACGTGGCAAAGATCGTGGGAGTCCGCTGGATGCAGGTGGCGCATGATCGGTCATTGTGACATTCTTCTGGGGAGGCCTAAGTCCAGCAGGACTTTTTTCGGCTGATATCACTATTATGATAATGAAAGTGCAAAAGTGTAAACATATTTTTGGTTGTAAAAAAAAGCGGCCGAGTGCGAGTCAGACTCGCGCACGAAGGGTTCCGTACCATTATCAATAAAAATATTTATTTTATTCTGTTTTTAGTATTTGTTGTTATAGCGGCAAGACAGACAGACAGACAGACAGCGGAGTCTTAGTAATAGGGTCCCGTTTTACTCTTTGAGTACGGAACCCTAAAATTATGGCGTAATGGACAAGCCCTACACAAATAATTTACATGAACATACGCTGATAACTATCATCGCACAAACACCACAACTCTGGCCCATACATCACCTTTGACAGGACTTTTGTATTCATATCTCTGTAAGACCAAAAAAACTGAAGCTTTCATTTCCTAAATATAGTCAGGAATACGATGGTAAATTACTTGGATTGCTCCCGAGTACTGATGTGCCGACGGAAAGTTTCCTATGTCGCGAAATGTTTCTGCAATGTAACATAGGAAAATTTCGGAAATTTTCCTAATTTTTGTATGGGAATTGAAACTTTCCATTTCCAACATGGAAATTTACGTACTGAGAAGCATAAAACTGTAACGCTTAGACAAAGTGTATAAGAGCATTTTATGCTTCTCAGTACGTAAATTTCCTTAATTCCTTGTGAAATTTTCTAGAAATTTCCGAAAACTTTTCCAACTTTTTGGAAACTTTCCGCAATTTGCACATCACTACTCCCGAGGACCTTGTATAGCAGGTAACATGTAGTCCAGGGCTGTTATTCGGAACGCGCTAATGCGCCTCACTTCAGCCAACACGCCTAATGAAACTAGACCTCTCGTTACTCTTAATTACTACGAATCGCGGCGTCAAAATATATTAGTTGTTTAGTATATAGTTAATAACATAATTTACTTAAAAATCAAAGTTTAAACCGACTTCAATGCAGACAGTCATTCGACCACATTTCCTTTCCAATTTACCACATGAACTGCTTTCCGAGAGCAAATGCGTTGATTTTTACAGAAAAAACCCAAGTCGCTATATGTGGGCTGATAATATTTGAGTTCCGTTGATTCCTCAAGGATTTCACAATTAACACTTCATTAGTTGCTACTTCAACGGAATCATGTCAAAATCTTTGACGTACAACATCTTTGAGAAGTTCAATATCTGTGGTCTTCATCATCAGTTCCACTTCACCAAAATACAAATAGAAAATACCGAAATCACTACACGCGTGCCTATACAATTTGAGGGTTGCCCTCAATTTCCCTGGGATCCCATCATCAGATCCTGACTTCGTGACAATGGGACCACCTCAGGAGTACCTATACTCTTTCGAATAAAAAAAGAATTTTGGAAATCGGTCCACAATTGAAGGAGAAATCGGCGAACATACATAAAAAATAATAATAGTAATAGTGGAACATATAAATTCCTCCTTTTTTGAAGTCGGTTACAAGAAGCGAGGCAGATATCGTAGATTTGCCACTTAATTTCCAAGAATATGCTAGTGGCTTAGCTGGTACAATGTATCGTGTGATCCTGTTTCCTATGCGCGCCGAGTTTCGGACAATTTATCACAGCGCCAACATCACGTGTCTCCAGATGAAGCGCTTCTCTCAGACTTATTAGCTCATATTTCTTAAGCACAAGCAGCGACTAATGTTGTTATGAGCGTGTAATACAGCGAGCGTGTTTTGTTTCGAGTGAAGCATCTTTTTCTTGGATAAGTTATGCCTTTCTCATAGAATTGGTTAGTAAGCTATTTGTGATTTGCTTTCTGAAATACTTTATTATTTTCAATGAGTACCAAAATATATATTTTTGATGCCACGAATAAACAGACATAATATTCCTTTCAAAAGGCAACATGATAAACATTTTCTAAGACTTCTTTCATGTTTTCTTAATCTTGTTTACAGACATGAAACATGATAAAGTATTTTTTCGCTTTGCAAATAAATATCACTTTACATCAAAAATCAAAATATACCTTTGGAGAAAATATGGCAATCACATGAATGTCAGTAGGTAATTTAATCTACGTGTAGGTACTACCAGTATAACATACATAAAATTGTAATAATTAAAAAAATATATTTTACATAGTATGGCAAACGAAAGTTGAACCCACTTGCTAAATACAAAAAAAATACGCGACACCTTATTGGTCAAAACGGTTCTCTATTGGAAGGCATAAAGTCATTTGTACTATTATTGTTACGCATAATTGCTTTTCTCCGAAATAGTGATGTGCATAATTCTCATTACGCATAAATTATATACGCATAACATTAAAAAGCATAAATACTGAAAGCATAATCTTCATGAAGACTAATGTCAAATAGCATAAGCACAAATAGGCATAATAATCAATTGGCATCATATCAAAATGCATAAAAAAAAAGTTATGTACAAATGGCTCATAAAGTAATAAAGTGATACCTATCTACCCGTTCAAAATCCCTGAAATTTAGATTTTAGCCTATGGTTTTCTTAGTAGTAAATTGCCTAATTTTCATTAGTAGTAAGTTTTAATAAAAGGTTTTTCCGCTCTTTTATAAAAAAAAAACCTCGAAGACGAAAGCGGGAGCAAGGCTCCCGCTTCCATCTTCTAACCTATCTGCGATCCGAGTCGGTTTTGCCACTAAGCCCCTGTTCCCTAGTACTTACGCTACGATCACTCTCATTGATTGATCTCAGAGAAAAGGGAGTCTTCGAGGTTATTTTTTTTTATAAAATAGCGGAAAAACTAATAATATGACAATAACTAAACTGAGTTTTATTCATTTATAAAACTGAAATTATGGATTATGATATAATGAGAGATATACCAAATAATTATTAGCCCAAACAATAGTATGCGTAATGTGTATTCGGCCATTAAAGATTAGGTCAACTGAAATTATGCTATTAGCGTAGTATGCCAAAAAAGTAGTAGGCCACAGTATTATTATGCGACAGTATTATTATGCCAATATAAATTATACCAAATCAATTACGCGAAACTATATTAGTCAAAAAAACATTATGCCAATGAAGGGGATCTCGGTCAAAACGTACGCGTATGACGTAATTGAGTTTTTTTTTAACTCAGTGTCAGTTTTGTGCTTAAGCATTCAAATGAACTTGTTTCACATTTAAAAAACGCGTTTATGAATATCATCTATAAATTAAGAAGAAAAAATATTTTTTTATACAAACTAAATACTTCATTCTCGTCACAAAACTGACACTGAGTTAATTTTTATTTAACAACTCACGCTAATTGGGTACTTATATGAATAAAAAATAAAAACAAGAGCAATAAAAGTATTTATTTTATTCTGTTTTTAGTATTTGTTGTTATAGCGGCAACAGAAATACATCATCTGTGAAAATTTCAACTGGAACTATCACGGTATCAGTGAGATACAGCCTGGCTAGAGACAGACGGACGGACGGACGGACAGCGGAGTCTTAGTAATAGGGTCCCGTTTTACTCTTTGAGTACGGAACCCTAAAAAAATCCCATTTAAACCTATAGTGCGTTCAGCTTTTGTTTGGAAACTCGATTTGTATTATACAGATTTCTGCAGCTAACAGTAGCTCCAAGTATACGTTTTATCGATACATACCCATACGTTTTCGAACCCGTTTGCGTTTAGTTTCAATTTGTATGGCAACGCGAACAGTAGCTCTAGTATAACCTGTCCTCGTTGCCATACAAAATTAAACGCAAACGCGTTCGAAAACGTATAATGTATCGATATAATTTACACAAAAGCTACTGTACAAATATAGACCTACGGAAACATACCTCATTCTTGAACTAGACCAATCAAATTAGCTAAACCCGGACATAATTCGATAACTGTAATTTTATTTTTCTATGATGTAAAGTATTGTTAGTTATAGTTAAAATAAAAAGAATTAAACATTTTAGGGTTCCGCGTCATTGTAAAAAAACCAAAAATCTAAATTTTTAACAAATTCTGATTTCATAAGTGCAGCATAATATGTAACTTTGTAAAATTGCCTCTATTATGATATGACGCTTGCATTCCAGTTAAAGAAATCAAAATTAAACTAATTAATCAACCGGGACTATCATTAATAAAGAAAGTTCAGTAAGTTACACATTTTCTGGCTTATCTTACCAGAAATTATAGATAACTGCAATTTAACAATTTATTCTGAATAGTATATTATGTGTGTTGATAAATTATTAAAAATTAAACAGATTATCTTTGCGGATTTCTAAAGTCACAAATATTGGTAGTTTTTGGAAAACCAAAATACATAACTACTTGGAAAGTGTTTGATTTATGCTGTCAACATATTATTCGTACTATAAGAAACAAATTAAACAGAAAATATCCACGATTATTAATTAATTCATATTTTTTCGTACTAAAGTTTTAATATGAACCTTATCTCTTGTAGAATAAGGCCGTCATTGCTTTGCGCCTCAACTACCGACCGTGCTGTCGCGAGTCGCAGGCATTCAAGGCCGAAACGCACTGACAGCGGTGGCGAAGCGGCGCGGGGTGGCGCGGAGGCGGTACTTGTAACGTTTGTGCTAAGCTAATATGAAAGCATCCGAACGCTGTTTTCCCGGCCGGTATTCTGTGCTTGACCCTTTCGTATTAGATCGAACATTACAGCCGGTACCACCTCCACACTGCGCCGCGCCGCCGCTTCGCCACCGCTGTCAATGCGTTTCGGCCTTCATTTATGGATATGTCAGTGATTGTCAAACATTTATAAAAATGAACGTGGCATTTACCACGGTTCGGGTAGGGTGGAGATTTATTGAAATATTGTGTTCATTAGATCGATAATAACTAAATTGTTCAGCATGAGACATACTTGTCGTGGAATGTCGATTACCTATTTATAAGCGCTCAGTCTTCTGTATAGAATTATTTAAATAAAATATGTTACTTATGTGGGTGCAGAAAGGGGCATTATTGGAATGATTCTTATTCGAATAATTATTCGAATTAACATTTATTCGCGAATAATTTATTCGTCTACACTTTCGAATGGCGAATAATTTATTCGTCTACACTTTCGAATGACGAATAATTTATTCTCCTTTCATTCGAATAAATCCTCTAATAATCCACGAATAATATTTAAGGATGTGGTTGCTCGTTATAACACGTACACGAATTTAACACGGTCACTACAAGTGTACCTGTTTTCAAGTATTAATACCCTTTTCTACTAATTAACAATATTTTTGTGAGTTAAATGAGTCGCTTCATGGGGCATTTAGCAGGTTTGTTTCAATATTTCATGTGTGTGGGCTTGTCCATATATTACGTCATCGTTTTTAGGGTTCCGTACTCAAAGATCTCACGCACCGTGATAGTTAGACAGTTGAAATTTTCACAGGTGATGTATTTCTGTTGCCGCTATAACAACAAATACTAAAAAAACTGTTTTTTTTTTTACAATCTTACACAAATCGATCTAGTCCTAAACAAAGCAAACTACTATGGGTACTAGACGACGATAAACATACTTATATAGCTAAATAAATAATTAAATACATAGAAAACATCCGTGACTCAGGAGCACATATTTGTGCTCATCACACAAATAAATGCCCTTACCGGGATTCGAACCCGGGACCTCCGGCTACGCAGGCAGGGTCACTACGAGGGTCAAACTGAAAGTTTCGGAAATAGAAAAAAATATGCAGTTACATTGAATAAAGTATTTTTATTGTTTTTCAAAGTGTTCTCTTTTATATTTTATGCACTTTTCCATGCGTTCAAACCAGTCGTTAAAACACTTATTGAACGCTGAAATAGGGTCGACAAAATGGCCATTTTAAAAGCCTCCACTGCCTCTGCCGGTGTCTGAAACACCGCGCCCACCACGCAGCTTATCCTTGATTTTGGGGAATGTGAAAAAGTCGTTGGGACTTAGGTCGGGGCTGTATGGAGGATAGTCCAGTAGTTCGACTTTTTCACCTTCCAGGTACTCATTTGTTTTACGAGGCATTGTCGTGGTGAAGGATGATGCGGCGACTAGGCCTTTTTTCCTAAGTTCAGCAAAGACACTCGGCAAGCAAATACTTGTATACCAATCGGTTTTGACCGTTCTACGATCTTCAAGTGGAATAGTAGCCACGTGACCCGATTTGGAGACAAACGTAGCCACCATCTTCTTGGCCTTGCTGCGAGAGCGAATAAATTTTGTTAGCTTGAGCTCGTCTTCGTAACCCCATACTCGAGATTGGTTTTTAGTTTCAGGCTCATATGCGTATATCCACGACTCGTCACCTGATACGACACTATAAACTGCATCTGAGCTTCCTCCGTTGAATTTATTCAATGTTTTGCGGCACCAATTGACACGAGTCGTTTTCTGCTCGTCAGACAATAAGTGAGGGATCCAACGGGAAAACAACTTTCGCACACCTAATTCTTCCTGTAAAATAATTTGTATCTGACTCATTCCAATCCCCAAAGACTCCTGAATTTCCCGATATGTCACATGCCTGTCTTCTTTTATCAGCTGACGCACAAGGTGGACGTTTTCTTGCGTAACTGCCGATTTTGGTCGACCTTCACGCGCGTCGTCCGTGAGGGATACTCGGCCACGTTGAAATTCTGAATACCACCTGTATATTGTCGTCTTTGAAGGTGTTTCATTACTAAAAGCAGCAATTATCCGGTCTCCACATAAATCATAGCTCTTAAATTTTTACGGGACAATTCCATCTTCAGCGGCGACTCAACAACTAGAAAAAACAATTGAAACTGAACCATTGTTTTTTTAGGGTACCGTACTCAGGGAGTAAAACGGGACACTATTACTAAGACTCCGCTGTCCGTCTGTCTGTCTGTCTGTCAGTCTGTCAGTCTGTCTGTCTGTTCGTCTGTCCGTCTGTCACCAGGCTGTGTCTCAACAACAGTTATAGTTTGACACTGTTGCCGCTATAACAACAAATACTAAAAACCAGTTTTTTTTTCTTTTATAATCGAAAAATCGGCTTAGTCCCAAACTAAGCAAAGCATGTATTATGGGTACTAGACTAACGATAAATATAGATAAATACATACTTAAATACACAGAAAACATTGTCCCATAATATTTATTTATTATTTATTTATAAATGCCCTTACCAGGATTTAAACCCGGGACCTCCGGTTTCGTAGGCAGGGTCACTACCAAGTACCAAGTAGGCTACAGGAGGCTCCCATACAACAAACGTGTTTTTTTGCCTATATATAATGGTACGGAACCCTTCGTGCGCGAGTCCGACTTGCACTTGGCCGGTTTTTTGTTTTTTTATGTGTGGAGTGTGTTTTATTTTATTATGATGAAACTTCAGAGATTATAAAAAGGTATAATATGTGTCAAAAATAAGTTCGTAAGTATTAGATTCCCGATACTTTCAGTGCAGCCCCCATACCAACCAACTAGGCTACAGTAGTTGGCTCCCATACAACAAATACATACATACTTAGTGAGTGTCAGTTTATAGTGGATTTGGTTCTATTGTACGGGGTGGTCCGGAACCCTCGGTGCGCGAGTCTGACTCGCACTTGACCGGTTTTTTTTTCACCCGTGGTAAAGCCAAAATAGTTAAAATAAAACACGTGAAATAATTACAATTAATATCCGTTTCACCATGCACTGTTCTGTCTTTAGGTAAATATTACGTTTTTGAGATATATTCCATTAAAAAGCATTCCTACAATATTCGTTCAAAATATTATTCCCGAAAAGCATTACGAATGATTATGCGAATGAAGAAGTTATTCGCGAATAAATATTGGCGAATAATTATTCGAAAAATTTATTCGTCATTCGCGAATAATCCTATTTAATCTTAAACATTATTCGTATTCGAATAAATTTTGCCCATCTCTGGGTGGGTGACAATAAGCATATCTTCTTTTTTTTGGCGTTCTGGCCAACTGTGTCGGCTCAATTTTGCCAAAAAGGATATCGACTACCGTAGGCTCAAAGGGCGTAAGGGACGAATTGCCCATGCCCATATCTCGGGAACTCTGAATCTTGAAATTTGGTACGTAGTATTTATAGCACAAACAAAGGAAAAATTGCGAAAACCGTAAATTTTTAGTTACATCACTGAAAAATTGATGTCCGGTATAAACTGACACGCACTAAGTATGTATTTACATACTCAGTGTCAGTTTATAGTGGACTTGTTTCTATTGTACGGGGTGGTCCGGAACCCTCGGTGTGCGAGTCTGACTTGCACTTGACCGGTTTTTTTTATGCTTACCACGATCATGGCATCCTCTCTTTCATTTACTTAACAGTTAAGAGTTTACTTATGTTTTCGATGATAAAAGCAAATCAATCGTTACTTACGCCCTTTGGACCAGAGTTTTCAAAGGGCGTAAGGGACAAACTGTGTTTTTTTCATTAGAGCTATAAATCCTACAATTAGGATATTCTATTATATTTGTTTTATTTGTACACGGCGCGGTCGGTGCAAAACACGTAATTGAAATAAACTCGTTTAGACGAGTTTGCCGTGCGCTCGCCCGCTGGCGCCCCACTCTCTCCCCGCCTCGCACCCACCGCATGCATCTGGCTCTACGACAAGGTCGCGAGTATTTTCAATTAAATTTTCAATTTCTTAAGCGTGAAATTAACATGCTTAATTTTGATGAAAACATAATTATCGTACACAAATGGCTATTAGTAAACAAAAAAATCATAGTTACTATTTATAATTACTGAGAAATACATTATTATTAAAACGTTAAAAATAAATGTTTAATTATTGTCTTAAATGTCTAAAAAGACGCAATATACCTTAAACAGATAAAAATATCATAGTTACCATTTTTGCATGTCTAGATAATGAGATCAGAGGAAAACTGTGAAAAAAAACGTATATGCGAATTTGATTTCAGTTTAATTTTGCTATTAAGTGATCGCATTTGAATGCACCTCAAAGTTATACTAACAAGATACTTGGTTACCTTTTTTACTTTTAGGAAAAAGTTAGGTAGTGTACGTTAACTCGTGTTTTTTTTAACTACGGTTACGATCGCGGATTTTTTACTTAATATATTTCATTAATATTTGATACTGAATAGTAAAATCCGATAAAACAATAAAAACAACGAGTTTACGAATTATGTCCAGGGTAAGCTAATTTGATTGGTCGTGAAGCGGCGCGTAGCGAGAGGAAGGAACGTGCATGAAAAAAAGCTAATTTATACGAGAATGCTGCTATAAGTCGCTATTTGACGACCTATGTAGCCTAGTTTGGTTAGTGACCCTGCCTACGAAGCTGGAGGTCCCGGGTTCGAATCCCAGTAAGGGCATTTATTTGAGTGATGATGAGCACAAATATTTGTTCCTAAGTCATGGATGCTTTCTATGTATTGAAGTATTTATTTATCTATATAAGTATGTTTATCGTCATCTAGTACCCATAGTTAGTACTAGTACAAGCTTTGCAATTTGGGACTAGGTCGATTTGTGTAAGATTTTTTATTTATTTATTATTATTAAATATGTTTGTTTGCGTGTTCCGTCGCGAACAGTAGACGTAATAAATGTAAACATTTTTCGCCTTATCAGTCTTATCACAAAGGAATAGGGTTCTAAAGTCTACAGAACGGATTCTTTTTCTAGAACAGACCTTATCTTAAGATCCATCGGACGATACAAACAAAGCTATTTTTTAGCCTCGTGCCACAAACGGTTCGAATTGAAAAGGCCAATCAATTGATTAAACAAAATACTTCAATCGAATAGTGACTCGATGTTTTAAATACAAAATGTTCAGCATATTTCTAGGTTTTTTTTTAATGAAAGGAGGTCCTTTCCTTAGACGTAAAGCTCCCTTTTGGTTGAAAAATTGTCGATATTTACTATGTTTTTGCTTTGACTATCGAATCACCTTAACAATGGAAGACAATATTTTTGTTTATTAAATTAGACACAAAGAGGAGAGAAGTTCGGTCTCGAGAAAAAAGAATCCGTACTATAATAGTACATTACTTACCTAGGGCGGTTAAACAAAGAATGTCTCAGATCGCAGGTATTTGACGCCCGAGCCGAAGGCAAGGGCGATAAATATGCGCTCTGAGGCTTTCTTTGTTACCGCCCGGTATGACGTAAATATGTTTACGTCATACCTGACCATAAAGTAGGAATTACCGCACGCTATGCGTGCGGAAAACCCCACTTCCTGGCCAGATAGAGATGTAAAATTTTGTACTCACCACGTGCGGTAATAAAGAAAGCCTCAGAGCGCATATTTATCGCCCTTGCCTTCGGCTCGGGCGTCAACTACCTGCGATCTGAGACATTCTTTGTTTAACCGCCCTAGGTAAGTAATGTACTATTGTGACGTCGACATTGCTCTTTCCACAAAGTATAACTACGAGTAAAACGTAGAAAAGTCGAAAAACCCCCTGACATTTTCATTTCAAAGTTTAATGTCTCAAAAACGGCTGAACCGATTTTGTTGAAGGGCGTCTTTCAAAAAAAGTGTACAAAACATCTTTATTTTCAGAATTTGAAATTTTTCGGTTTTTCTTACTCAGAATCGTTGATACTATCGATCCTCATACAAGAAAAAAAGTGTCCCAGATTTTACTATGTAATTTTTTTCTTCCAGTGCGTCACGAGTCACGACCATATAGGACACTTTTCTCCATGTATGAGGATCGATAGTATCAAAGATTTTGAGTAAGAAAAACAAAAAAAATGAATTCTGACAAAATAGTTGTTTTGTACACTTTTTTGAAAAACGCTCTGAAACGTATCTTAGAACCATCTCGTTCACGCCAGCTTTCGGGTTAAAAACCCGCATTCAAATCGGTATTCGTTTAGGAGCTACGATGCCACAGACAGACACACACACACACACACACACACACACACACACACACAGACAGACACACATACATGTCAAACGTATAACACCGAGGGGAAGGTTTTCCATAGAAGGTTAAAAAAAACATACAAATCAGCATAACAACAAAATGAAACAAATGGCGACGAAATTGGCTTCGCACCTTAAAATGGGGTGGTCTTTTTCGGTGACGTCTGGAAATGTTACATAGGCGTTGACATTTCAGGCCGGTTGCACACGGGGTTAATACAACAGACCTTTAGTGGTGAGTATTACACAAAGGGCCTATGCACACGCGTTTGTGTCGGTTAAACACGTGATTCGATAATAACCGCGACGGCGGCGCGTTAAAAAAACGCGGTGTCCAAAGGCTTGTTTGTCTAAGTATAACCTTAAGTATGTTCAAATAAAATTAAATATGTAACTAGAATTATTATTTAGGTACGTAATTTATTTTGAATGCCGGTACATTATTATACTTAAAGATAGCGTTTAACTTTTTTTTTACTCTTATTAGGATGTAAAATAAAATTACGAAATATACCAAATATATTATAATGTATATATTTGGTATGTAACTAACCTAACCTAACCTAGGCTGCCACCGGCAGCGGGCGGGGCCTAACCGTCAGGCTTTTATTATTATTGTCTATTTTTTTTATCATTTATGACATTAAATAAAGATACTCCGAATTCACAGTGTAGACGACCTAAACGAAACTCTAGTGAAATTGCACCTGACAAGTAAAAGGTTTTTTTCAGTACTAGCTTTTGCCCGCGACTTCGTCCGCGCGAACTCGTTTATATCGTGACTTTCTCCCCCCCTAATATAGATTAGCTTACTCCGAACGCCTTTTTTTACAAAATAGACTCCGCCGCAAACTTGGTTTCTATGCCCCGCCTCACCATAATAGATGATGCATGTAGGCTTTTTTCAGTATTATTTTGCATATTTTCATATCACACGGCCGTAAGGACCTTTGCTACTAAACCGTAGGATTAAATTAACTGACTTGTAATTTAAATATTTTATATTCAAATAAAAATAAAGATACGTCAACAAAATGTTACATCTAATAGTTTTCAAAATAGCCATAATAAAATGTCTTTTTTACCCCGTTTTAGAAAACATCTTCGAAACTACCGCCATAAGGTACCTTTACCCTTGGAACGTCACATACATATATTTACCTATGTAATGTTCCTATTCCCCAGGACTCCCAACTACCGCTATATCGTAAATGGGTTCAATCCAAATTTTCATCCACCATTTCTCACCCCCTTATGTGTTCCCCTTATTTCCTCCTGTCATGTGTTCTGGAATTAAAAGTATTCTATGCTCTTTCCTTGGACTGAGACCTCTCTCTATACCAAATTTCATCTAAATGGATTCTATCGAAATCTTCAACCCTCATTTCACCACCTCAGGAAATGATTTTTCGGGATTAAAACTATGCATTGTCCTTCCCTAGGACTCCTTCTATCTCTTTTACCAAATTTCATCTTAATGGGTTTTATCCAAATTTTCACCCCCAATTTTATCCCTGAGGGGATGATTTTCGGGATTAAAACTATCCGTTGTCACACTCCGGGACTCAAACTATCGTTCAACCAAATTTCATCAAAATGGGTCACAAACAAATTTTCACCCCCAATTACACCCCCTTAGGGGATGATTTGCGGGAGTAAACTATCCTTTGTCCTTCCCCAAGACTCCAACTCGCTATACCATAAATGGGTTCCATCCAAATTTTCATACCCCATTTCACCCCCTTAGGAGATGATTTCTGGACTAAAAATTATGTTAAGGCCTATCTCCATACCAAATTTCATCTAAATCGGTTCCTTCCAAATTCTCACCCCTCATTTCACCTCCTTAGGAGATGATTTTTCAGGATAAAAACTATGCACTGTCCTTCCCTGGGACTCCTTCTATCTCTATACCAAATTTAAACTAAATGGGATGTATCCACACTTTCATCCCTATTTCATCCCCTTGGGGGATGATTTTCGGGATTCAAACTATCCATTGTCATTCTCCGGGACTCCAACTATATCTATACCAAATTTGGTCTAAACGGAGTCCGTCCAAAATTTCACCCCCCATTTCACCCCCTTAGGAGAAGATTTCCAGAATAAAAACTATCCAATGTCCTTCCCCAGAACTTAAACTACCTCTTAACCAAATTGTATTTAAATGGATTACATCCAAATTTTCACCCCTCCATTTTACCCCCTAAAGGGAATATTTTCGGGATAAAACTATACTTTGACCTTCCCCGGGACTCAAACTAATTATATACCAAATTTCATCCAAATCGCTGCAGCAGTTTTAGTAGCTCCATACAAATTTCCACCCCCCATTTCATCCCCTTAGGGGTTGATTTGCAGGATAAAAACCACCCTAAGTCCTTCCCCAGGACTCAAACTATCTCTATACCAAATTTCATTTTAATCGGTTCAGCCGTTTTCACGTGATGCGCGGTCACATAAACAGACAAACAGATAAACAGATAAACAGACAAACAGACAAAAATTCTAAAAACTGTTGGAACGTGTTCTGTTATCGATTTTAAGTATCCCTAGCCAATTTTTTTTCGAATATCTTCCATGTACAGACTTTCGATCCTCTTCAGCTTTATTATATGTATAGATTAAGTACTTGTACCCGGTCAAGGAAATTCAATGTTTAGCACTTTTGGACCTTAACGTCATTCAAATAGAGTTAACATCTGCCAAACCTTCATTTTCCTCGACCGTACATTGTTCAATGTTCATTGTTGTTCTTTTAACCTCAAAGCATTCGAGCTCTAGCATACATAAAAGCTGAGATAGGTTTAGTTAGTACACCTTAACTAGCATTAAGCATAGCATAGCATTATTATTCTTTACTAACATTAGTCTTAAGTCTCATTAACAAAATGTGGATTTTATATCTGGAATAAAGATTTGAATTGAAATTAAGACAAGTAGTATATACCGAAAATGGTACATACCGAATTAGTTATTTTATTATCCTGCAAATATAATACATAGGAAGTATTTTTTTTTTAATTTTCTTTGTGAAGTACCTAGGTAATAATAGAAACATTATAGGCCGTAACCGTGTGCGGCCGGCCTACACACGTCAGATGTTGCAGGCGGAAGCGATATTAATTTCGGTTCCGTAGGGCGGGTGAACAATCGGCCAATTGGAAATCATGTTATTGCCGACCCGGCCGGTTTTCCGGCCTTTTCGCCCCAAACTAGCTCCGTATAGCTTTTTGTTGGCAATAACGATTTGACGCACGGATTTTTGTGCTCGGTGTGTATAATTGGTGAATCAATTTTTTTCTGTAAATTTTTGCGAAATTACCTAGTAGTTTAGGTCTGATCAGGCGTAAAAAAAAATACATTTGTATATACACATTTATATATGCACATTTTTACACAACAATGAAGCAGCTAACAAAATACACCTATACGGGTTATACTATACAGATTAAGTAAAACGAAAATCTCGAACAAAAAAAAAATGTCGATACATATACAAGCTAAAAACGAAGTTAACCTTGTCTTTGTGTACCCTAATTTCGATGCGGTGACGCATCGACCCGGTAGCTTAGCGGTCAGAGCATCCCAGCTGTTTCAGTAGAGGTCGTCGGAGGTTCAAATCCTCCTCGGGTCATTTTTGCTTTTTTTGTTATTTTTTCATACATAACAATATATTATTTTTCCTTGTATTAAAAATATTTTCAATCAAGATTTTTATTAAGTTGAAAATGAAATGATTCCTACCAGGGGCAGAGGTGTGCTATTTTTAAACGATCTTTTTATTTCTCTAATTGCCCCCAAGAACCTATTTTAAAAGGAAATCATTTACAATTAAATCTAAATACATATTTTTTTAATCTTGCTGTTATTAGTTGTTGCCAATCCGTTACGCCGCTCATTTAAGTAATTTGAAGACCTAGCTATTTGCTTTCCAATGAATTGGTTGAATACAGGGGTGTTATTCGCTACGCGTTAATGCGGCTCACCCCGCCGGTCACCCGTTACGAAACTAGACCTCTACCTACGCTTAATTACTACGCATCGCGGTGTCAAGGCATAATTGTGGGTGAGCGTTTAGGTGAGCTTAAAACAAGTTACAGAATAGGGGGGCAGTACTTATTTATTTATAGTTATTCTATACATATTTGAGATATGTTTTCACATATTTGTGATATGTAGGTATATATTTATAATATGAAGTTACCTATAAATATTATGTACGGGTTTATACTTTATTATTGTTTTTCGTTATTTTGTTGACGGTATTTGTACGAGTACATGGTGTAAAGTTTGTCTATCTCGTTTGACCTACCTTCCACTCAACTACCCAAAGCTTAGCTTGAAGAGATCCCTTATAGTGATCAATATAGTGATTTACTTATTTATTTAATTTACTTATTTACGAGTATTATATATATTACACTGACAGAACTAAAATTATTGTAAACATTTATTGTATACTTGTTTGTTTACCCTGTACGAAGACATGTTATTTAATATCGTATGCTTGCTGTTCTACAGGGTCCCGTAACACAGGGAATCCTAGCTCGGAACCCAATGACTTGTATCCTGTGTACCATGTTTTTGCCGAATAAATATTTCTATTTATACTTCACCTTGTTGTTTGCACTTTAATATTTTCAACCTGTTATTTGTGTTCAATAAAGTGCTTTCCTATTTATAATTTTTGTATAAAACAACGTCCATATTAAATAAATGTAAACAGCCATGCAATATAAAAGAGGCCCTATTTTTCGCGGGGCTACGCCCCCATCTGAAATGATGAATATCTCCGTACTTTAACCTCGAAAGGACGGCAAGACTATTTATGAAAAAAACTAAATTGGTTCCGTGCATGTTGTAAGTAGTAAGTTCCTACTATAAAAAATTCGTGATGCAATCTATCATATATGTGAAAAACGTATGTATATACCGTAACGTGATTAAGGGGGCAGATGGGACGCGAATAGTTTCAGTTGCTGCTTTGATTTTCTGGCTCAGGTTGCCCTAAAAGTAATTTTATTATACTTTTAGACATATTTTTTATCGTGCGGCAACACGGAGTATCCAAATTATTATTATTATTTTGAGGCAAAAGCCTCATCCCACTTTTTTTAATGCTCCCGATTCAGAGCAGTCTCCAGCCATTCTTTTAAAAAGGAGTCTAGCTCGTCTCTCCATCGCTGACGAGGTCTGCCACGTCTCCGTTACGAGCTGTCGAGCTGCCATTCAGTGGCGATCTTGGCCCACAGTTCACTCGGCATGTGGCAGACATGACCACTGACCAGCCCAGTCCCACTTCAACTTGGCCGACTTCCGAGCTACATCGACTATTTGAGTTTTGGAGCGCAGCGTAGTGTTCCGGATGCGAAGTAGCCAAATTATAACATTAAAAAAAAAGTGGAGTCTCTAAAAGTGAGAGGTGAAAGACATGTGTGGCCTGGTGGGGAACCAGGGGTTGCGGGGAGCGACAATGCGGAAGAGGAGCGATAAATATGGCCGGAGAGTGAGGCGGAACGCGGATCGAGGCCAGTTAATCCAAAATTCACAATCCGAAAGTTTTGCCCAATACATTTTTCCAGCTTAGCTACCCCATTGCTATCCCCTCTAACTCAACTACGGGGTGAGGTGGGATTTCCCACTATTTTTTGTTTATCATTAAAATTATGAAATCAAATCATTGAAAAACTAAAATTCACACGGCTGGAACGGAACATTCTTTATGTATAAAAATCGACGTGCCACATTTAAAAATACATTTTTATCGAGGTTTGAATATCTATATTGACTCAACTCACCCCATTTTACGGTACTTTTTGTTTAATTTGTGTAACTTTATATACGTAATGTGTTTAAAAAAATGTCAACTACAGTACAAGAGGCGCCTTACTTGCCTTAAGGGCGCACACTGGACAGCTGGCAGCGGGGCGATGAGCGGCAGTTCATACAAACTTTTTAAAGGGTTTTTACCTTTTTATGCGTTTTTTGGACGGGGGAGGGACTGGCGGCGTTTGAAATGTGGTGTTAGAGGAGGTTAAAAAGGGTCAGTTGGACGGAAAAGAAAACTAATGAGAAGGTTCTGGATTTAGTCAATGAAAAAAGAAATCTGATAGAAATCATTAAAAACAGGAGAGGAAAAATTATAGGACACATGTTAAGCCATGACGACTGGATGCAAACAATAATAGAGGGAAAAATAGAAGGGAAAAGAAAAAGGGATAGGCCGAGGATATCTTACATGGAGCAAATAAAAGAGAAAATAAACGCTTCATCGTACAGAGAAATAAAAAGTAAGGCAGAATGTAGAACAAGTTGGAAATTACTCCACCGACAAGAGCCTAGCTCTTAAATAAGAAGAAGAAGAATTTTTCATATTCTCTATGATTTTATGTAAGTTTTTATGTCGTATTTGATTTCATAATACTTTTGTTTCTTATCGGAACCGGTGCCCTTTCATTGGTACTAAAGTATCTCGTTTGTTTTCTATCTATTTCAGTGGATATGTTATATGAAAGTAGGTATGTAAGTACTCCAATATCGACGTACACAAAATCACAAAAATAGTTTGAGACTGATTCAATGGGAGATTGTGGTTAACTTAGTAGTAGGTAGGTTTTACTTTAATATTACGGATCTCTAAAATAATATTCACCAGGGAATAGACCGGCTCGTAGAGGTTATGGTAGATTATGGAATATTCAGAATAAATGTTTTTTTTAGATAGTAAGCATTCTCATAATATTTTTCTGGAATTTTCATCTAGGCTTATTTGAGTAAGGTAGGGCCATTTTTTCTTTGAGCTACGTTTTATTGGTATTATTATGTTGAGTTAAATATTCCTTTTATTGATTCTATTTTGAAAATATTACCTACAAATTGTGCTCAGCCGCGTATAAATCTTCCGTATCGTCTCATATTATAATTCCTCGTTTTGATGATTTCTGTGATATAAGTTTCTGTCAAATATTTCATATTTGGTACAAGCTTTTATTGCCGACTGTACTTTAGCCCAAACTCAACGGGCTTACGTCGGTTAAATACTGAATTACCATGGCCACCTTCTGTATCCATCATCAGATCAGCTCGATGGTACCATAATATTGAATTGTCATCCAAACTATACCTTCACCCAAGGATTACAGCATGTGACTGAAAAATGGATTGCAAATTTTGACGGACAACTTACATACATACCTACTTACATACTTATTATTACTATTCATATACTTACATACATACGAACAGGTCAAGTTCATAAGTTCATAAGTAAATATAGCTTAATTCGGGACTCAGTTATTACAAAATGTATTATTTATATTTGTTTATTTATGTATAACTTTTTTTTTAATTAATTACAAATTTTTATCCAAATTGGGTCAGTACTTTAATCGTTTAAGGCACTTCAAGGTATTTGTGGTACTGTGACTGTTGTTACTATTATAATAAATTATGAGTTCATTTTCGATATCATACAGACAATATTTTTTGAGTCCGTTCTTAGTACTTTCCCGTCAATCGGGTTTCCCCAGTGTAACGTATGTGGGTAAACTTAGGATTCGATGATGGAGGGTAGTTTGTTTATACTGCTGTCGCTTGATTAAACGCAATATGGAACGGACGTGTTTTCTGTGATCTCCTCGTATCCTGGATTCCCCTGGCCTCTCAGCAGATATTCTTCAGTGGCGACGAGAACAATTGGACGCTGGTGCATTTGTGACATTGTAAATTCGAAAAAAATACCGTGTAGTGTACGAAATGTCGGTGGGGAAGATTGGACCGTTTGACCTTGCCAAGGACAATTGGGAAATGTATGTAGATCGTTTGGAACAATATTTCGTTGCGAACCAGGTGAAAAGTGAAGTGAAAGTGGCTACGTTAATAACAGTTATAGGTAGTGAGGCTTATGAACTGATGGTGAGTCTATGCACACCCGACAAACCGGCAACACAATCGTACGATCAGTTGGTGGCGCTGATGAAAGGTCATTTAAATCCCAAGCCGAGTGTACTTGCAGAACGTTTTAAATTCCGGCAACGAGTGCAAAACCGTAACGAAAACATTGCAAACTTTGTGACAGATCTTAAAAAGTTGAGTAAAAACTGCGGTTTTACAGGGGACAGCTTAAAGGAAAACTTGAGAGATCAATTTGTTTGCGGCCTGTTGAATGACGATATCAGGCAAAAGTTGTTCACGGAGGCCGATTCGATCACGTTAGAGCGGGCGTATACGCTCGCAGTGTCCATGGAGGCGGCCGAGGCAAACGCGGCGCTGGTAGATGACTGTGCTCGGAACCGATCCGGCGACAGTGTACCGGCGGGCGCGTCGACAGGCGTGCATCAGATGGGCCGGGCGAGCCGGGGCCGAGCGACGGCGGCGGCGGACGGCGGCTGGCCAGCGGCGACGGCAGGCAGAGCGGGCCGCGGCAAGGTAGCAGCAGGCGGCGGCCCAAGCGCCATAAGCGGAGCGGAAAGCGGAAAGTTTCGCGGTTTCGGACGAAATAATACAGCATATTCTAATGCAGAATGTAAAGTATGTGGAGCAAATCATGATGCGGAAAGATGTAAATTTAAAAATTATGTATGTAGAATATGTAATCAAGAGGGACACTTAAAGAGGATGTGCACCAAGCTGCGTGGCAAGTCATCGTTGTACAACGTTAAGGAAGAAGAAGTTGTATTTAGCGACAATTCTGGAAGTACTGAAAGCGACGAGGTAAACAATTTTTCTTTAAATAGTAGCGATTCCATTTCGGTTGCACCATACACTATAGATGTTCATATTGAGGGAACATTGTTAACTATGGAGATCGACACGGGTAGTTGTATTTCATGTATTAGTTTGGAATGCTATAAAAAGTTGTTTACCCATTGCGAGTTACAGGAGAGTAATTTAGTGTTGCGATATTATACAGGCGAACATATCAAACCCATAGGCAAAATAACACCTCAGGTGCAGTATAACAAAACTTGTAAAAAACTTGACTTGTTCGTTATTGCGAGTGGCAAAACTAGCCTCATGGGTAGATGTTGGATAAGTGAATTGAAGTTAGATTTATCAATGTTGGCCTCACGACCAGTGACTAATGTAAACATGTTATTTAGTGAAAAGGAATTCAGTTCCAGATACTGTGAGGTGTTTGCGGATGGCTTAGGCCGGTTCAACGGGGGAACGGTGGGGTTCCACTTGCGGCCCGAGGCGCGGCCGGTGTACCTGCGCGCGCGCCCCCTGGCGTACGCGCTGCGCGAGCCGGTGGAGCGCGCGCTCGACCAGATGGTGCGCGACAACATCATCACGCCTGTCGCCACCTCAGACTGGGCCACGCCGATAGTGCCGGTAGTAAAAAAAGATGGCACCATAAGGGTATGTGCGGATTTTAAGTTAACGTTGAATAAATGCCTAGAAGTGGACCACTATCCTTTGCCGAAAGTAGAAGATTTGTTCACTAAATTACACGGGGGGAATAAATTTACTAAGTTGGATCTGTCGCAAGCGTACGCTCAATTTGAATTGGACGACTCAAAAAAATACGCGGTGATTAACACACATAGGGGGCTCTTTATGTATAATAGATTAATCTATGGTTGTGCATCGTCGCCCGGTATTTTTCAGAGAAAGTTAGAGCAATTGTTTGCGGATATGCCGCGAGTAGGAGTATTTTTGGACGACTTGATTATTACGGGAGTCGATGACCAGTCACATATAGACACGTTACATGAAGTATTTGATAGGTTAAAAAAATACGGTCTGAGAGTAAAAAAAGAAAAATGTACATTTTTTGCGGACTCGGTTACGTATCTAGGATTTGTGATAAGTAAAGAAGGCGTCCACACATGTCCCGACAAAATTGAAGCGATCAAGCGAGTACCAGCACCGAAGAATGTATCGGAATTGCGATCATTCTTGGGGTTAGTGATGTACTATGCAAAATTCGTGCCTAACATAAGCACTATATTAGCACCACTGTATGCGTTATTGCGGAAAAATGTGCGATATGAGTGGAGTGAAGCATGTTTGCGTGCGTTTGACGAAACTAAGCGCATGTTGATTTCCAGCGATATACTAGCGCACTACTCGCCGGACCTTCCGCTGGTACTGACAGTGGACGCAAGTAGTGTAGGGGTGGGTGCCCTGATTTCGCACCTGATGCCCGGCGGCGCGAGCGACGGAGAACGCCCCATAGCCTATGCGTCGCGGGTGCTTAATGCAGCTGAGAAATCGTACTCGCAAATAGACCGAGAGGCACTGGCGATTATTTACGGGGTCAGAAAATTCCACCAATATTTATATGGTAGGAAGTTTATTCTTAGAACAGATCACAAACCATTGGTATCAATTTTTGGGAGCAAGATGGGAATACCTGTCATGGCTGCGAGTCGGATGCAGAGATGGGCAGTTATCCTAGCAGGTTATGATTACAATATTGAATATGTTCGAAGTAAAAAAAACGCGGCGGACGCTTTGTCTCGCTTGCCTGTGGGTAAGGAAAAAAGCCAGCGAAAAGAAATCACTTATTTAAATTTCATACAAAATTTCCTGCCAATTACTAGGAAAATGGTATTACAAGGTCATATTAGTAAAGATGAAGAGTTAAAAAAAATATTTTTGTTCTTGCTATCCGGATGGCCTGCAGGTTGTAAGGAAGAAGCTCTCAAACCGTATTACTTGCGGCGTAATGAATTGTACATAGATCGAGGATGTATAATTTGGGGTTATAGGTTAGTGGTACCGAAAGCGTTAAGGGATAATTTGCTAAAAGAATTACATGTAGGTCACTTAGGTATTGTGAAAATGAAGAGTCTCGCCAGAAGCGTGATGTGGTGGCCAGGAATAGACAATGATATTGAGGAGTTGTGTAAACAATGCACCACCTGTGCGTTAGAGGGCGCCGCACCGCCGCGCGCGCCGCCGCAACCGTGGCCATATAACCCGGAACCTTGGTCACGATTGCATTTAGACTTTCTGGGGCCATTTCACGGCGAAACTTTTCTAGTTATAATAGATTCTACCACGAAGTGGTTAGAGATATTTAGAATGCGTAAGACAACAGCCACTGCAGTTTTGAAACCTTTACGTGAAACGTTTGCTCGTTTTGGTTTGCCATTAGAAGTGGTATCGGACAACGGTCCTCCGTTTACGAGTAAGGAATACGCACATTTCATGACGATAAACGGCATAAAGTTGACATTTACGGCAGCGTACCATCCAGCTTCAAATGGCGCAGCAGAAAACGCGGTTAAGCTATGCAAGCGAGCTATCAAAAAGGCACTTCGCGACGGTTGTGATGTAGACGAAGCCCTGCAGGCGTACCTCATGATGTATAGAAACGTAGAGCACAGTACTACTGGAACAGCTCCGGCTGTGTTGTTACAGCGCCGACGGCTGCGGTCTAGATTGGATTTGTTAAGGGGAGATAGACAGTTAGAAAGTAAAGTACAGGATGCTCAAGATAAACAAGTTTTAAACGCAGGTGGTATAACTAGGGACCTTAAGGTGGGGGATCCCGTGTGGGCGCGAGATCACGCTGGGGGAAGCTGGCTAAGTGGTCAGATAGAGGATAAAGTAGGGACTCGTAATTTTATTATTGGCCGGGATAGTGGTTCACGCATAAAAAGACACGTTGATCAAATCAAGAAAAGGCGTAGTAGTTATACCGTGTCTGCGTCGGATGTTTCGGAGGTGGCGTCAGGCGAGGCGACGTTGGAAAATGAGACTACGCAGGTTGTGCGTGCGCCGGAACACTTGGTGGAACCCGATGGACCAAAGGTCCTGGAACCAAGGAAGGACGAGGATGCGGTGCCTCATGATGCAACTGCTGGTCATACGGAAACGATTGCGTCCCCTGCAGACCGGCCTCAGCGCATTCGGAAACCCGTGCAGAGATATGGTTTCGAATTTGATTATCTTTACCGTAGATGATGTAACTAGTATTAAGATGCCAACTGTAGAACTAATTAAGGGTGGAGGTGTAACGTATGTGGGTAAACTTAGGATTCGATGATGGAGGGTAGTTTGTTTATACTGCTGTCGCTTGATTAAACGCAATATGGAACGGACGTGTTTTCTGTGATCTCCTCGTATCCTGGATTCCCCTGGCCTCTCAGCAGATATTCTTCACCCAGATTATAATCCCATAAGTAGAACTCAACTGTACAAACTGAAGGTACTTTAACTCGAAGAGATCGTAAACTGTGATAATTATATACAGTTAGAACTTTGTTTTAGCAACTATTACGAAGTAAATATATAATTTTTAAGTTTCTACTAGCCCCGCGAACCTGACCTGACTGAACTTCAATTTATATCAAAAGTAAATGAATTTGAAGAGATCGCATACTGTGATCAATGATCTTATACAGTTAAAACTTCGTTTAAACAAAAATTAAGATATAAATGTATATTTTTTAAGTTTCTACTTGCCCCGCGAACCTGACCTGACTGATAAATGGGCTCAACAGGGGAGTATTTGTCTTCATAAGTTCGTCAGGGCTCCATCAATCTCGCACTTATTATTTATGATCCGGAGGATCAGTGTTGCTTCGAACGATATTAAACGAGGCTCATTGGTGTTCCTTATTTAAAGAATATGAAGAATATTATGATGTAGGTAAAGTGAAAAGAACTTTGGGATGTTGACACAAGGTTTAACTTTATGTGATCTGTATCGAAGGATGTCTCACTAACTGTATTGATTTTATGATTAGGTACTTGCGATTTCAAGCAACAGAATACTATCATGATGTACGAAAGGCAGCTTAAAGAATTTTCTCTAAAGAGACCTTAAACCTCGTATTAGTTTTATCCCGTTGCATCGTGAGAGCCCGGGACCCGCCAAAATGCGAGCTTCTCTTTCCAAGGAGTTTAAATCATTATTTTGTATAACGACATCAAGAAATATGTAAAATACATGTAAAACAAAAGGTTGTTCCGTACTTACTTCCTATTCAAAATATCTACATCAAAGGTTACCCCTTACAAGCTAAAAAAATACGTAAATTTCCTCGGGTCTTCGGGATCTTGCTACAATAAGCCGTATACTGATGTTCCGATCCCCAATAGTACGATGGTAACGTTAGATACCGAATTATTCAATATTCTATGACGATATTATGTTACTGGAACGATTCGGCTTTGGTCGCGTTCATTGTGTTTGCGATTCGCTACTAGGCTTTTTTAAGAAATAAAAATATTGGAATACATTGTTGTTCAACTAAAATCAACAAAATTATAATCACAGAATGTATGCAATATTCGACAAAGGTTTTAATAATTGCAAGTTACCTGTGCACCAAGTGAATTTTGAAATACCTCTTGATTTGTTTACTTCTAACTGTACCTACATAATCAATAATTTAATTTACAAACAAAGTTTAAACCAACTTCAATTCAGTACTTCACCATTAACGGGCTCTTAATCTATGACTTCATTCATTCAGTATGTCCCTCAATACTGAGGATCGTGGCTGCGATGTTACTGTCGCCAGATGGCTTGCCAATGGCTCCGGTGTCACGCTGCAGCGCGTGGTGTTTTCGTAGTCCGGTGAGCTTTGTGACTTGATCACTCCCATTTTGGCTGGCAGTCTGCCACGAGCTCATCTACCCGCCTTTCCCGTCAACATGATGTATTCGAAGCTACTGGGACGATGCGCTATATGTCCATGAAATGACAGTATACGTTGCTGGCAAACTGTCAAAAGTCAAAGTCCAAAGTTTTTTATATGTGAAACAGGTGATGGCTGTCGAGAGGTGTGTGCGGATTTTGAATTCCTCTATTATGGACACATTGGTCCTCATGGCGGTCCAAGGGATACGTTATATATGAAGAGTGTGTGGTTATACACTAATACACTTAATTCATCATCATCATCATCCCTAGCGTTACTCCCGGTGGAGCCTAAAAGGAGCCCGAGGTCCGCTATGGCACCTAATCTCAAGATTTGGCATATGCACTAGTTTTACGAAAGCGACTGCCATCTGACCTTCCAACCCAGAGGGGAAACTAAACCTAATTGGGATCAGTCCGGTTTTCTCATGATATTTTCTGTCTCCGAAAAGCCACTGTTAAATATGAAATGATATTTCGTAGATACATAAGTTTTTGGAAAACCCAGTGGTAAGAGATGGGGTTCAAACCCACGACCTCCAGATTTTTCTTGGCCACAGTGGGTCGGTTATAGCCTTAAGCCTTTAAGAAAGACGAAAGAAGTTAAGAATGACGAAAAGGAAATGTATCAAAACAAAATGAGTCCTCAGTAAGGAAGAATGTACAGTCTGAATATCCCAAGCGTACTTCTGCCCTTTGCAAATGTTTTATAGGTGTGTATGAATGAGATGGCGTAATGTGAACTGTGAACCAATGCCTGCTTTTGTGAGAACAGAATATATATTAAGCGAAGCGAAGAGAAGCTAACGAAAAGTCAAAATATTAATGAGGAAACGTCTGTGACGTTGTAAGTTTGTGAGTTTGTATGTAGGTATGGATATAGGCTATATTTTATGCCGCGGGTATTTTATGCTGTTGTGCTTTACAATACGCGAGCATAGCCGCGCGGGCAGCTAGTAATCTATATTGCAAACCAACAAATAACAATGTAGCGCCGAAATGCGACCGAATGTTGAAAGTTGTAATGGCCGCCGCGAGTTCGGCACAACTGTCATTTAAACTGTCAAACTGTAAATGGGACGGGCTGATTGGGTCCCAAATGGGCCTCTGGGGTAACGCGTAATGTCCGAGTGTCAGGTGAAAAGATTTAGAACGATTTTCGTTATAGGTTGGGTAGTTTTCGTTTTGTAATTTGTGGAATGTACATCATGGGGGTCGATTTAAGACATACGTCGCGCAGCCCAACTTGATATTGACAACTTTTTTTTTTATTTTATTTATTTAGAACACAAACAGTCGCATAAACAAAAATATAAGAGGTACGCAAAGAGTACCGATAGACATAAATCTAAAGACCTGGAGGTTCATTAATATATAAAAAAACCGGCCGAGTGCGAGTCGGACTCGCGCATGAAGGGTTCCGTACCATTATCAATAAAAATATTTATTTTATTTTGTTTTTAGTATTTGTTGTTATAGCGGCAACAGAAAAACATAATCTGTGAAAATTTCAACTCTCTAGCTATCACGGTTCTTGAGATACAGCCTGGTGACAGACAGACGAAGGGACGGACGGACGGACGGACAGCGAAGTCTTAGTAATAGGGTCCCGTTTTACTCTTTGAGTACGGAACCCTAAAAACTATGTTAACATAACAAACTTATCATAACTAATGAAACATAGAAAAAAAAACAAAGCTTAAAAGATTTATAAATTTTAAACTTAAGGTGGTTCGATTGCCATACAAAACGTTATTTGACATTCGTAGGCTAACGGCGTGATATTTTAAGAAACTTATGTAACAAACTTTCATAAATTGGCTTCCCATTTGCGCCAAATTCCCCCTTTCCTAGAATAAACTTGTATAAACTAGATTAATTTGAGAAATTGGTTTGTCACGTGATATTTTGGGAAAACTATTTTTCTCAAATTAATCTAGTTTATACAAGTTAATTCTAGGAAAGGGGGAATTTGGCGCAAATGGGAAGCCAATTGATGAAAGTTTGTTACATAAGTTTCTTAAAATATCACGCCGTTAGCCTGCGAATGTGCGAATCGAACCACCTTAACAAATTCATTAATGAGCGTTTTTCAAAAAAAGTGTACAAAACAACTTTTTTTTCACAGTTATTTTTTTTATTGTTTTTCTTACTCAGAATCTTTGATACTATCGATCCTCATACAAAAAAAAGTGTCCTAAATTATTCCATTCCAGATCGTCACATTTTTGTATGCAGTCTTTTTTTATTTGTATGATCGTGACGCACTGGAAGAAAAAAATTACATAGTAAAATCTGGGACACTTTTTTTCTTGTATGAGGATCAATAGTATCAACGATTTTGAGTAAGAAAGCCAAAAAAATTAAAATTCTGAAAAAATAGTTATTTGTTCAACAAGAGAGCAAAGTAGATTTTTGCTGCGAGTGTTGATGTTCCGAGCAAGCGAAAGATTCTATATTTGAATCACGAGCGTAGCGAGTGATTCAAAATTAGAATCTTGAGCGTAGTGAGGGACTCAAAGGCACGAGATGCAAATAGCTTTGCTCTCGTGTGATACATACAACTTTTCACCTCAGCAGTGAGAACATCGTCACGTTAAAAAATATATCGCTAGGCTTTTACGCACCTATAATATTCTGAATTTGTAATAGAGCACTGGTGACACAGTGACTGTGGACACTATGATGTGTCACCAGTGCTCGATATCTAAATTAAAAAGCTACTTTGACTCACGGAGTGAGCAAAATCGCATTTTGCTCACTGTTTTCACGCAGCAAAATATGCTTGTTCGAGCTGCTGAGGTGAAAAAGAAGTTTTGTATACTTTTTTTGAAAAACGCCCTAATACCGGTCGTCGACTCAGTATGGATGCACAAGTTAAAGGTAGGTAATAAGTAGGTACATGGGTACTTGAGGATTTATTAAAATGAAATAAAGGAGATATCGTTTATTGGTCACAAATATAGCGTTTAGAAGTAGGTAATAAGGGGATCTCTTTTGTAATACTTGTATAGCTGGTAATACTTGTGACGGTTTATAGGGTTCCGTAGCCAAATGGCAAAAAACGGAACCCTTATATATTCGTCATGTCTGCCTGTCTGACCGTCCGTATGTCACAGCCACTTTTTTCCGAAACTATAAGAGCTATACTGTTGATACTTGGTAAGTAGATGTATTATGTAAAAAAAACATTAAGTTTAGGGGTTCCCCATACTCAGAACTGAAACTCAATTTTTTTTTCATCAAACCCATACGTGTGGGGTATCTATGGATAGGTCTTCAAAAATGATATTGAGGTTTCTAATATATTTTTTCTTAATTGAATGGTTTGCGCGAGAGAAACTTCCAAAGTGGTAAGATGTGTGCCCCCCCCCCCCCCCTGTAACTTCTAAAATAAGAGAATGATAAAACTAAAAAAAATATATTGATGTACATTACCATGCAAACTTCTACCGAAAATTGGTTTGAACGAGATCTAGTTAGTAGTTTTTTTTTAATACGTCATAAATCTTAAACCACAATCTATTTTACGGAACAATTCATGTGCGAGTCCGACTCGCACTTAGCCGCTATTTAGGGTTCCGTACTCAAAGAGTAAAACGGGACCCTATTACTGAGACTTCGCTGTCCGTCCGTCTGTCTGTCACCAGGCTGTATCTCAAGAACCGTGATAGCTAGAGAGTTGAAATTTTCACAGATTATGTATTTCTGTTGCCCCTATAACAACGAATACTAAAAACAAAAAAAACTATTGTTTAAGGGGGGCTACCATACAAAAAACGTGATTTTTTTGCCGTTTTTATAGATAATCAGTCACCAGGCTGTATCTCAAGAACCGTTATAGCTAGAGAGTTGAAATTTTAACAGATTATGTATTTCTGTTGCCGCTATAACAACAAATACTAAAAACAATTTTATTAAGGGGGCTTCCATACAACAAACGTGATTATTTTGCCGTTTTTATAGATAATGGTAAGGACCCCTTCGTGCGCGAGTCCAACTCGCACTTGGCCGGTATTTTATAACCCCCGACGCAAAAAGAGGGGTGTTATAAGTTTGACGTCGGGGTAGTTGTTCATTATGTTTAATGGTTCTTAGTCTAAGTATACGATGAATATACCTACTGGCGACCACGTACCGGAAGGCGCAGCCTTGGTAGGCCTCCCACAAGGTGGACTGATGACCTGGTAAAGGTCGCAGGAGTCCGCTGGATGCGGGTGGCGCAGGACCGGTCACATTGGAACTCTTTGGGGGAGGCCTATGTCCAGCAGTGGACGTCTTTCGGCTGATATGATGATGAGATATTTAAAAAGGTAGAAAAACGTTCAATAGTACCTACCTACTGTAACGTAACACGTACATATTTACTTAAATAAACCTTAATCCTAGCTACGTACGTAATTAAAAATACCATATACAACTTATTACTACACTACACACTAAAACACATGTTTAAACTATCCTAAATATAAGTTATAAACTCATCAACACGCTAAACTGTTTGAATATGTCGCGGCATTGATTTGACGTTCGATCACTCATAGCTTCATTCGCACATGAACGAATGCATGTGAGACGTGCATGATCTGCGCGGGCGCTTCGTCATCGCGCGATGCCGCTCGTTGATTAGCCAAAAGATATTGAGTAGAACGCACGTCACCTAGACTCGATCTCTGCTACGGTCCGCTGCATGGAACCGTAATCGATGTTCTGGTGTCGTCCCTACGCGTTCCTCGATTAAACAGTAATCACTGTGGTGTTTTTTTAAAGTGTTAAAAGTGTACCCCTAAATTGGGTAAGTGGTTATATTTTGTTCGCAAGTAGCTTAGAACCTTTAGTGCTGATTCATTGCTTAATTAGTTTAACTTGCTACTAGTTCACAATAATTTTAACTGCAAATCTCTTATATCGTATCTACATACCAGTTTGCTCATAACTAGTACTTATTTTAAGTTGATATTCATCGTGCGTGTCATTTTAATCCACCCGCATTTTTAAAAATAAAAATATAAAATCATCTAATTTAACTGTTTATCAAATCAACTTCATTTAAATGTAATCTCCGCATCTGAATTGTGAACATCCACGGCATCACAACTACCTAAGTGCTTTCCCACATGCCGTTGGTGCTCACAGGAATAAATGGACCGTTCCTAATGCCTTTTTAAATGGCACGTTCCAGGGTCCAAGGTCCAGAGTGACATTTTTTTCGGCTGAATGTTTGCCGCCTGCCTGCGCTTGCTTCTGGCCATTTGTACGAGACCGTGGAGCGGTTTTCCGGCTGGCGCTGAACTCAGCGCCGTCAAGAAATTCCTCCGCCAACCTACCCGGTGCACCACAGGGGAGTACTTCGGCTACAGGGAATCAGTGGAATCCGATTTTACGTGTATTAGCCCGAACCTACGTATTTATACCACACCAAATTTCTGAACTAGCCTGCTGAGTTTTTATATTATATTTTTGACCGTTTTTCTGACTTCTCATTTTAAACCTTTTATTATAATATAAACTTAAAGGAGTCAGAACTGAGCAATGCGGGACACTACCTACCCTGGACGCGGCGCGAGATGTAGTGCGGCGAGTGACCCCGCACCTCGAGGCCGGGCGACATGTTGCAGCTATATTCTGCGACCTGTCGCGCGCCTTCGAAACAATTGACCATGCACTACTTCTCGCAAAGCTATCGCGGTATGGAGTCAATGGATCGTTCCTCGAATTATTAAGATCCTTCCTTAGAGAACGAACACAAACCACGCACATACGTAGATTTCCCCAATCTAGGCGGCCAAAAGTCCAATTAGTGAAATTCATTATAGGTATAATTTACTAATTACCTTATATAGTTGACATTCCTGGGGACCCACCCCCACCCTATTTTACTTATTTGATAAAGCATGTGCTTATCAACAGGTATTCAAAACTAGATCATCGCTAGCAGTGTGCATATCAGTTTTAAGCGCGTTAAATTTACTCTTACTTACAAAGTTCATAATTATTTTTTTACGATCTAAAGTGACGTTAACGTGATGGATTCTAATAATTCAGGTAAGAATCTATGTATCTGCTTCATAAAATTTATTCTTTTCACCTTATTTTCATACTAAATGATAAGTTAAAGTTGAGACCTTTTTTAATGATACTTTTTCTTAATTATCAAAGTTTAAAGGTTGTTTTGAAATGCATTTTAGTCCGTCTTAGCGACTATTAATATTTTTAAATTTTGGTTACATATTAAACATAACAAAACCGGTGAAAACGGCTGCTACTACGTGCTACTCGCAATTTCTAAACCAATCTAAGTTAACAGGGCAAAAACTCTAAAACGTCTTCACATTTTTCTACTTTAACATAATTAGTTTTTTTTATTTCAGAGTTATCCAGTGCTTCTGGTATTAAAGAAGTGACTCGTAAATATTTGTATGAACAGATAAAAGAACAGAATTTACCAAGTTTCAGTGAACATTTGGAGAAATTGGAAAATAATCTCTTGGAGTGTTATGGCCACACCGAAGAAAGTAAAAAGAACCTCAAACGTAAGTTTTCGAACTTTAAGGCACAAATAAAGCAAAGGTGGATAACTGCAAAGAGGAGAGAAGATCTGTTTTTAACTCAAAATCAGGCTTGGTTGGAAGGAACCTTCGAAATCCCTTGTGAAACGATTCATCGGCAGGGTCGTCCCAACAAATTATTTGCGGAATCGAGTGAACGGACCAAAAGGAGGAAAACAGAAGAAATCCGAGCTACTGTAGATGATAATATCATAGTCCATGCTGCACAAATGTGTTTACAAACAGGTGGAAAAAGAGATGCTTCAAAAGTCCTCAAGGAAATAACGAATTCTCCAACACGAGCCACTAAGTACAAGAAATGCTGTAATAAGGAATCAGAATCAATCGCACCATTGTCTCCTTTTGAAGCACTCCAGATGTTTGTGGAAGCCGATCTTACTCGGCGACAATACGAAATAATAAGGGCTACTAACCCAAGACATTACCCGTGTTATGATCTCTTGTTAAAGGCAAAACAGGAATGTTATCCACCAGAAAGTGCGTTGCGTGTCTCTGCTACCTGCGCAGAAATGGAACTTCAAAGCCTATTAGATCATACTATTACGCGCTTATCTATATATTTAGAAGATGTGTTGATAACACTCAGTGAAAGTAAAAGGCAATCATTAAGGATAATTTGCAAATGGGGTTGTGACGGATCACAACAAGCACGATTCAAACAAACGTTTTCCGACGATGCCGACTCAGACGCAAACATATTTTTAAGTTCTTTTGTACCTTTGCAAATTGTTTGTGGAGAAGAAAACAGTAAAGTCTTGTGGCAAAATCCAACTCCTTCATCTTCACGATTTTGCCGTCCTATAAGATTTCGGTTTGTGAAGGAATCTACTGATGTGACCAAGGAAGAAATAAGAAACATACGAAATTCTGCCAAGTCCCTTGATCCAACAAAAGTAAACCTGAACGGCCAAGAATATGTCTTTGGACACATTTTAAAAATGACAATGGTTGATGGCAAAGTATGCAACGCGGCCACAAACACGAAGTCTAACATAAAATGTTACATATGCGGAGCCACATCAAACGATTTTAACGACCTATCGAAAAGTAAAGCTACAAGTGCCGAGGCCATAGAGTTTGGCATTTCAGTATTACATGCGAGAATACGTATATTTTAAAGCATTTTACATTTGGCGTACAGGCTACCTGTAAAAAAGTACAGAGAAAGGAAGACTCAGGAAGAAAAAGAGTTAGAAAAGCAAAGAAAAACGGAAATTCAGGAGAGATTTCGGGCAGAAGCTGGCCTGTTGATAGATATGCCTAAGGCAAACTTTGGAAATACTAACGACGGAAACACAAGTCGAAGATTTTTTGAAAACATGCAGTTGGCTGCTGAGATTACAGGGATTAATCACGAATTAATTCATAGGTGTAAAGTTATTTTGGAGACAATTTCAAGTGGGCACAAAATTGATGCAACAAAATACGACGCATATGCCTTGGACACGGCTAAGCTGTACGTTAATGAATATGGTTGGCATCCCATGACGCCAACTATGCACAAAGTATTAATACATGGTGCGAAAATTACAGAAAACGCGATATTGCCAATCGGTCAACTGTCTGAGGAAGCGGCAGAAGCCCGGAATAAGCATTTTCGGAGTTACAGGCAAAACTATGCGATAAAGTTTTCTAGGGAAGCGTGTAACCTGGACATTTGCCACAGGCTACTGCTAACCTCGGACCCACTTTTGAGCAGTACGAGGACCAAAAACAAAAGGGCACGCAAGACGTTTTCCAGCGAAGCAATGGAATTATTAATGGCTGCTGAGCCGAATAGATAATAAAAGTATTCTCATATTCTGTAAATTTTATGTTTTTTGTATACTTTTATTTATTTTATACTGTATATGAAAATGACTAAGATGCAAAAGTGTATTTTTATAGCTTAAATTAATTTTTGATATAATTTTTTTATATAAAAAAATTTATTACTTTTTTTTTAACTTATTTATTGAAATAATATTTAATTATAAAAGAATACAAAGTTTTTTATTAAATATCCCATATTAAACTCGATTATACGATAAAATGTTTTTGGCCGCCTAGATTGGGGAAATCTACGTATGTGCCACGTACGTAAAGTCATTCAACTCTAACCTTGAAGAATTGGGGGACAGTGCCGTCCCGCAGGGATCAACGATGGGAAACAACCTGTTTTTAGTCCTTGCGAATGACGTCACTGCCGCCACTGAAGACGTGGAGTACATTATGTTTGCTGATGATACGTGCGTAATAACAGCAGCCAATGATTTTACCAGCTTAGAAATAAAACTGACCCAAACAATTAAAAAAATATCTGATTGAAACCACAGTAAACACTGCTAATGGGATGCTTCTGAATGTCGATACAACAAACATAATGTACTTCCAATTAAAGAGTAAATGCTCAGGTTGGGATAGTTTTGAATGATATTGCGGTGCCACAGGTACCTACATGAAGTTAAATATTTAGGTTTTGTAATCTGTAAATGGACTCACGTGGGCACCCCATATAGATGCGACGTGTAAACGTCTTGCTTCTGCGTGCTTCGCGTTGTCTAGGCTAACTCACAGTCTTTCTGAGGAAAACCTAAGAAAGGCCTATTATGGATACATCCATTCTATTTTAACGTACGGTGTCGACCTATGGGGTACTGCTGCGGATCGTGAAAGGTTATTTAAATTACAAAAGCGCGCTATCCGCATTATGACTAGAAAATCACTCGACTACCCGGCTAAGGAACTTTTCCAAAAATACAAAATACGTGAGACAAAATCTTTATCAGATTCCCACTTATAGTCAACTCCTGGGTAGGGTGACGCGTAGGCGTAATCAGCTGGTCATGCCCGCGCACCGCCTGGCCAAAACTAGTAAGTCTGTGCATGTAATGGGGATCAGACTGTACAATACACTGGACGACGAAATAAAGCCAGCTTCTATCGATGCAATATTTGTCCGCAAACTAAAAGTAGAATACTACTGGAAATGGCTTGCTATACCATCGACGAGTTTTTTGATGGCCACAAGACATTGGCTCAGTCGCGCACCTAATTTAATGCAGCCCCTTATTAAAATGTTAGTACTTTACCTATGTAGGTATATAAATTATTAATGCATAAATTAATTGGATAGTTATTCACTTATTAAATAATTATATTTATATAGAATAGATATGTAATGTGATACTTTTTTGATTGTAAATGACTTGTAAATGACAATATTTACCAATAAATAATACAATACAATACAATACAATATTTTTTTATTACAAGCTTTATATTAACTTGCACTGTTCCTATGTATGTAAATACGTAAGTATGTAAGTTGTCCGTCAAAATTTTCAGTCACTTCCCGATTGAGCTAAAATTTTGCATGCATTTGTATATCGCATGACAATGCAATATTATGATGACTTGGAGCGGATCTGATGCTGGAACTGGAAGGTGGCCATAGGAACTCCGCAATAAAACGACACAACCCCATCGAGTTTGGGCTCGTTAGAATCGACTCAATGTGTAGTTGATGATGATATGCAGAAAAGTACAGTCGACAATAAAAGGTTGTACCAAAAATGAAATTTTTGTCAGAAACTTATAATTTATTGGGAACACATTGTACACCGTGAACATAATTTTATTCTTTCATACAACGTCATTCTCCTAAATAAACACAATTCATCCTATCCCCTTGTGTTGTGAAAGTCTATACCTACTTATTCCACTTTCATCCCAACCAATTCAATTAGTCATCAATAAAAGGTACAGTTTCATTCGAATTCTCGTACACGTAGCCTCAGCCGGAATTGACTGTACGTACATACTTGTATGGCACTTATTATGTTATCTGAAAACATTTCATATAAGAAATTCGCCTCGACGCTCCTGAGTTACGTGGCCCTGTAAAAAACTGGCGGCAGGACGTATCGCCATCGATTTTATAAACAGGATCGCTAATGTTCCTAAACCCAGCACGGTTAGCGGATGACTTCACTAAAATGTGCGAAGCTTTTTACTCAGAGTTTAGATTTTTTTGGTTTTTCCGGTTCAGAATCATGAGCACCCTTGATCCCGATAAAGAAAAAAAGTGTCTCCAATTTTCTATACATTTTTTAGGATTCCACTATGTGACGGTCCATACAGAATGTATGAAAAAAACGTCACATTGTGGAATAAAAAACTGGGGCTGCTTTTTTATTTATCGCGATTAAGAGTGCCCATGATTCTGAACAGGAAAAACGAAAAAAAAACTCGCATGTCGCTTGTCAACTATAAAATTTAGCACTTTTTTCGCAATCTTTAATTGTGCCCATACGTCCCTGCTTGCTAGAGGTCGTGTGTTGTTTCTAAATTTACTAGCGCGGCATTGTGTGTTTGTGTTGTACGGCGACAAATAGTTGCGTCACTTGCGTCCAAATGAACGGACGTTGAAGTTGATGTTGATGCTTCGCGCGTTGGTGGTTCGCGTATCATTTCGATATCCGGAGTGTACGGGCTCTTTGCAAAATTTCGGAGGCAAAACATTGCTCTGAGATTATTGTCAGAAGCCTTTTTTATTTAAGGGTAATCCTTCCATCAAAGGTACGAGTATTTTCGTATTCGCAGTTTCCATCCAACGCAGTCTAACTGAAATAATGGAATATTTCCCATCATCAACTTATTTTTGCTATTTAAAACTTTTTTAAATGCACAAAGATTCAAAAATGGAAGCTGTTTGACCATACATAATCGTGACGTCACTTGTTCCTATTTCCCTACAATACAAACTTCATTCTAATAAAGCGTTTATCTATCCAAATATCATAAAACTTTTTTATTTTATTTTATTTCTTTGTATCATATATACTGTAATGTAGTAACGGGTTTATTGCCTGAAATAAAGAAACATTCATTCATTCATAAAACCTTGCATGATGCGTTCAAGAACCGCGCATTATGACCACCATAAAAATAGACTGTTTTGTTATAACAAATTTCTTATCCGTGAAAATGTTATTATTGCTAAATAATAACATCGATTTCGATAACATTATTTCATTCAAATTTCGAACATCTCTGAAAAACAAAGAAATTTGGTTTGACCTCTATTCTAATGTCAGTCGAGATGACGTTTAGTTCGAAATGAATTGTCAACGGTTGGATGCGACTCTAGTTTGTCTCTGAATTAAAAAAAACTATGACATCTGCCAGAAAACAACGCTGCGATGTCGGTCACAATATGCGGCTCCTGAATGCATCATGGAAGCTTATGATATGTGGATAGATACAGTAGTGTATGTAACTGTACATAATGAACGGCATTAAACACGAGTGTGGGTTTATGAAACGAGCCGAAAACTACTATTTTAACGTTGCATAAAAAGTGGCAGTGCTCTAACCGAAGTTCGTATATCTCCATATCTATCGCAATTACATTATTCGATACTGGAGTGACAGGGATGCATGTAGTTATACAAACTTCGAGTTTAGATTTTTGTGGTTGCGCCGCTTATTTGTCTATCGCTCAACATCCCTAATTTTAATTCTGTCTCGTCATGCCTCGTAGAAAAGGAGCGTTACTATCTCTTTCTTACCAAGCTTACAGTCTAACAGGACTCCAGCAATCCTAATACTGAATATATCCCTTTCGGTTGGTAAGTCCGTCACGTTGCCGTCTAGTGTTTCGCCGTGGAGACTGTATGCCCGCGGAATCGCTAAACTAAAGTGTATACATGATATTGCTAATATCGCAATATTAACTAAAATCGTTGTTGTGTGTTCTTGGACCCTATCCAAACCATTTTAGTTAAATGTTGTTGACTTCATTATTAATATTATAAATGGAGTGTTACTCTGTCTGTCTATTATTTAATTTACCGTGCTAAACCGATTTATATGAAATTGGTATAGTTTAGTTAGGTTCTCCGTGCGCGAAGCGTTTTATTAATTGACAAGACAAAGCACGCACACATCTAAAACACACACACTTGTATACCTATGCTCTTATTGGACAATACACGCGCATCATATCAGGCATTTTGGGAAGAATGGTAATATTATCTGCGATCAGCACGCGTGCACAGTATGGCAGAGTATGCCCATTGAGCTAACAACTGCGACGCGGCCGCCGGCGGCTTGTCCTTTTTCTAGTATTCTATGCTCTGAGGTGACTTCAGACCAGAAAAAGCCGCAGATGGACAGACGGACAGACGGACAGACGGTCATTACAAAACTATAAGGGTTGCTTGTTGACTACGGAACCCTAAAAAGGTATTCTAAGTAAAAACCACGCAACTGTTCGCCACTTCGTCGACATAGACTAACGATGTATTAAATACAGTCAGCATCGAAAGTAGCTACGCAAACGAAAACGTCAAAAGTCTTTATTAAAAGAGAATAAGAACTTTGGATATCTTCGATTGCGTAGTTACTTTTGATGCTGACTGTACCATGTCCAATTTTATCCTTCGGGTTGATTTTCAAGATAAAAAGTGAGCTTTGTTTACATCCACCTGGAATCCTAATTCATCAAGTTCCGTTAAGCCGTTTTTGCGTGAATGGGTAACAAAAATCCAAAACTACGAACATTAAATGTGATTATAATATTACTAAGTAAGAATTTAAGTATTAGGGCTTCCAAATACCGGACCTTTCGTGATCCCGGTATTAAAACGGGATTGGTCTTCATCAATCCCGGGATCCCGGGATTGGATGGTACACAAAAAAGTTTCATTCGAAAATTCGTTTTAAAACAAGACTTTTAGTAGTTTCTTTGCAAATTTAGTTGACAATGTATTCATCAAAACGATTATAACAGGATTAGTGATGTCGCTGTACTTAATTTGACAAATGAAAACGTGTGCAAGTTTTTTCTCTGTGCATAATCAGTGTCCCACTGCTGTGGAAAGGTTCTTACCGTGATTTCCATGAGTCCCTACTATGTGCTTTATCTGCCCAATCGGTAGGAGAATCGGTCGGGCTCGTCTGCGTCGCCCGTTATACCCACTTGGTAGCTATATTAGCCCAATTGTCTGGATGCATCCGGCAGACGTGGCTGTCCCAGTCCCACTTTAGCCTGGTAGTTTTTGCACCCACATCAGTTATTTATGTTTGTTTTGGAGTCCAGTGTAGTTTTGGACCCAAACCGATCGATTCTTTTAACACCTAAAATACCGCGCTCCATCGCGCGTTGGCAAACCTTCAATTTGGACTTCTGACTCTCTCTGAGCGACCATAATGTTGCGTATCGTAGGTTAGGACAGGCAAAATACATGTCGATGAGTTTCCGCTTCAGTGACACAGGAAAGTTGCCCTTTATTAGCTCCTTCATGGACCAGTAACTCTTCCAGGCGTTCTCGACTCGGCTCTCAACTGCCTGTCTCACCTGTTGCTGAAATAGACTAGCTGGCCCAAGTAAATATAGTCGTCAAAATATGCCCGTCTACCTTTATCCTACGTTTTGTGCTGTTGGTTAGGCATCACTTGAGTTTGTAAAAATAAGAAAAAAAATTGGTATTTAACAAAAAATTGTATTAAAGAGCTGTGTCGATAACTATGTTTCATTGTATGTACTATGAACCACAAACATAGTGACGCCATAAGGGTTTTCGAAATCGATGTTAACCGATGACTTGTTTGTTGTTGAAAAAAGTAACACTGGTTTCAGTTTGGCACCATTTATTGCAAATTAATGGTCGAGATTCAAATTAAAAATTATATTCAATTACTTCATGGGCTCTGTTACATGACATTGTTTATAAATATCAAATGTTACACCTTATTACGTAGTTGAAATTATAAAATATCTAAAACATTAAGAATTTACTCACTCAAAATTAAACTCAATAGGCACATTATGGTTTTGTTGACCGTTGTTCTGCATGCTGGTTACATCTGCCGTTCTTTGGAAAGCACGTCTAGCTGTTGACTTACATAGACAATTGCTGGCATAAGAATATTTAGATAGATTTTTCCCTTTGTATTTATACACATGCACAAGCGACTTTAAACTCCGTGGCGCAGCCAAAATTAGTCGTTTTGATGGATGATATTAAGCTTATTCAGCATATTTTGCTACTTTTTAAGAATACCGGGTATCCCGGGATTGAATTTGTAAATATCGGTATTGGAAAAGGTCCTAAAAAAGGCGGGATCCCGGGATCCCGGGATTGGAAGCCCTAATAGGAAGTATCCTTCCTTCATTGCTAATCATCAGGCAAGCCGTATGATTATTTGCCACCATTGTAGCATAAAAATAAAAGTTGTTGTCACAGATATCATTTTTGGTAGTACAAGCTTTTTTCGCCGACTGTACTTTTCTGTATACCGTTATCAACTACTAATTGAGATGATTCTTAACGACGGGGTTACGTCGGTTAAGTACCTGCTGAATTCCCATAGCCACCCTCTGTCTCCATCATCAGGTCAGCTCGATATTACCATAATATTGATATGTCATCCACACTTTCAGCCGTTACCCTAAATTCCAGCTCAATCGGTTGAAAATATCTGCTTCAAAATTGAGTTACAAGATTCCACCCGATCAAACATAGTAACTTTACATACCTGAATACTTAGGTACCTATTATAGTTAGTCAGGTACATACATTGCAAGTTAATAAAACTTGCAAACTTGATATTTATTATCAAACAATTCATATCAAAAAATATATTTAAGCGCACGATGCGTAACTTAGCGTTAAAAAACTTTTCGCATACAAACGTGGCACGTTGAGTACTTTAAAAGTAACTTTTGAATTTGAAACTCCGTTCATATATTTAAATTTTGATGCTCAGCTCATATGTTTGCATGGCTACGCATGAGTGCTATTCACTGTCAGGCTGGAAGCAGAGTAATCAATTTAAAGCTGGCTGTAAATATACTAAAATATCGTATCGAGAGAAAAAACGGTCAAAATATTGAAAGCTCTTTTATTTGGAAAAATACGGATCTATTCTTAATGTGGGTTAAATAGAAAAAAATACCTTTATTATTATTATTTAATTTTATTTATTAAACAGAGTATTATAAACATGGCTATATTAACTGGGTCTCACAAAACTGTCGGAACAGTTTGTCTGTGTGATTATAAACATCACAGTACAGAGTTAATAATTAATTAATAACTAATTTGTAAATAGGTTAAGGTTAAACACATGTTACATACAATTGCATATAGTTACTTATGCCTATACTTTCTATTTCAGATAAATGACAATCTACACTTTTTTCTTCAACAAAATCAATATTGATTCTTAATAAAATAATCCAAAACGTCTAAATTCTGGAGAAAGTGTAAGGTAGGTGACTAATCTACTCGAATAGATATAACATATAGTGGTGTAGGGATGTGTCATAGTTGATGTGATAGGTATTTTCACAGCAATATAAACACCCTAGTTTTCTCTAATATTTATATTGTCAATAAGTACAACACAGAAGGTATATACAAAGTCACAAGATAGTTTACAGAGAAGAGAACAGTAAGGGTTTAAGCATAAGCGATTTTACGTGAGCGAATAGCGGTCGAGAGCGGCATGCACTTCGCGTGAGTATTATAGATCGACTGGACGCGCGCATAGCAACTGTCCGGCGGCCGGTGACGGCGGCGACTCCCGTGGTCCGGTTATCGAGCCGCGGTCACATTGCACCGAACTGTTGGCACGTCAAGTGGCTTAATACCGCTCTCCGAGATGAGGTAACCTAAAGAAATTGCCTGGGGAGCACCAAAGACGCACTAGACACGTTGAGCAACATGCCGTAGTCCTGGAGTCTAGTAAAAACTGCACGGAGGTGTTGTTTGTGTTGCTTGTCGTCTGAGGAAAACACTAGAAAGTCGTCCAAGAAGCAATAGACGAAGTCTAGCTCCCGTGTCAGCTCGTCCACAAATCTCTGGAAGGTTAGACCAGCGTTGCGAAGGCCAAACGTCATGAAAGGAAATTCGAACATACCAAAGGGGGTCGTAATGGCCGTCTTCGGTATGTTTTCTGGATATACAAGTCTGGTGGAGGTGGTGTCTGGTTCTGGTGGCTTTACAAGGCCAAGGATTCTAAAGATCTTACAACTATGATGTGAGCAAAATCATGAATGTGCCGAATCGGGTAAATACCCGACCCGGGCATATGGCAGAATGTATTGTGCAGTCACGCGGAACTTTAAAGGGCTATATCTTCATAATTTATTATTTGATTGACAAAATAAAAAATACGTGTCTAATATTTTTTTGATAATACTAAACGACTAAATATATTTTTTTAGGAAAGTTGTCAATTTTCTTCTACAGATAGATGATAGATGGTGAATACCTATCTTTCCATGGGCTGCTTCGTGAGTCGAGTTAATAAACTTCCTCGAGAGCTGTCACAACCGTGTAATATAATTAATAGAGAGTTTGCCTTGCCACCTTCCTTCACTCCCCCAGCATGTGGTGTGTTCCACTTGGCCCAATCTACAAAGGTTTCCATGTCTACTGTAATAATCCCACGTTTGTATGTACGAATATGGGTGTATAAATGTTTGTTCGACGATAATTCAAGTATCGATAATCTGAACTTCGTAAAATTTGGTAGCTGATTGAATCAGACAATTTTTGTTTTTGAATATGAGCCAAATTGGTGTAGAGGTTGCCGAGATATAAGGACCATGTAATATAATGAAACATGATTTCTCTTAACTTATTCTGTAATTTGCTTTAACCTCACCTCACCTTTCACCCACAAATACAGGGTGAAATAATAATGACCGATCAAATTCTCACAGTGGATTCCTTAGCAAAAAATAAGTACGTGTTTTTCTTTCAGTATCTTTCAGAACTAAAATATTGAGATACAGCAGCTTAAATATATCCTTAAATACCATGCGTTCGTGGATACCGCGGTAGCGCGCTGTGCGGAACACATAACTAATTATTTATTCGGACAGCACATTTTATGGTGAAAATTTTACCTATGATTTTTTTTCAGAAATGGTATATTTTATTGATACTTAATGCCTGGGAAAAATTTTAACGGTCATTATTATTTCAACCTGTATATTTTGACGCCGTGATTCGTAGTAACTAAAGGACTAGTTTCGTTAGGCGTCACGGGTGAGGTGAAGCGCATTAGCGCGTTCCAAATAACAGCCCATACAGTGCTGGACTGGATGGATCCAAAATTACATTGCCAGTTCACCGTTCGACGCACACTGCTGGTATTTGCGGAATTAATTGTGTCTGTCTGTCTA